>JAKSZP010000027.1:0-329613 GCA_022478985.1 Massospora cicadina | reverse complement strand
AAAAAGTGATGAAACCTGACCGATCCCAATTGGTACACCTGATAGTTAATCAATATCAGATGCCCCTATTTTGTTGGCCGCTCCACCCAATGAGATATTAGGTATTCATCCGGATCAATCCCCAATGGATATGACCAGACAAATATCCTAAAATCCCCAAAATGTAGTTCCTCCGAAATTCAGGTCAACTGTTTTCTAATTCACTTCGCTTTTAGGGAATTTTTCCCCTAGCAATACCAGGTAATCTATTAGGCTGGGAATATGGGCAAAAATCCCAACACATGGGTCTTTGGAAGACCTTAACATTTTATTGGATTTTTATAATGTAACTCCCACCTTGACAGATATTATAAGGCAGCCTATAATGTGACAAAACCCCCTTTTCATACTTTTCTTAATAAGGAATGTCTTACTAAATTTGGGGATCAATTGCATTCAGCAGCTTATTGTCAGATGGCTTTTTCAAAATAGTATACTAACCACTTAACCAAGTAGAAACATATAACCACAATGATTTTAATTCAAGGATAGCTTTAGCTTCATATTTATAACTTTCCAGGGTTTTCTAAAAAACGGTCCTAGTTTGTATACTACAGGCCCTTAAAACTTCCTCAGTTAGGGACATAAAACCAGTGGCCTTTTGAAACTTCAGGTAGTATCAGTTCAATAAGTTACACCATTGGTTTGGCATTTCATCTTATATAGAACCAGGGCAATAAGGCTTCGACTTTACCACTAAACATGAATGGATTATGGCTTGGCGGTAATGAGAGCTATGTTACTTTACTTGTACATAAGAGGTCAGAGCGGTGAGCGTCAGCCTTACTTTCTTGTCTTATAAGGCTTTTCAATTGAGTCTTTAAAGCAACAATTTTTGAATGAACATATTTCATTAGATAATCCACATCTGGTACTACTCCATCAGGTTGTCCCTCAATCATCCAGGTATGTTAGCCATGGATAGCCAAATTGGGGACATACCCATGGATGAGTGTGCGCAGTTGTTATAAAAAACTGGGCTAAAGTGGGCCAAGCGGTCCAGGTGTTTAGATGGATGGTGATTTAGCAGCGGAGATATTGCTCCAGATTCTGGTGATCCTTTTTTCTGGGCATCTAACTGAGGATGGTAAGTGAAGGAGCAGCAAAGCTTGATGCTTAAGTTGATCAAAAATTAACATTCAAAAATGGAGTTATAAAAATTGGGACACCCAGTTGAGAAAACTTTATCATGTGGGCTTTTGCTTTTAAAAATCTCCTTGATAAAAATCTCTGCTGCTTCCTATGGGGTGATGCGCGGATTTTCAGAAAGGAATTCTAAGTACTTGTTAGTCCACCACAACCATAGTTACTTTAGGACTATTTCAAGGATAACCTGGTGATGGAATTCACGTTGATCTATTACCAAGGCCTGGCGTGAATTTGGAACAACAATAATTTAGCCTAAGGACTTGGAAAATAAAGGCTTATATATGTCACACTTCAAGAATTTTGAGAGATACTTCCACATTATATCCTCATTGCATCCCAGGAGTAGTACCATTGATCATTTTATGGTCTTTCACGCGCCAAGTTGTCCTACTGTGTAATGAACAGAAATTCATAACATTCTTTTAAATTTTTCTTGTTGGGAACCCAGACTTTACCAAAGTACTTAATAATAAGATCCTTGTAATATAGCTCTTGTGCGCCTCAGTGATAGAGCCTTCAAAGAGTACTTATGTTAGTACAAATCCAAGATAAAAGGACCTTAGTCTTCTGCGCCCTCTTCGTGGAGGTGTAGGGGATTCCATAATCTGAAATATTGGGAGTAAGCATGGTTGCGGTATTTTACTTAACCAGTATACCAAGCTAAATGGGGGTCATAGTTGAGGAGATATAATATCAATTTGTGAGTCCCAGGCTTGTGCTCAATCATGAAGTTATATCAAATAAACTCCTAGTGAAGTGAGCTTGATATTATTCATTAGTCAAACGCTATTGTGAATCTTCAGATCACGGTGAATCATCCTGATGACAAAAGGATGCTGAGCGTACATTAGATGGTACTGCCATCCAATTAGTGCGACAATATTGGTAAGGAGCTCCTTGTCATTAACTGGATAGTTTGTTTATTCTGATATCATATTGCGGCTGAAAAACCACACAGGCTTTTTTACACCATCCTCACCCTCATGTAAGATAACAGCCATCAAAGAAAAGTTATAAGCTACCTTTTCAGCAATAAAATGGCGATTTGTACAAGTTTGATATAGATTAGATGCAGTAAACATACTACCAAGGTGACTTGGAACCCAGTCTCTTGTTTATTGCCACAAATAATGGGCATCTGTCCTGTGAGATGGGTTGAAGATTTCATAGTGCAGAGAGATCCTTTGAAAACCTAAAGAGGAAGTTTACCACACCCATAAAGCTCCATATGCTAGATTAACCAGGGTAGTCCAATTACTGATCGCCAAAAAGATAAGCATGGCATATAGCCAGCCCATGAAAATTTTGTACTTCTCATAATATGACAGATCCCTAGAAGAACTCACATTTTGGGAGCTTCAACATCAAATTGGGCTTGGAAATTGCTTATAGAACCTTCTTAAATCCCTAGTGTAATTCTCCTTATTCTCAAGGAAAACAAGAAGTTGTCCATGTACGCCAATCAGAACTTTACCACAAGATGATCAGACCTTGTTTGATCCTGCTTAGGAATACAACAGATGCATTATAGATTCAAAATATATCAACTTATATTTAAATACGCTTAGGTGAGACATATAGGCAGTTTAAACTTTTTTCTGAGGGTTGATTAGTGTTTGATGAAGGCGTCAATGTGATCCATAATAGAAAAACTTGCTTTTTGCAATCTTTAAAGAGATATTCTCCATTAGTGGCGTGGGATAGAGTTTCGTCTCAGTAACCATGACAAGTCTATGTATACACACAATGGTGTAGGTCCCACATAAGCTTTAAGAACCAAAAGCACTAATGAAAACATCACAGACATGGGTGTCTGGATGAAGCTGAAGAGCAGCGTACCTTCACTTATGCGTCCAATGGCTCTTTGAATTTGAGATTCAAAAAATACAAAGGGCACATTTTGAGGAGTTTTTAAACCCTCCTTGAACTTTGAATGAGAACGTAAATGGTTTGGATGCTGATTACGCAGAAAGAATAGCATGCTAAAAAATGTGAGTAAAGTGCTGAAAATCCAAAGAAAAGTTTCTAAAGCCTATGAAGATTTTAAATTAAAAGTATGTTGAAACTAGTGCTATGTCTTCATATTTCTACTGCTCAGGAAACTGCACCACTACTAAAAATACTTTAAGAAGACAGAAACTTTGATCAAAATCTCACAAAGCAAAGAAAGTTTTAGCAATAGGGTTATTATTCAAGAAAACAAGAGAGCACATTGTAGTATCAAATACTTTCAAAGGCTCATAGGTTTGCTCAATTAATTGACCTGATTGGCTGATATAACTAAATAAATAGACCCATTTCTTCTTCTGCAACCCTTCCAGATAGTCTACATCTACTAGATTTTTTATTGATGTTTTCCATATTTCTAAGAAGCACCTCCAAATGGTAATTTAAACTGCAATATCCAAATCAGGGTGTGAAAACGAATAGCTAAGGTCTAAGGCGTTTTTATGTAAAGATGTGATATACCAGATGCAGTCAAATTACCAGTCATCCACCATAGTAATTATATGGCCCTATTACCAATGGTTTTACACTAACATGGGGGCAACGTATAATAGTACACTAAATTAAAATAGGGGTGATAGAATGATCAAGGCTACAGCGTCAGGAGTCAATAAGTTTAGGAAACAAGTGATATGCTAGAAGGGTTTCAAGGATTCAACTACTAGTAGGTTAATGCTTTACCACTACATATGAAGGCAGAGGCCATGTAGCATAATATCAACTATACCGATTGAATCTGCCATCTATTTGTTAGTTACAGTATGATATTAAAGATATGAGAATATTATATCCAGATGTTTGGTCAAACATGATCACAGCAGAGTAACAGGTTGTTTTGGCTTACCAAATATGTAAAGACTTGAGGCTTGCAGAGAAGGTAACTATGCCACCAAGTGAGTTGAACAATTAAAATTTATAACCAAAGAAAGGTTACAAAGTTATCTTTCACACCAGGTTAAACCATTGTAACAGCTTTTGTTCTATCTTTGCCTTTATGGCTTTTATCTCTGACGGAAAATGGTATAATCAAATAGAACTAAGGGCTTTACATTTTATTTACAATAATAAGACGTGCAAGATTATGATGAAATTGTAATATGGAACAACTCCTTCAGTGCTACCAAAATTGGAGAGCTTTCCAAGGTGTGTCCCAATCTGGTACATATGAGGTGCTCACAAATGATCTATGCTCTTACTGGAAGCAGGGATGCTGTGGTTGCGGAGGACAATTCTTGCAGTTAGTACATCGCTTATATGTACCAGAAATAGTTAGTGCTCAACCTGTGATGTAAAGGATAAATTTCCCTAAAAGCGGCAGCAAGGATGATGGTTGTGGTGGCTCTCAATAACTCTAGTCATAAGATTTGTATAGCCATATGCAGCTAGGGGAAGAGATTAAAGGCAGACCGGCCAAGGAACATTTAAATACAGCATACTCTTCTATATTATATGTTCCCTGTTACAGGGATAATAAATGAGGACATTTGCATCATGTGACTCTTGAAGACTGGCCGCACAGTGAATGATGTCAATGTATTCATCTAAGGATGAAGGTAAACAGATTTGTTTAGATAAAATAATGAGTATCCATGTACCTAAAATTGCGAGAAAGGCAGGGATGATCACATCCACCTTCTCATGTAAGGGTTGTGAGACACTGACATGTTAAAAATGTTCTTGGAGATGGAGACGTGTCAGGACACTGCGCAGAAAGTCAGCATTAGTGGGATCTAAGTATGGGCAATGGTGGTTTCCCATAGAAAGAGGTGGGATCTGTGAGAAGAGTGTCTATAAATCTCCTATTTCATAGAAAGGAAGAATAAAGCCACTTTTTCAAGGAAACAGCCATCACAAATTACCAAAAAAGTTATACTGAGTGGAATCAATACCTTCATGGCTGATAGAAATAACAAAGAGTACCTTCTTAAGGAGGTAAACGTTAGGCTGTAAAAAGGTAGCAACTGATGATTAAATAATACAAAATAAATTTATTTAATGAAAAGAGAGATGACCCACATAGAGATTGGTTAGGCAGACACTACTATTAGGAAAGTTGTGGTGATGGAAACAGATCAATTTGTTTGGACTTTGAACCAATTATATCCAATAACAAGAGACTATCACGAATGGTAGTCCTATATCTTGAGTATGTTTTAAATCAAGACTTTGATATAAGCTGACTAGACACGTTATAAAATATAAAATTTTGAGGATAAATCAAATCCTTGTTTGAGGATTTATTGTAACAACCCATCCTTGACTGACTCTATATTGGATGTTCTTCAACGTAATTGATGTAACGTGCTGAATCTCAATCACGCAGTTTCTTGGGTTTTCATGTGCCTGCTTGGCCTTAGCCTAGCTTTAATCCAAGATATATATGATATCAAGGAGAAAAGCCAACTTGACCCCTTTGGCCTTCCTTACTTCCTTCTTGTCCCCACAATTTACACTAGAATTCATGTCATGAAACATGACATTATTGCGGAAAAACTTGAATAGCTATATAAGCCATAATGAGCTTCCAAAAGTATGAAGGGCAAATAAAATGTTACCATTACCACAGTGATCGTATTGGTATACCAAGAATGTATGTTTTCCAAATAAGAGGTTTTCAGAATATATGAGCACAAAGAAAAAATCTAAAAGGAGTATTAAATTGACTGGTCCGCTTTTTTAGTGATGTGCAAACTATTGGGGAGGAAAGCCCCCATGCAACCCCATATAGATAGTAGTTTATATCAAAAAATAGGGTTTAAATCTCAAATATTTTACACAAATAATAGTGAGATTGCTAGTCTAGGGAAAGGTACATGCACAACAAAAGTAGTGCTAGGTGTCATAGTTTCAAGGCTTGCTCCAGTAATGAGGGATCTGCAGTCTCATTTCCTTAAGCCATAATAGATGCTCTTATAATACCAAGGTAATTTAGTAAATATGGTTTATTCCAATTTTGTAGAAAAAAAAAACGGCAAATTCTATGGGAGGAGGAGCTACTTTTAAGAAAATTGACTAGAGAATAGTTCCTACTGTGATTAAGTATTCTTAAAAAGTATTTTCTGCTAAAATATTTAGAGATCTAATATCAATGGTTAATCCTGAGTCATTAAGTTAACTTTCAGTAATTTTACTTTATTTGGAGTAGCAGTATAATGATTTTTCTAGACTTTGATGCCAATGTGAATTAATTGAAGGTGAGGCATATTGTTGTCAATTTTGTTTGGGCCGCATTGCCAAAGGCTTTAAAAATGTACTTGCCTTTGTCAGGGATTGACTCCAATTATTTTAGATCAAATTAATAGATATTAAGTAAAAAACAGGCCGCCATATTTTTGTGAAATATGGGGGCAATGTCTGAACAGACAAAGCCTGAATTGTAAAAAAATTATTCTATATATCATGAGATAATTTTATGGAACTTAATTTAATTTAAGTACAGCTAAAACTAAATTACACAAACATATAGATAGCTTAGGTCAGGTATTAGAGTTTTTCCTATCTATGTTTTAGTTTTATTGGTAATACAAGTCATATTTTTTGCTTAACAATATAAAAAGATTGAAGCTGACTTGACTTGGACTTTTTCTTCAGTAATTTATATAGACTTTAGGATGTTAGTCATGGTTTTAATTTTTTATCTAATATGATTATATGAAACAAGTACTGTAAACATGGGTAGCTTATTAGATGATCATATACCAATTCTCTGCCACATTTATTTCTGTCACTATGCTGTTTATTGATCTGCTACTGCATATAAAAACGTTAATTCTATATTTTTAAGAAACCTTTATCTATAATTTTTTTAGTACTAGATGGTCCAACCTTTGTCTATAATAATTATAATAAGTAGTAGTCTCATACTATAATTATTATTTTATTGTTCAATAATGTATTACTAGCTTTTAACATGAGACTTATAGAATACATAGCTAATTAAATTCCTAAGCATAAACATGAAAAGTGTACTGCCATGCTTATATGCAGCGTTTCACTTATTTTTTACATAAGTTACTAACTGTGATGAGAAAGATAGATTGTTTGCCACATAGTCTCATTACCCATATAGAGTATCAAGGCCACAGATATAGATCCTAATGGCGTAAGGAATTGAAACCTGGCGGATCAAAGGCTTTAGAAAGCGGTTTCAACAGTATTTAGAGCTTTAAATGGTGATAAATTGCTGAAAAGCAAGCAGAACAGAAGTATAGCAAAATCAATAAATGTTAATGCCAAAAAAACCCAATTCAACGCTCTAAATTTAGCTTTAAATTAGAAAGAGCTCACTGAAGAAGTTGGAGCTATTCCAGAATTCCAGAAAATTATCAAAAATTGAGCATATTAAGAGCAAGGCAAAATGTAAAATCTTTCAATAAAAATTATATTATAAGGAAACTCATCTGAAACCTTGAGAATTTCACTCAGCATTTGAAAAGTTTATTAAATAGGATGGAGTAATTCCAGAGCCTTGGAAACCGCTGTACTACCCCCAGAACCCCGCAAGGTTCATGGCGGAGACAAGCTGCCACCTTCTTATAAATCAGCAGTGGAAGTTAATTAAGTTTAACTTTAGATTCTAAACACTTAAATATCCTTATAAAACATAATATCCCAAAAAAATAAAGCATCTTTTCTTGATGAAACCTTCAAATCTGGCACTATAAGCTTTTTTGAAGGAAACCCAAGAGCTCAAAAAGGCCATCAATTATATTCTGTTGCTCTCAAGAGACAAGACTTTTCTGTGTTTATCCAGTTTAGGGCTCTCTTTGAAGATGCTTTTCTTTATAAGTTATCATCATATCCAACGGATCCATATTATACTTATGCTGTTATCTTTTGTTTGGAGGCTCATATCATGCCCTATTCATAAACAATTCAAGAAACCATTAGAAGTTGATGCTCTTAACACTAGTTTAGGATATAGGGATAAATTAACTCATCTATCTCCAATATGTATATAATAGTTTTGCTAAATTTTTTTAAAAATATCAGTAATATAAAGATTAACTTATTTTATTTTATTGCATGCCTAAATAAAAATGCCATCATTACAAACTAATAGTATGTTTGATAGAATAAAATTTGTTTAAGAAATTGCTTTATTTTATTAAGACTATCTGATTATATATTGTTGTTTTCTATAATATGTATCATTATCTCTTTATAAGCTACCTTTTTATTTTTAACAATATATATAAGGATACTATAATGTTTGAGAATCAATAATCTAGTATAACATTTGTAAAAAAGTTGTCTATGATACAATCATAATCCTTGTAACATGATACTATATATAAGTAAATTCACAACTATTAGATATCATGAAGTTGTGTTTCTTGAAACTGCAATTATGAGGCCTCATTCAAGTTTTTTATTTTATGAAAGTCTAGATTAAGTTAAAAATATTAAGATTTTAAACATAGACTTAGCTTGCTAAAAAATACTTAAGAAAATCTCTGGTAGATATTTAGCTTGTAATTTAATAGACATTTGCTACATATCTTCTTAAAGTTGAAAAGAGTTTAAATATAAAAGCTAATATAAGTCAATGTTATTATAACTAAATAAGAATAGTATGACATCATCCTGAATTTAATTCATATTGAACAAATGTGGATTAAATGCAAATATTGCTACTTTTTAGAAATATGTGCTTTGAATTAATATTATATAGAACTTGCATATCACTTTATCTAATATTGAGTCTAAGGCTAACTTATGACAAATGTTTATAGCAAGTGCATATTTATATATATCTGATCAAAAAATTATCATATATAGATAATTTTTATTTGGGCTATAGATACATATAGGTAATAGAAAATTGTGTTTGTAATATTAAAATAGATGTTAGATAGTTTAGTTGGTTGTACTAACCAGTAAAGATTTGGATGAACAAGTCTAATATGCACATTACTCACTTTAGAGTCCATAATAGGAACTTTATATACAGATGATTATAAAATCTTTGATACTCTCTGATATCAGAAAATGTGATCCAATGAAAGTTTACAATTAAGAGAAGAAGTGAGATATCTCCAACATATAGTTTGCCAAGGAGCACATTCACCCATCTTACCCCCACCCGCTCACCTATATCTCTCTACGTTTCAATTTTGCCTTCAGGTTGATTACATGCGTTTATTCCCATATGTGGACAATCAATTTATTGAACTCACCAAAGCTGCCTTTGAACCAGCTGTCTTTATTTGTTTCCGCCCTTTCAAGGGCTATTTTGACATAGGCTTCCAAATTTAGGAGGATGCTGCAGCAGTGGCAACAACTTTTTAATTTATAAAAATCCCCCATTTCTACTACCTATACTTGCCTCCCTGCTGACACCACACTGGTGGTGTCATTTGAAATCTCCATTCAAACCTCCCACCCCATTTTTGTATTTACAGTTGATGTTGGGGACTTTAGCTTATGAAATCAACCCAACCTCATCATCATTGCTCCCTCTGGTTCAGAGCACCTTGCTGCCTCTTGCACCACTGCCACCATCATCCCACACCACTCTGCCTTAGCTTAAAAAATCCCTCACGCGCTTGCATTGCAGCACTGGAGAATTTTTTGGGCTTGTGTCTTTAGTGGTTAACGGATTTGTCCTATTTTTTTGGGGTAGACCATTCTAAAAAGTCCTGCCCCCATGCCTCTATATATGCTACTATTTCTGAACCCTTGACAATGGCGTATGAATGAGGTGACTTGTTGCTACCTCTCACCCAACATAATTGCTCGCTGAGACAGAATGGGTGTTTTTCCACCACCAAGACCTCCAGCCACACTCATCCAACCTAATTAACCCAACCAATCAGATTCAGGCTTGGACCACTGTTCACCACCAAACATCCCACCATTCGCCTACTTCCACCCACTCTAATTTTTCTTCCCCTGTTCAATTGAACAAAATCCTTGGGCCCTATTGGATGAGGTTGACGGATCAGGTGGGCTTGTCCCAAAGGCGATTGACAACTCATGTGAAGAAGCCCCAGAGGTTTATGTCTTAAATAATTTCTCAACTTGTATTTTGACAAACTGCTCCCACCTAGACGTTATGCCCCTAAATCCAAGTCCATCCCCTTCAAAGTGACCATCAGCTTGCCTTAGCAGCGGTGGCCTCATCCCATTGTCATCGCCTCTGCAAAGCATTGGCAGAGTCAGATTATGAAACAAAAAATAGCCTCAGTTACCTTACTTTCCACCTAATTTCCTGAAGAAGTGCAAAATGAAATCAACAAATTGGCTGACGCCACCATCAAATCTCTTGCATATGTTGCTGAACTAGAGACATTTTCCTAAACACTGTGATCACAATAGGATATTGCCAGTTTTATTCTACTCCCTGATGCCACTTTCAAGCCAAACATCATGTTTCAGAATATTTAGAGGCTATCCTACAGGCTGATAATAAGATATCAATCATTTTGTTCACGCCCTCAACACACACCATGCTGATGCTCTAACGCCCTTTCTCTAGGAGTATATCCGCCGCTTCAATTATACTGCTCAAGTCAAGCTAGATGTGCTTGCAGAGGCGCCACCCAACCCTTCCTCTCCTCTGCCATGGTGGGCTAGCAGTCCACCGCTTCCTATCTGGTTGGAGAATTTTTTTTGTTTTGTCATTTTGTTTGTTTCAGTTCTTTTTTGTTTGCTTTTGAGCCTTGGTAATGTTTACCCCTTAGTTGGCATACCTCAAGTAAATTTTACTTTTTGCCAACCAATGACTTGTTTTCAATTTTTTATTCTAATACCCACAATAGCATTCGTAGTCCATAAAACATTGCCATTCTAAAAGTGCTAGAGTAATTCACACTATGGGAGAGGTGCTGAAAGTATCGATTGACAAGCAACAATCTTGTCAAAATCATTTTTCTTAGAACTAGTAGCTTCTTTTCTCACGCCTCCAAAACTGTAGGAGTACCAATCTGTTTGGATAGACTCGTGTCAGCTGTTCTGTATTATGTTCAAAGTTGGGGCTAATTGGCGTGCAAACTTGGTAGTGAAGGATAATTACCAAATTTCCAATTTTGAGTCAACTGAAGTCTTTAACAGAGTTACACTCAATTGCAGTGGTGCACTAAAATTTGGCCTTGGATGCAATAGGCCTATCAATCAGTTTAGTTTGTTGTTCATGGTGGGAATCGTTGTCTGAACTACCTTATGTGGGGGGTTGTATAGTCTTAGGGTTAAAGTATGCCCATATTAGCCAGATTAATAAAATATTTCTGCTCTGCGGCCCATTGGGAAGAGATCCTTTTTGGATGTGGGAATTATCATTTTTTTGATAACTATTGGCTTTTGAAATTCCTTAACAAATATCAACTAGCCCACGTGGATTTGATTCCACCAGATTACTAGTGTTCAATTTGGAGAAAATCAACAATTTATTTAAAATATAGGTTTTTTATCAAATTTATTATGTATAATTTTACTATATTAGTCAATTGGAGTTTGTTGCCAATTGACTTAGAGAAATTTGATTAGTTGTTGAGGCGTTAACAACGCTTCTTATAGAACTTTCAAGTTACCTTTAAGATAATGTAAACTGCTGTTAAGTGCTAAAAGATCGCATTGCCTAGGCAGGTTCTAGCCTAAATAGGTAAATATTCTGTGGTTGATCAAAATTTTGGGACATATTTTACAAATTAAACGGAAGATGTCACATTTCTAGTTGACGAATCTGACTATATGATTGAGAAAGATCATCATTGGGTGTGACTTTAGAGGGCTAATCCATAGGGAAGAGCTGCCATTTCCAAGTGGGGCGCCAATAGAAGTTTTGTGCACCAGATTCCTTACATATTTCCTAGATTTTAAGTAATTAAAGCAGGTATTTTAAGACTTGTATATTTATCCTGTTATACATTTGTTGTATTTTACGCTTGGGTTTAGAGTTGAAGGATCAAATTTCCTTTGGATAAATATTGCTTGATAAGATCGCTGAGACTCCTGAGAAAAAGAGAGGAAGGGGGAAAACCCTTGAGAACCGCGTATCTACTGGAATTAAGTTAAGTATTTTGAAAGGAACAAGTTTTTTAATCCAGACGTTGCCAACACTAAAGGAAGATTTGAAGAGATAGGTTTTCCCTTGTTATCTGTAGAGTTAATAGAACCTTCACAAGTGGGTTCAAAGAAGGTTGCCTGTATTTGTCCTAAGGGGAAACCTAAGAAAATGTTGTATTTGGTTGTGGAAATTAATCTAGATATTAGTCTTCATGCTAGTAATACCTACCCACACATATTATTAAGTTATATTATATCAACAGTTATTGGTTGCACCTATCAGGACCTGTGAAGTAGACTTGATATTACAGCATGAAACACAGTTATAAGTTTACATTTAGTGATTAACACAGGAAGTAGTTTGACTAGCCACTTCTCTCAAAGGTTTACATCTGGTGTCCTTACAGGGGGTAGTTTGGGTATCCACCGCTCTCAAAAGTCACATTTGGTGCTTTCTACTGGGTTAGTTGAGTTTTCAGGCCAAAACTACAGGCAAACATATTTGCACAATGACATAAAAAAATGAAGTTAGGAAGCTGCGGACTAAAATTGGAAAATATTAACAAGAATGCACTGAACTCAGTGTCACAAGTCAATCTCACTAATTTGGATGAGCAAGTGATAAAAGCTGAGGGGAAATCAAACAAGTTGGAAAGTTCAATAATAACCTTAATGGGAAGGTCACCTCATAGAAACAAAAGGAGATAAAATTATTTTTTATCCAAGGTGGGCTGACCTTGGACAAATATAACACACCAATAGAAGGGATAGGGAGTAGGGAGCGAAAATATAGGAGTGGAAGACAAAAACAAGTACTGGGGGTAAAATCTTCCTGCATATGTTCTATTAGGCTGGGATTACATGATCTAACTTCACTAATTTGCTTGGTCAGGCTGAGGCATGGTGTGCAAATACACATATATTGAAATCCTCTTGGCACAGAAATACAATTTCTGCCACAACGGGATTTGAACCTGCATCATGAGAATAGATAGTGGGACGCCCATCCTGGCTATGCCACACCCCCTAGGCCAAATTAATTTAAGGAGTACTATTCCATAAAACTTAATTAGAAATGGATAGAGAATGGTTCCTATTTATTTATGAGATATAGTGCATATGCTAAAACACTTATATAATCTCAAAAATTACAAGTGTATTTGTGTCCCAGATTGAGGCAAGTGAAACCAACAATGAGATGAACAAAAATCCAGTTGAGAAAGTAAAAACCCCAAGGAATATGCCTGGATCTTTTGCTGTAATTTTTTAGATGACCCCAAAAAAACTTATCATTAGTTAGATGGCCAAGCAGGAATCTTTTGCCACAGTCGCTATAAAAGAATTTCAAAGTATGTCAAAATTAGTTATATTTTATTGAAATATACACTGGCTTTTTTCTTATCACTGGATCAGGCGTTGCCTGGTCTGCACATTAACCTAGTTAGCAAAGTCTCAGACTCCGCTGAGAAATCAAAGGTCAATTTAGATGAAATGAAGTCAACTGGAAGATAGATCGTAAATTGAGTTGTTGAAGGTAATAAATCCAAAATTCAGGAGCAGAGAATGATACAGCGTAATGTGACACTGGCTTTTCAAACTCTCCAAATATGACCAAATGGAAATTTAATTCTTCACAAATGATGATCTGATTATCACTCAAGAGCTTAGGGTAGGAGAGAAGCTTAGTTAAGAACTTGCAGCTGCTATATTAAGGGGAATTCAATAGCTAAGAATTTAGATTTTTTTCAAAAAACTTAACATTCAAATAAACATTGTTACCAATCTAATTGGTTATTAAATACATTTATTATATATATTTAAATCCAGATCTGGATGAAGAGCTCAAGTTGTGAGCTTGTCCTAGCATTGGACTCAGTCTTAGCGCTGTCCTGGGGCCAGACCTTGCTATTGGTATGCAGTGTCAATGTTAAAATTGTTTATAAATAAATCATGACATCCAGACATGGGTCGCAGGTTCAGGGATGGGTCTCTGCGGGCTTTTTTGTAGTTTGATTAGTGACCTGGCTGACATTACCCAATTCCTTTGTGGCGTACTGACGAAAACCCACTCATTACATTTCTACCTATTTAAAATGAAAATGTTTAAAGATGGTGACTGGCAAAAAAGCAGTAACTCTGATAAGCCGCTTAGACACTAACTGTCTAAATCTGGTGCTGCCCCACCTCAATAGGGACAATTTAATGTACAACGATGCCAAAGAAGCAATAATGACTAAGTTTAGTAGTCCTACACAGATGGCTGACTGTAAAAAGGAGCTTATAATGCTCAGTTTAAAATGAAAGAAACATTGGCTGATATTGGCAATTAATTTTTCCAAGAATTGCAGATCCAGGATGGTCAGTGAGTATTATCAGATTTTGATGCATAGATAGCAATAAAAGCGTTTTAACCCTATAAGAATCTGCACCGCTCCATGGTTTCAGTGCTGATGAATCAGACTTCCACATCACATATGGTAGGATATATGAAGATGTTATGCTAGACTTTTGATGCTCCTAATCAATTCTATTAGGAAATTCTAGCTGATGAGGACTAGATTATGGTGGAATTTGAAGATGAGAATATGGAAAAATTGGACGATAAGCTAAAACAAATTTTAATGGAGATGAAACCTGATGTGGCAAAATAGACAGAAAATTAAAAAATCACTGTCAATGATGTGGTATGATTGGACATTTGATCATTCAATGTTGTGGAAAAAGCCACAAAGAAATGTAAATTTTGTTTTTCCTAAAGAGGAAGAAGAAACTGCTCAAGATTCTGGAAATGTTATAGAAGTTTAGATGCAGAACAACATATAGCAATGCATGGAAACCTGTTCTGCGGATATCTGCTCAGATGAGGTAGATACTTTAGATTTATTTTTGGAGGACCTAAGAGAGGATCCACTGTTTTGTGATTCAATATTAAAGATGAGTGTTATCATGAGAGTGAATTCAAAAATGAGAGCGATTGATCCATAAATTATAGAGGAAGTCGCTTGACCTTATGGATTTCAATTAATGAAAAAGTAAAAATACTGGGGATAAAATTACTTAACTCAAGTCGAAGTTGATGAAGCTAACATTGCCATACCAATCTTCATGATCAATGAATCATTTCCAGATCTGTTGGAGGAATTAATCTGAATGCTAGGCACAAAGAATAGTGCTGAGAGTCAATTTATGAATAAATGATCAATTTTCTTAATTGGAACTGGCAATTGGCGATAGAGTTGCATATTATGATATCAGAGGAATCAAGAGCCAGCTGTCAAACAATGTTTTAAGATAAAACCTAATAAAAGCAGTGACAAGTTGGGAACAAAGGACCAGCGGATGGGTCCACTTAAGATTATTATCAAGTTATTGATTGATGCATTTATGCTAAAGACCATTGTTGATGGTATATAGTAAGTGGGTCCATACTAAATAAAGTATTGGATCTAGGAGAAAATAATTACAATGTTTCTGTAGAACCTTTGAAGCTTCTAAAAATAGGTTAAGTACCATTATGTGGTTAAGTCTCAAGGGAATTGCAAAACCATAATTGATGGATATTCTAGGAGGGAACCTCTGAAGCATAATTGTTAATTAAGTCCCAAAAGGGGACCTCTGAACCAAAATAGTTGAAAAAGGAAAGAAGAACCTTTGAACCTACTTAAAATAGTTAAGTCCCATTGCAGAGAAACATAAATAAAATATTACTATATGAAAAATGTAGAGAATATATATAAGAAAAAATATATGAACAACGTTTTAAATATTATCAGTTTTGTTGTTGCGATTAAGAGGATTTGTCAGTGATAAACCCCATGGTCTAGCAAGGAGAAGGGGGATGAATTACAACTAAAGTAGTTAGGAAGTATTATGGTGATTAAGAAGACCTTGAACGTTGGCAGATCAGCTTGTGTTGAAACTGATACCACCGTAAGGAGACATGAGGATGAATCAGGATGCTTGGTGGGATCTATTTATATTGAAACTGTATCTGCCATGAAGAGGTACAAGAAATGAGAGTTTGATATCCACTCTTATGAAAAACAGAGACCAGCCTAGGGGAGTACAGGACCTAAGGATTCAGTTAAGCTGACTGATAATATCTTTTAAGTGATGATCAGTCGATAAAGCTCAATTTTGGGTAATAAAGGCTTTCTGTTTCATATTAATAGCATATTTGACTGAAGTAGTCCTAG
Source organism: Massospora cicadina (assembly GCA_022478985.1). Taxonomy (NCBI): domain Eukaryota; kingdom Fungi; phylum Entomophthoromycota; class Entomophthoromycetes; order Entomophthorales; family Entomophthoraceae; genus Massospora; species Massospora cicadina. The sequence goes on along the minus strand of JAKSZP010000027.1, from coordinate 313,216 downwards.
TACATTTGAGGCCATGGGAACCACTTTCTGAGGAGGCAGCACGAGTAGGAAAAGAAGAAGAGGAGCCAAGTTTCTGAGAGTAGCGTCAGATATGTTGAGTGTGGACCAGTCTGAGCTCCGCTAAAATCAAATTTAACCTTAATAAACAAATTTTGAGCATACCATGAGGCAGCATCCTTTCCAGAATTCTTATCTTTTTCTGGATAATCTGGTCAAGTGGGGGGATGTGTTGGGATTTCAGTATACCCATATTACCCAGCTTCATTAGATTATATATCCGCTTTACCACTAAGGGCGCTTCTTTTATTAATGTGGGAATTATCATTTTAGATGATAACTATTGGTTGTTGAACTTACTTAATGAATAATAACTAATCCGCTAGGAATTTGATTCCACCAGATTACTAGTGTTTTATTTGTGACAATCCCCAGCATTGTATTGACTATATAATTTTATTTTTAAATTTAATTAGGGATAATTTTACTATATTAGTCAATTAGAGTTTGTTTCCAATTGACTAAAAGGAATTTTTATTAGTTTCTGAGTCGTTAACAACGCTTCTTGTTGAAACTTTTAAGGAATCTTTTGATTAATGCAAACTGCTTCTAAGTGGTAAAAAGCCACATTACTTAATCAGTTTACTAAACTAATTAGGTTAATATTCTGTGGTTGATAAAAACCTTTGGGACACTTTACAATTTAAACAGAAGATGTCACATTTCTAGTTGGCAACGGAATCTAACTATATGATTGAGAAAGATCATCATTGGGTGCGAAATTAGAGTATTTATTATCAATGGAGGATGCTGTTTTCCAGTTTGTTCCAAAAGAAAAGATGGGAAATGAATTCCCTATAAATTCCCTTGATTTAAGTAGATAAGTCAGATACTTTAGGACTTTGATATCTAGCCTGATATTCATTTGTTGTATTTTACACTAAGATTTATATTTAGGATCAGATATCCTTTTGCTATATATTGCTTGTTATAATCCCAGAGTCTCCTGCAAGAAGAGAGGAAGGGAGAATCTCTCTTAAAACCGTTGAACATACTGGAATTATATCAAATTTTCTTGGAAGGAAGTTCTTTTGGATCATAATTTACAAAAACTATAGGAAGAATTGAAGGGATAGAATTTTTCTTGTTGTCTGGAGATTTCAAAAGAGCCTTCACAGGTGGGTTGAAAGAAGGTTGCAGGCACCTTTCATAAGGAGAAACCTGAGCATAAGTGTACATTTGGTTGTGGAAAAAAAGCTAGATTTCAGCCTTATTACTAGTAATACCTACCTATATATATTATTAATTTATATTATATCAAAATTTATTGGTTGCACATATCAGAGCCTGTGCAGTAGAAAAAGTTACAGCTAGCAACTCAGAACAAAAGTTTACATTTGGTGCTCACTACAAGGAGCAATTTTTAGACACCGCTCTCAAAAGTTTACATATGGTCAGTTCTCCAGAGTGGTTTCCTTGATCACCTCCATTGATTGAGGCTAGTACTGAAACCACCAAAGAAATTACAACAACCAATACAGATAGAAGTAAGTGAGGACCTTCCATTGGTCTTAGCATTTTTGTTGGGGAAGACATAATTTTTAAATTAATAAAGTTAAATTTGTCAGTATTTATGTTAGAAAATTCTTTCATCAAGAAAGTACAATCCAGCCCACCACTATACTATAGTCGGAGCTCTATAATTTATATTAAAACAGCTGGGGGTGACAAAAGCACTTGTATGTCAACAGAGTGGCCGCCAATTATCCTAGGTCGTCAAAAAATTGTCCTTTGTTTTTTTCTAAAGTCTTCTGTTGTTCAATATGCTTCCATAATTGGATAAGGAAGATGACTCATCCAACACTTCAATTTGGGGAATCCTATCAAATATTTTGATTGTCAGGCTTTTTGCCCTCATTTTTTCAGAAATTAGTTTACCTGTGAGAGGTTCCCTTATTATTTTGATGAATTATATATATTCATTTGGGGATTTTACTCTCAATCAAATGTTAATTTCGACACTTTTGAGTTTGATTATAAACTGGTGGAATGGGTGCGTATCTCTTGATATATGTCCCTAATCTTTATGAGGTAAACTTCAGAGGATTCTGCGATAATGGGATTACAGAGAGCCAACTGGTTTGAGGTTGGGGCCAGCATATTCTTGGGGGCGGTGGCCACCCATTGCTTGTTAAGGGTATGTTTCAAGTCCGCTATTTTTCTGGTGGGATTGCTCAGAGAATTTTTTCTCTTCTTTTAATTGGGGTGTAACTGCCTATCCAGCCTGATGGCTGTGCTGGGGAAACTTACATTACCCGTTTTCACTTGGACTAATCTACTCCATGCTTGGGGTCCTGTCTTAGCATGTAGTTTTTATTTGTTGATAGAAGAATTATGGGAGTGATGCATTTGGGTTTGGGGTGCATAGAGGTGTGGATGCATTGGGTTTTTAAGCGTGGAAGTCTTTGATTAACTCTCAACAGTTTCACAGTCTCTGATGGGGATCCAACTGTTCTCATATGCCATATATCTTTTCCAGGCCACAAGTATTGCACTTTCCGCTTTATCTTCTGGAATTCAAAGACCTCTTTCGCTTTAAATTCTGGTGCTCCTTATATCAATACCAGGTTGAACTTGATGGGTATCTCCTTTGAAGGAGAAAGAGAGGAGACATGGAAGACTATTTAAATTTTTAATAGAGAAAAGCTCTACGTGGAAGGACTCAATGTACAGGATATTTCTGATGGGGACCAGGCTGACTCTTTTGCATTCCAGATTCCAGCATGGTACCTTAAGGTTGAGATTCTTTGTGTCCACCATTACAAGATTGATAACCTGGTAGTTTGGTACCATGCGACGTTTCCTATGAGAAAATCACTTGTCATCCTTGGCAGCTTTTGTCAGCTGCTTTTTCACTCATTGTTGTATCTTGAGGATGTGTTCTGCGAATCATCTGCTGCAGGGATGTCAGAGCATATTTGGGGGCCAATGGTGAAAGCTATGTTATACCCTAATTTGGCCTGAATTGGTGAATTCCATCTCAATGCGTGGAGGGATTTATTATATAAAAACTTTGCTAGTGGGAGGTTGTCTTCCCATGTGTCCTGAGATGTGGTAGTGTAGTAATGTAGGTATCGTTCTAATGATAGGCTCTCTTTATGTTTTTACCAGATTGTGGATGGTACACGATGGCCTTCAGGGTTTGATTTTTAGTGCACTTACCATGTGTCTCAAAAACCTTAAGGTTTATTTAGCTCAATATTTCTTATGTTCTCTTGTGGAACTCTAAATCTAGTGAAGAGGCGGGACAATAACAACTGAACCATATCAGAAGCTGTGGTTGTCTGTAGGTAAGGAAAAAGATATGGAGTATTTTTTAAACTAATCCACCACCACAATCACAACAAATCCCCGTGAGGCCAGCATGCCTATAATGAAGTCTACAAAATATTACCGTTCAGGGCCCTGCCACCTGTCAGAGAGGATGTAGGAGTCCGTTTCTGCCCATCCTGTCCAGCTTTGATTGCGTGCATATGAGCAACTTTCTATCTATGTGGTAGCTTTATTTTTGTTAATCTGTTCCAGTCATATGCGCGTCTAATCAGGTTGATACATTTTTCATGATGACGTGCCCCATGGTTAACTTATTGTGATGTTCACTTATGACCTGAGGTCATAGAACTTTGGGTGCCTGTAATGGATGGAAAAACCCCAGTTCTGAAAGCCATATAATCAAATCATACTTTGGTGCACCAACAGTCAACTGAAGCATCCTAGCCAAGTAGGAGAGGTTTGGACACTGACAGCGCCAAACATTCACCTACTATTGGTTGGTTATGCCAAATCCTCTGGGGGAATGGGTCCAAAACCAACTGACTCAAAAAACTCCTTGATGAGGGAAATACCAACAGGTAAGCAAGGTATGTAAACCCAAAACAAACTTTATTTTATTCAGGAAAATAAAAATGACCCGCCGACCAGAGTTCTTCTGGGGAGCAACTGATAATGCTCCCCAGGAATGAGAAATGCTAGGGTGAAAATTCTGAAGTAAACTTCAGAATGGGCAGGTGCGCCTTATAAAGGCAGCGCTTTAGGGGCCTCAACCAAGCTATTAATTAGGCTCACACAAGCCTAATCTATGACTCAGGTGAGGCACAACCCAATTCCTGAAGCAACCAAAACATAAAATCTTTTTATAAACAATCCAACTCAGATTCAGAAAATCCTAATCTGAGTTGGAATGTAACAAATGGGACAAACCCATCCGTTACATCACCCCCTGCTAAAGGAAGGCCCCTCCCTGAAGAGGGGCCCCACAGCGGAAGGCCGCCACAATAAGGGCTTCCTAGGCGTGTTGCCTTGAGCCCTGGGGAAATTAGCCCAGATAAACTCTGGGCCCCTTGAGAAAAAAAAAAACAAATGGCTAGGGCGAATCAGGACTGGGCTGCCAGAATCAGTCCGCCTGGCAAGAGGATGCACGCCCAGCACGTGGCTGTGCCACGCCCCCTCCCAGGCTCCCATTGGTGATGGTCTTCCCATACCAACCAGGAAGGCGCTTTCACCAAGAAAATTTGAGAGGGATGCGCGGTTCAGCGCGGCTGAATGGCCCCTGACCGAGACTGCACACCCAGCACTTGGCTGCGTTGCACTCCCCTCCTGAGCTCCCATTGGCGATGGTCTTCCCATCCCAACTGGGAAGACACTTTCACCAAGAAAATGCAAGAGGGGTGCACAGTGCAGCACAGCTGGATGTCTGACCCCTTTCTGGGCGGACCATCCATGGGTGAGGGAGCCCTGCTGGGGCAGGTCCCTTCAGTGCCACTGAATCCCTGGTGGGCGGGAGGGCCCACTGGGAAATTTAACTGATGGTCACTTCAGATCCAGGGTTGGCCATCAGTCACCAATTCCCACCAGTGCTGGTTCTTCAACAACCGGGACCAAGTGACATTGAGGTTGGATCAAACTGGGGGATCAGCAGCATGCAGCGCACAATGTCTTCAGAATAATGTGATAGATGGAAAAGCCCCAGTTCTGACTGCTGTATAATAAAACCATACTTCGGTGCACTGACAGTCAACTGAAGCATCCTAGCCAAGTAGGAGAGGTTTGGGGCACCAACAGTGCCAACCATTCACCTACTATTGGTTGGTTATGCCAAATCCTCTGGGGGAATTGGTCCAAAACCAACGGACTCAAAAAACTTCTTAACGAGGGAAAAGACCAACATGTAAGCGAGGTATGCAATTCTCAAAACAATCTATATTTTATTCAGGAAGGTAAAAATGACCCGCCAACCAGAGTTTGTCTGGGGAGCAATTGACAATGCTCCCCAGGAACGGGAAATGCTAGGGTGAAAATTCTGAAGTAAACTTCAGAATGGGCAGGCGCGCCTTATAAAGGCAGCACTTCAGGGGTTTTCACCCAAGCTATTGATTAGGCTCACACAAGCCTAATCTATGACTCAGGTGAGGAACAAACCAACGCCTGAAGCGACCAAACCGTAAAATTTTTTATAAATGATCCAACTCGGATTTAAAAATCCTAATCTGAGTCAGAATGTAACAAACGGAACAAACCCATCAGTTACAGTACTCATACACTGTCGTGGAAGCAGATTGCCCACTCCTTTTGAGTGTATCATCTAAATGGGCTTTCCCTGCCTGGATCTTATCATATAGGGTTTGACATTCTTGGGTTTTGGTTTAGGCGTAAAGAACGGCCTCTAGGTATGGGAGTACAGTATCAATTGTTGGGGTTATTCTGAGAGTATTGGTTGGGGGAAGGTTCAATGGGGTTGGGGTTCAGTTTGGATGGATGCCTAAAAGGTTTTTTATCAGCTTGGGAGTGGAAGTGATAGCAGCTAAAGCTTCTGTTTCCCCAGAGAGTCTTCCACAATTTGCTCTGGTGGAATCACCATCATTAATTTATTATCCTCCACTGAGTCAAGTCTGACCTATAGACTTCTGCTTAGGATGTCCAGAAGTATGTGTGTCCGCCCTCTGAGGAACTTGTATTTAAAGCTTAAATTGAGAAATTTGTGGTGCATCCTTGTTTGTCAGTTTGGCAGTTTATAGGGTTTGTGGTAGTATGCAAGAGACTAGTGGTCCATGCACAATATCATCATGTGCTTTGCTCCTTGCAGCAAGTATTGTTCTTCAGTGACCAGGTGACGGCGGCTAGTTTTTTGTCATATATTGCCATAAAATTTTTGCATTTGTGCATTATTGGAGAAAGATGCAATCATGTTGTCATGGAGGCGGCTGATAAGAATTAGACTGGGCTCCCAGTCGGGGTGTGTGAGCACCCAGTGGAGAGCCCAGAATGCCAAGAGCACAGAGGTCTGTGCGACTAGAAGAAGGGGAGATCTATTGAGGACGTGAGGAAAGTAAAGGTTCATCAACATAAAAAAGGCCCCCAAGGCAAACCAGATGGTTGCAATGGGGAAACCGCGAGTCTTGTAGGGGCAACCCCCAAGGTTGGGAGAGGCAGGGAGGATGATGACTACTCCAGAGTTTGCAGATGCTGGCCCTAAGTTTTAGATAGGTGAGTTTGTGCACCAGCGAGGGGCGGCACAGGGACCCACCACACAAACAGGAGTTCTGTCAGAGAGGAAAACAGACTTGCGGCGCACATCAGGGCTGAGCTTCTCTTGAGTGGGGCTTGGGGCCCTCAGGTGGGTGGGACCAGTGGCAAATGAGCCAGGTGTGGGGGCTGAGGTCGTGAGCATTGGGGTGGGGGCGCCTCGAGACTGCTCCAATAGGGGAGCAGTCTCAGAGATCCCAGTGGCAGAGCAAACGGATGGATTTGCATTAGACAGGTACGCGAAAATGGACGGAGAATTGACTCTGTCATTGGGGATGAGACGGTTTATGGAAGATACAATCCACTGCTGCGTGGCAGGGTCAAGCGACTGGATGACCCATTCAGCGATCATTGGGATGATTATTTGGATAGCAGCGTGCTTCGCCAGATTATATGGAGAAATTTTTGAAAAAATAAACAGGTGGAGTCCGCAACAAGGCGTTTGGGGTATTCAGGTTTTATTTAGTGCAAAGCGCGGGAAGATTAGAGAATAAACCAACAACTGCCCTTTGGCAGGGCATTTGCCTTAAGTATTGGGAGAATCGCATAGTGGGGATGCTGATATTGGGTGATTGGGGATCAGCGACGGTATTTAGTTGGCTGGTGGGTGGAGGGATGTCCAAAATCTTGGCAAAAATCAAAAAAAAACTTTTGCAGATTTTTCCAAATTTTTGGGGCCAAACCAGGTCAATGGTACCAATCTGGGCCTTGACCATTTGAGTCGGGCTGTTTACTCAGTTCAGATTCCCTGGTTTTGTTCTGGGGGCTGTGGCTTTGATTCTAGGTCATTTGAAGCTTGGTCCGAACTCTCAATCTGATTATTTATGTGATCCAAACTTCCCAGATCCATCCTGGGGGTAGGGGTAACTGGTCCAAGTCGCTTGTAGCCTGGTTAGAAACCCAAATTGAGTGCTGATCTGATTTTTGGACCTGGAAAGTCTGGACTGGCTCCGTCAGCCTAGAATTTGCAGACCAGGCTCCAATACTAGCACTGGTTATTTCCTCAAAATTTTGGTATGTTTTTTCTGGTGAGTGAGGGGTCCCAGGGGCCCACCTATGGACCCTGGGTTGCATAATCTCTTGGCAGGTCCCCTCTATTAGTCTTACCAGGGTTGAGGAGGGGGGAGGGAAGAAACTTAATTATCTTTAGGAGGAAGAGCAGTCACCCAGAGCTCATCTACCACATGCGCCAGGTTGCTCAACTGCAACAGGGGGTCCACTTGGGCCTTTGGGCCCCTTTTTTTCCGAAAGGGATGCCGCTCCCTATCCAGTTGTTTGGGCTGGTTCCCAGGACTTACACTTGTGCTCCCATCAGTTGTGCTCCTGGAGTAGGACGGCTCCTACAGCTGATCTGGAGGCGTCACATACTACAATGAATATTAATTCATCATCAGCATTAAGCAGAACTTTAGTGATAGTGAAAACTTCTTAGATGAATCAAACGTCCATTGGTGTATTTCTGACCAGGAGAATAGCGAGTTTTTGCCTAAAAGGTCTGAAGCGAGGTGAAAGTTTTGATATCAATGGAGAGAGCCTTTTTTGAAAATGAATGATCCTGGGCTGCTGCGCAGCTTTGTATGAATGGTGGGGTAGACCATGACCTTGGTGCTTACAGCTTGGAGGGAGCGATGCCATGTACATCTGTGAGAACGAGCTTTCCTAGAACTTCAATTTATACTAGAATATTCACATTTTGAGGGCATTTCGTGAAGACCTGCCTTCTGTAGAGAGGCTTCCATAGCAGCCAAATCCTTCTAATACAGTTTCAGTCTGGGGGAGTGGACCAGGATGTCATTGATATATGCCACAGCGCACATAAAGCAAATGTATCCCACTACGTGGCCAATTACCTTTTAGAACACAAGGGCGTTTTGAGGTCAAACGTCATGACTTTGAACTGGTATATTCCATGGCCAGTACAGCTTGCTTTCAATCATTCTTGTTCTTCTTTTACTCTGACTTGATGGAATGAATTCAACAAGTCCAGTTTTGAGATCACTTTGTATTTGTGATAGATTATAATTTGGTGGCTTTGAGCAGTATGGGTAGGGGTTAGGAATAGTGATATTGTTTAGGTGGGTGTAGTCCACACATGGCCATAAGTACTATCTGGTTTCAGGGCAAACACCACCAGAGAGCTTACTGGTAGGGTTTTTACTTCCATCCCTTAGCTATTGTTTGGTCAATTCAGATCTCAGAGCTTGGTCTTCAGCGGCAGTGTAGGGTAGAGTAGACAATTGACCTTGATTTGATCCGCCGTTAGACAGAAATCTAAATCAAACTCAGATTGAGTAGTAGGAAATTACGCCGGTGACAACAAAGATCTCCTTAAAAGGGCTCAAGTATGGTAGGCATTATGGACAGTTCTAGGATAGCTTTGGAGGGGGTTACTCAACGGTTGCCATAATGGCGTTGATTTCCATCAGGGTAGGGAGCAGGGGAATTTGGTAAAGTTGTAAAAGGAGGGGAAAGCAATGGTGTTCCTTTAATGCTGGTGGATACCAACTGCGGCGCCACCACCCAATGACCAAGATCATATGATAGAGAAAATCTGGGATTGCTGAGAAATTTTCTTGGAAATGGTGCCTGTGGGCTGAGAAGTGTAGTGGCTCACAAAGGGATAGCGTAATCATCAGTATGCGAGAGGAGCCAATGATAGGGGCTTCCATGGTTGCCATTAGGTCTAGTGCCTGAGCCATCTTGAGGTTGATGAAATTAGAGATAGCTGTGTCCACTAAGACATTTATTACCGCTCATATTGATACTACTGCAATATCTTTGGATGCAAAAATAAGTGTGATTTTATTTTATTGAAGCTATTAATGACACATACACTGGGCTTGATATCTATGTCTGTGGCTGACCTGACTTGGTCTCAGTTTTTTAGGAATTATGATGGTGTCAGGCGGCCATGTGGAAAGCACTGGCAGTAGGAGTATTTGAGAGCAGGGCCTCAAAGTTTGCAGTGCTGGACTAAACTTTCTCCATTAGAATAAAGTAATAACTTAAATAAAGGTAAAAAATTAGTAAATTTTTCTAAAAAGTACTACAACTAACTGAAATTAGTATCTATTATACTACTGTTAAAAACAAAATGGGATTCAAGATTACAGAAAAATTGCGATGAGTAGATATTGCTTCTTAAGTGATTTAACCATCTCATCCCACCTGTAAAGTCAGCTGAGCCTCGTGATCTCCTGATAATAATTTCACATCAACAGCTGGTAAAATATTGGAAAATTTGGTAGAGAATGGGACCGTGTTGGGCAAGGATATTCTGAGAAAAGGTGCGGCGGAAAGTGAAGGTTTTTGGCGTACAAGATAAAACCTCATTGAGTTTTGAGAATTAAAATATCTAAAATGATAACCTTTTTTAAATAGATCAGCAAATAAGGAATGGTTTTAGGATTAGGTAAAGCAAGAGAGAATAAAAGTATAATTGAGTGTTAACAGATTTAAAGTAATTTAAGCAATACCCCAAATTAATTTATATTTTGGTAAAAAGTTGAACCTTAATTTGGGACTTTTGGACCATTTGGCATCTCAAAGAATCTCAATTATTGGTGTATGTTGATATTCTCCCGGGGAAGGTATCACCTTACATAGGGATTATTACAACAAAGCCCCCTCAAGCCTTATTCAAGGGAAATGAGACTTAACCTGCGGTAATAATTGGGCCCATAAATTGATGAGATAATTGTGATATATTTTGGCATTAATCTACTGATGCGTTTTGTTTCAGAAAGTGGCATCCTCAAAGCTGAAGACAATTACAGAGACATCATAAGATGTTTAGGCTTAAGAGTTGAGGTCAACAAATGAGATGAAGGCTCATAGGTGGGTGGACCTCAGGCTTGATAGCGTGGTGTTTCATCTTGGTGTAATCCACAGGGCTTAGCTTATCTGAGCTGACAAATAAGTTCTTAGCTTTAGGAACAAATCCCACCTCAGGTGAATGCTCAGTGGGCAATGCCTCACTGCTTGGGACAATGGTTTGTCTTTCTGAGGTAAGTTCTTGGCTTTCAATACTAACCGTTGAGTCCTCAGTTTTAAATTGCTGGCCATTTTTATTTAATTTGGACCACGTTTTGGTAGGACCAGCGTTGTTTACAATTTCATTTTAGTTGATTGTATGTTGGAGTGAATTTTATTTGTCAGGGCCAGAAAGATCCTAAGCTGAAAGCTGAAGCAGGTAATGTCGAAACTTCTTTTTGCCAATATCTGGCCTAATCTTCAGAGGAGAGCAGTTGGAACAAACAAGTAATAGATTTTCCAGTTAAAAGCTATTAAGCTTGTCACTACTTGATAAAAGGTAAGTTTTAAACAATTTTTCCAGCGCACTTGGGAGTTTCAATGTGCATATTATTCTCTGGCATTCAGGGATTCTCAAGGCTTGATTTCATAGTTAAATTTGAAAACCAGTTCTCAACTTTTCCCAAATTGATTGGCTAGATAGTTCTGGTGATGTTTATTGGCCAATTTTGGGTTTTCATTTGGCACTTTTGGTCCAAACAAACAATGAGCTTCGCTTACATAATCTGCTTTGATCATCAGAGAGAAATGATAATAAAATATGTAATTTGATTTTGGTCGCCTAAATAAATACAATTGTTAATATTTAGTATATTCTTTTTTATAGAACTTTGAGCATTCCAACTGGGTTAATCTTTTCCTTGAACTTAAGGGCAGAACTATACTTTGACAACATTTTTTTATATTGGACCAGTTTGAAGAAACATCCATAGAGGGCTTGCTCACAAAGAGAGACAACTATTAAAGGTTAGACGTCATTCATATGTGTGATATCTTTCCATAACACTTTTCATGCTCTGTACCAAGATTTCCTGCTACTGTACGCTATTTTCTCATAAATAGTATATCCTCTTTAATTTTCTTTAAATTGCAATGATGGCTTTTTTTTCAATCACATCTTTTTTCAAATTCATCAGGCATATTTAATTGTTCAAGTATAAGCTTTAGCTTATCAGGCGACTTGAGTTTCACAAAGTCATAGTCTTCTGAACCACACTTGAAGAGCTTCTTGACCATCTAGTACTAAAAAAAGAGCTTCTTGTCAAAGTCAAACCTATATATATTGGATCTTAACGTTTTATCATAATTAAGCCAAAAGATCAGGGTCTGAGAGATGATAATAACTGTACCCTTCATCCAGTTTTGAGGCTATGTCCTCTTGGTGTGACTTGGAAGCTACCTGGCAGGGAGCACTTTTTTCAGGCGGCCAGGGAGAATTCGCTGGTAGTGCGAGTATCTGAGGGAATATCTTGAAAGTTCTCAGTGTTTGATAAGACATTCTACATTAAATTAAAACGCTAATTTAAATAAGATAAGAAAATTAGTAAATTCTGCTGGAAAAAAGTACTTTATTTAGTATAATCAGTACTATTTATAGTACTGTCAAAAAACCAAAATGGATTCAATTTTTACTGGTAGATTTTGAAGAGTGATTCTTGATTCCCAAGTTATTTAACCATCTCTTCCAACCTATAAGGTTGGTAAGCTTCGTGATCTCATGATATTTTTTTCATAGCAACAGCTGATAAAAAATATTGGCAAATTGGTAGAGAATGGGACCGTGTTATGCAAAGAGATTTTTAAAAAAGGTGCTGTGAAAGAGAAGGTTTTTGGAGTACAAGGTAGATCTTTATTGGGGTGGTGAATTAGAAGATCTCCAAATATAAAAACCTTTGTTGAAAGGATCAGCGGATTTAGGAATGGTTTTGGGATTAGGTAAAACAAGAGAGAATAAAAACATAATTGATTTATAATAGATATAAAGTAATTCAAGCAATACCCTGAATTCAAAAATTATGTGATAAAATAGAATCAAACCTTAATTCAGGATTTTTGAGACCATTTGGGCATCTTGAGAATTAAGTACCAATTATTGGTGTATGTTGATATTCTCCAAGGACAAGGCTTCTACCTTGCATTTGGAGAATCCCAAAAGAGGGTATTGCTGCCAATTTGGCGTAGGATAGATGGGCAAAACTGAGACTATTTAATCCATCAATGGGTTTATGTGGTCAAAATTTCTTTTATTGGATTTGGGTGGCGTTCTTTTCCATTTTTTTCATCATTGTGAGTTGTAAGGGGACACCGTTGGTGAATCAGAGTTTACTGAAATAAAAATTGTACCTGTGGTATATTCGCCACATCACCTACAAGGTTTATGAGGTTAAGACCTTGGAGGTCAGGCTACGCCACCAGAATCCTAGATGAGTTTTGTAGTACGTTGTGACTCTCACTCAGTTGTGGGGGATGACTGGCTATCCCATGTGGAGTCTGAATGCGCTTTTGGGGTCATGGGAGAGGATGGTACCAAAATAAGTATTCAGCTGAACTGGGGCTGCGCAGGGGTGAAAGGGGTGAGGGCAATTACTGCCAGTGCCTGTGGGTGGGTTATTGGGTGGTACTTATACTAAAGGTTCAACTCAGTCGCTCTATCAACAGACTGGTCTAATTCCTTATCTTTGCATCCTGATGCCTTCTCTTACCTGTTCATTAGTACAAAGTGCGCCTTTGTGTGGGTTGGCAGAGTGGTCTATTGTTCTGGTGGTAAGGTCTCAGCAAGGTTGGTTTCCTGTTCCATCTGTACCAGGTGTGAGACTTAATTTGCTGAGCCAGGCTGTATGCTCCACCCAAGGTCTGAAGTCCTTTATACCATGCCGTGTGTGAGCTCACCCTGTGATTGAGGGTGGTCTGGAAAGTACAATGGCAGCATCCTCTAGGAGCCGAAGGAGTTTATGATCTGTCTGAGCGCCTTAATGTGATCATATAAACTTGGGGCGAGGTCCTGCTGGAGGAATAGGGAGTATATAAGTTGGAGTCTTGATGCTGGGGTGGCCACCATTGACAAAATAATTGAAAAGAAAGAGGTGGAAGCCTCCCTAGGTAGGAATTCTGGTATAGTACTGTGCGGGCCCAAATTTTTTCATTTCCTTGTAGAGCATCAATTAGGTCCAGTGATTGCAGTTCTTTGGAGATCTCCACGTTGTCTGTTAGTATGGCTCACAGCCATAGTTCAGCCAGCACCCCAGTACCTGTTAGAATATCTCATCAGAGGGGCATGAGATGGGCTTAACCTCCTTCATGTTAAAATTGAGCATTTGAGGGGGGGTTATGATGCCCAGCTAGGAGCACTTGTTTAATTTCTCTGACTAGCATAATCCATGACTAGTATGTCAGGAGAGTGCGCATGAGGCTGTGTAGACTTATTTGGATGCTGACTGGACCAGATTCAAAGGGTCTCTGTCCATTGTTAACACCACTATATTAAGTGTCTGTGGTTTTATGTCATACATATGGTGTGCCAAGGGAAGATCTGGTTTACATAAGAAGTATTCAAAATAACTATGATAGAATTTTAAAGTCTGCACGGCATCGCCATTCTGAGAATGTGAGATTATGATTCACTGGGGGAGAGGTGCAGAAAGTATTGATCAACAAACATCAATCTCATCATGACTATTAAGCTGAGAACTGACATCAACTTCGCCCATGCCTCCTGGGATGTAGGAGAATTTATTTTTGGATAGGGGATTTTTCAATCATTCTTGGTTAAGTTCAAAATAGGGTCTAATTGGTGAGCATACTTTATATTAAGGAATGATCGCCAAATTGCCAGTTTCAAATCTGTCAGAGTCTTTATTGGAGTTCCGCTCAGTTGCATTATTCCCTTCAATCAGGCCTTGGCCTTAATAGGATTATTAATCAGTATTGTTTGTTGTTTGGGGTAGGGATCATTGCCCACATATCCTTAGGTGGGGTTGTATGGTCAGTTCCCCGGGGTGGGTTCCTTGGTTGCACTTGTTGAGTGAGGCCAGTACAAAACCACCAAGGCAACGGTGACTGTAGTTACAGAGAGCAGTTTGTGGGTGCATTGTATTAGCCATGGCGATTTTTTCTGAGGATACAGAATCTTTAAACTTTTTTAATTATATTGGCCTGTATCATTCTTTGTAAATTAAAGTTTTTATGATAATAGTACAAAACACCCCACAACTCTTCTGTATGCAGAGTGCTGGAATATATAATGTAAAACAGATGAAGTGACTTGCACGCTTGTATGACAACAAAATGGCTGCTAAATATTCCCAGGGACGTCAGAAATTGTCCATTGTTATCCTATAATGTCTTATGTTTCTTCCTGGGGCCTTTATAATTGATTATAGCAGATGGCTCATCTGACGCTTCAACTTTGGATTCCTAATGCCTTTTTTTTAGTACTAGATGGTCCCACCCAATGCCTTTTTTGAGATTCAGACTTTTTGCTCTTATTTCCTCAGAGATTAATTCATCTGACTGAGGCTCCCTATTTTCGCTTATAAAATTTTTTTATATGTTCATTTGGAGATTTTCCCCCTAATTAGAATGGCAATTTCTCCCCTTTTGGGGGTTTGATCATAATCCCAGTAGAATGGGTACATCTCTCACATATGTCCCTGACTTTTATGGGTTATGCTTCAGCGGTTTCCGTAATAATGAGTGGTTGGAGAGACCGCTGGCTTGAGGTTGTGGCCAGCATATTCTGGGGGTGGCGTTCACCCATTGTTCGCCAATGGTATCCTGCATGTATGATATTTCCAGCAGTATTGCTCGGAGACATTCCCTTTCTTTGTTTGAAAGGGGAGTAGCTGCCTATCTATCCTGATGGCTATGAAGGAAACCATTACAAGATCTATTGATTGATAAATTCCAATCCATTGGGTTTCTAAACTAATCAATTTGCTAATTTATTACTTTGGTAGAGATCTGTCAAGAGTTTTGTGACTACATATAAGGTTCTCACTAGGTATGTTTAATCTATAGAATATTTTATTGTTTCTTGGCTTTTACTCTTGACAAAAACTATGATGTGAGGCTGTTTACTTCTGTGTAAGTTTTAGCTTGTTAGTACTTTTCATATACTTGTAGTTATTGATTCTCACAATGCTAACTGATTTTACTTATTTTAATTTTCATTTTTGATATATTCGTCATAAAGATCTTATTAAGTTCATCTTAATATCATATAAGACATCAATCAAAAAAGTTAGTTTGTTATTCCTACTATAGATATTATATGTACGTTGCATGATTCACTGATTATTATATTTGGTAGTTTATCACTTACAAAAAATTATGAAAGATATACACTTAGTAACCTAGATGTATATATGTTTTAAATGAAAAATTGTAAGTTTATAGTTAAACTATCATTATATGAAAGTTTTAAATTAATGATTCATGGATATTTGGTTGATTTATATGTATAGATGTTATAGTCCATTAAATTTTAAACTTTATTTGATATGGGCCACCTGTAGATGATACTGCACCAATAAAGGGGAAATTAAATGAATGGGAAAGGAGGATAAAACCTGGAAACCTCCATGAGCGGCGTATGATAGGCCAGAAACTCCATAAACCGCCTTTGCTATTCGCTATTTTTGGTTTAGGGCATTGGTGCGCAACATCAACATATTCATAATTGTCCCATACCCAAAGTTCACTGACCAGGATCAAACTTGGGGAGGCAGTGGTAGAGTTATAATCCTTTAAACACTTCTAATTTAAGCCCTGTATAGTTCATCATTCCTAATTCTTATTACTATAGGTACAATTTTCAAACTGCTCACATTGGTATCTTGAATATTTCAATTATTAGTGACATCCAATATATAATATAAGGATATGAAACATATACATGTAAACTAATAAACTATATTAAACTATAGTGGTTTATACAATACATTATCACAATCTTAGTAATTTGGTTAAAGATATTTATGATAATATTGTTTTTCTAGTGGTTGTATAATTTATATGATAAAAGTGGAATTAAGAGCTTAAGTTAGCATCAATGATGTCAAGGAGTCAGCCTCCAATACCATTTTTAATTTCTCACCTAGAAAAGAAGTTGAGGACAGCTATTTCTAAGGTGGCCTACTTTCTAAAGGGGTGCTAATAGCAACACTTAAGCCATTTGTAATAAAGATCTAAATGTAGATAGGGTGCATATACTCCATTTAAGGAGTCTAATTTTTGGAGTACATATAACAATTCCTTATGGTGAAAACCCACTAGCGCATCAAGTCATTTACTTGTGTGCCTGCTCTCATCACTTTTGCAGAGCATCAACTTGCTCAATATGTTGAGGCGATGGACACCGCCAGCCTAACTACTGAAGAAAACCCAAAATTATACCTCCCTATGCCACATGTCTCTGATGCTCCCACCCCAATGCTGTCCTCTATGGTCCACCAGCTAAAATGGGCACCGGACAAAGCTTTTCTCCTAAACTTCCTCCCCTTCTGATATAGCTTCCTAGGCTGTTAGCTGAGGTGCCATACTAGGAATTTTTATTTAAATAATACTTTTATTTTGCCCATTTTCAAATAAAGATGCATGGTGGCTCCCCCTTTTGGGTTGGGCACCACTTTTGCTAAAAAAAGAAACATTTCCTTGTGGTTCCAAGCAAGTCCACCCATGATAAAACTTTTTAGATTATACATTGTGTGTCTTTTACTAAGATCAACATAACTCTTCGTTTTCAGTTGACAACAAGAAGCTAAGTCCAGACATTTGGTAATAATTTTCTAATCCTGGCGTTATTAGCTCCAAATAAGAACAACAATAGTGACATTCTGTAAAAGAAGTTATTTTATTGTAAGAACATGGAAAGCATATATATGTCTTAAGGGTTTTGAGATGCAAAAAATAGAACTTAATTTATAAAAGATTAATTCCTATTTATAAAACAAATTCTAATTTGCAACTTAGTTTCAGATTTTGGCTTCCAGTTCCCAGATTCTCTGGAAACTTCTGGGTTTTTATGCAAATTATACAGTGGAGTTATGGCCTTCTTGTGATGCTTGGCTGCTGTAAGATCTAGTTTGTGGCTCCTGTTGTTCTTGTGGCCCTTGTGGCTCTTGCAGCTGCATGGGTATCTAGGTCGCCCAATTTAAGAAGTATTTTTAAATTAATTTCTTTCAATTGATAGTATGCTTATTTCTCAGCGTCATACAGTCAGAAAAATTTCTTCAACGAGGTATAGTAATTTTCCATTATCAGCGCAAGAACCCAAAGGTATTAAAAGGGTGTTCTTTAAGGCATCATCTGCAATGCTGATTGCATATCCATTTAGACTGTTATTTATACTGGTGCATCCTAAGAAGTAATAGTGACCTGCTGTCAAAGTATTGTGGCAATTAGATATTATACATATGCTTACATTATCAGAAAGCTTGTACCAGTTAGCCTACAAAATAGACTTGAATTTTTTTAAATAATTTTAATTTCTGGCAGTGTCAGATGAAGCCTGATTGCTATTCTGGACAGCTATAACATTAGTACTTAAACTCATGTTTATTAGAATGGGAGTTTTCTAAAGGGGGTTTTCTACAGGACTAGAAAATAACCCCTACAGTTAATTTTTCATCAACTTTACCCCCCCCAAGATGAAACCTAAGAGAAAGACTTTAGATGCTGCACGTGGACTCAATTATATATGATATAAAAATTATTTATCTTTATGATATACTCAGTTCCTTATATCATAACAACAGTTGCGGGTCCTGGACAGACTTCCTTTAACCTCTCAGGCGTCCTCCATGTATAAGGTTGAGCATTACTTTCTATCTCACCTGTGACGGTCAAGGCGCTGCCTGATCACCACATAGCCCTGACCCCCCCACTAAGGCGGGGATTGCAGCTGATAGTACCACATACGATTTACATAAAAATGTAGGGCTTGAGGGCAACAACCCTCAAAATGGCATTCTGTCGAATCAGATGCCACAAAATCAATAAAACCTTGAGGAAAAGGTGGCAAAGGTCAACTTAAATGGCGACCATGCCAATCAGAGGCCGCCAACTTGGATTCTGAGGTCTCATGCGTAGAAATTGGCAACAGCAAAGAGCAGCTCAGCAAATCAAGGGCTGCCAAGCCAAATTATGCCAAAAACAGAAGCGGCATGAATCATGGCATTGGGCAGCTCAGCGAATCAGGAGCTGCTATGCCAAATAACACTAAAAGAGAAAATGTCAGTATCTGGCAGCTTGATGAATCAGGAGCTGCTAAGCCAAATAACTCCAGAAAAGGAAATGATGGCATTGGGCAGCTCAATGAATCAGGAGCCGCCAAGCTGAATCCGCCGCTCATCAAAATTATTGAGAGCCACAGCAAAGGGCAGCCCAGTGAATCAGGGGCTGCTGGGCCAAGTTATCCCAAAAATGGGAATTTTGGTGATAAGGATGAGATGAGCTCTTATTCATCCTCAACAAACAGAAATATATGCAAAAAAAGTTTCTTTAACGCCATGGGTACTCAACGGATGGTCTAGAATGGGCCTAGATGAGAATATTGGAGACCAAGATTCTCAAAATAGGCCTGTGGATAGTCCACCACCCGCGGACTCCGCAGGGTCCAATTTCCCCATATCCCCATTCCCTAATATAAAATCTAACTAAGCGAAGGTGTTTAAGTTAACTTTGTCTTCTAATATATTCAATAAAAACCTTAAAAATTGAAAATAAATTTTTAAAAATTTCATAATCATTTAATTTGAGATTTAAAGGAAAATTGTGGATTTTGAGTGAATCAACATGGACCATTCCTCAAATTTTGACAGAGCTGTCGCCTCTTTGTATGCTCTCTCTGGAGGCCAAACTGTCCTCCACAGCGTGAGCATTATCCTTACAGTGTTCCAAGGATATCTAAATCGCTCAACAAGCCAACAAACGCGGGACCTCACCACAGTGGCCCTCTCTTGCCTATGGGCCCTCACATGGGCCCTCTTGCCCAACTGCTTTGTGGCAATGTGTAAAGACCCCATTCGTCACACCACCTCAAAATTAGAAAATTGGGCTTCTGGCACTCTCTTTGATACTCTATGTAAGTGAATTCATAACATTTCGCTGACATTAAGTAAATATTGACTAACTCCTTTGATAACTCTTCCAAGATGCCGTAGATAGTATCTTCTTATCCGCGTCCATCACTGGTGTAACAAGTTTATCAATGTGGCTTGTCTTCTACATAGTGCTTTAAATAAAGACATACCAATAGCCCTGTGGTAGCTTGAACGGGTAAGTAAACTAGGCTGATGGCAACAATATTGACCCATTTTTATTCGTGTAAAACTTCAATCATCTTTATGATTGACATAGGATTCCATTCACTTTTCCCTTAAATCTATTGGAAAAGGATGTGTATGGTGTTTCATATAACTGTTTGGCTCCTACTAAAACCATTGGTTCTCTCACAACATCTTAAATAATGATCCATTCTTTATTGGTGTTGTGAATATGTATGACTGGATAATAAACCATATGTTTGGTGGACAGTACTTCAAGTGTCAAAATGAGACTTGATATTTGGATAGTAAATTATGTCAACTTGAAGTGAGTTGATAGAATTAGTAATAGTTTGGCAAATAGAGTGAATTCCTCCAGATCCTCAATGATGAATGAGACACCTAAAATTATAGTAAATAGAGAGTTACCAAGCTGAAGGTTTAAATCCAAGTGAGAATACTGAGGATTAAGGGCTGTGCGAGAGAATGGGAAGGGTGAGGTCTTTTTGGAAAAAAAGGAAAGGAATTTAGCTGAAATAGTCCATTATTCTATATAATAAAAAAATTATCCATCGGAGCAATAGCTCCTGATTTATTACTTATTGTTATTTATCAAGGATCAGCGATCCTCATATTGTCCATATGTTGCTCAGTGGTTTTAAACCTGTGCAACGGATTAGCAGATTCAACCAATACCATAAAAAGTTAACAGTTGTGCTCACTACAGGGGGCCACTAGTCAACTGTAATATAACAGCAACTAGGGCATCATGACGAGCCCCCACTACTTATTTCAGAATCTAATAGGTTCCATGACCAATACTCTTAGAGCTGATGGAGACATCCAACAAGAAACCAACAACTATTTACAGTGACAGAACTAGGAGATGATAAAACCAGGATGGACTTGTAGCTAGCAGCTTATTCCACGTTAGAGTCAGCTACCGGGGCATATCCACAAATGTAACCCCTCAGCAATTGTGGGTTATCATGGAATGGCTCTTGTGGGGTTACCGCCTATATGAAGGATATGTGGCTGACCATGCCATGAGCCTGTTTTATAATTAATTTGACGAAGAAGCACATAACAAAATGTATATGTCTTACCTTGATGCTACCACTATGGGGTTGTCTCACTGAATTGGCTCCCACGGGATCAAGGAATTCCTGATTGCGTATGTACAACCTTTGATCTGCCAACCTCTACTTGTGTTAGCCTGGCATAATATTTAGATTGGATGTCATGAATTTTGTTCAGCGCAACATAATGACATCTGCCACTTTCTCAAACACCTCGATCACTCTTTCTTGGAAATACAGGGGGTGCTAGTGCAATTAGACAGTCATGTTGTAGTTGTCTGCAACTGCATGGACCAATTATTTCCATGCTTGAACCATGAGTTTCCCCGAGTAATAGGAGAATCATTAGACTGGCATGGTCTTTTTGGGTGAATAGATACAGGATGTCATGACACTAGGTAGTACACCAAGAACTTTATGGTGGAAATGGCTGAATGGGTGGAAGGTATTGACATCGGTGACTCAGATGAGGGACTGAGTTACCCTGTTAGAGAAGCGGTAACTGATCACGCCAACTCAGTGTTAATCCAATTTAGCCAACTTTGAACTGAGTGGAGTAATCAGCAGGCTGCCAACCATTTAACCGGCTCTATCTTATCAAACTCAATTTATAGTCAATTGCTAGGCCAGATCAACCAGCTGGAGAGTTTTAGCCAAGCAGTTCAATTACAATCCATTACTCTTCCATTTGCTAAGATGGTGGAGTAATCCAAAATGTTAATGTGATTGGAATACTTTGATGGTCTAATGAGGAGCTGGTGTGCAATGAGCCACTTTATACTAAATCAAGTGGATGAAACAAACTGAAAAGCTTTCAAAACTGGACAGCAGCATATGAAAATTCAGGGACCGTTGGAGGATGTCCTCATTTGATTTCAGGAAATGGAGCATAAAAGTGATACAGAATGAGACTTCTGCCGCAAATTACAGAAAGAGATCAAGGAGCTTCAACATGGGATGAGAGATGGGCGGTGTCATTGCAATTTGGTTAAGGTTAAGCAGTTTGTAGACAAACTTTTCGCTGAACGGACTGGTGAAGGAAGTAGAGGTGCAGGCAGCAGCAACTCCAGAAATAAATACTATAGTTTGGCCAGCGATTACACCCCATTTGTCACAGCAGTCCCTTTCAGAGATCCAACCTCCTCCTGATCAACTATGGCAGATTCACAACTGGCCATGTGATCCTATTGCTCTCACCAATACCAATACAAAAATACTAACTAAAATTTTAGCCAAACGTCTGGGTTGCATTGCCCACAAGGGGATGTCCTTCTTGATCGATCTGAATCTAATTTGTCTGCTCCCCAAACTGGAAAGCCAGCGCAGGGTGAGTTTGTACAGATAAGATGTTGCCATCATTTAGCCAAGATGAGAACATACATGGATACTTTAAACGGTTTAGATTCACCATGAAAGGAGCATTAGACCAGCGTAATGCTAAACTATTGTTATCTGCTCTGGATGTCAGGAGCGCTGATCAGGTCATATACTACCTTAACAATAGTACAGTAACATATCACGAGGTGAAGGAAACCGTGATCCATCTGTTCAGGGGTGTGGCAAAGATGGCGCAGCGCAAGGCGGATCTTGTACAATAAAAAACCAATGGAACAAGTCTTTGGTGAAGTTTGCAAGAATTTCATGTTTGAGGCCCACATGCTAGTGGGAGCAATTATTTTAACTAATGGATATGTGGGCATAGCGATTATGGAGGCTGTCAAGCCATATCTAGAGCTGTATAATGCTATGGTCCTCGTTCTTCAAGAGGACGTGGCGCTATTGCAAATTGACAATTATTTATGCCTTATATCTGTCACTTTTAGTGCTCCAAACGTGGAACGAAAAGCCCCTGAAACCACTACTGAGTCCCACTGGGGAATGGACAACAACGAAATAATTCTCATTTAATTGGATAATCCTTGGTTATCTAACGCTTTAGCAGATCCTTTCCGTCCTCCATCAGTCAACTTGCTTGTCCTTAGCCAAATTACAATCCATTGTTTAACTTTTGACCTGGGCCTTTGGGTGTATACAGAGATGAGAGCTGTATATAAAAGCTTGTTTCTTGTTCAGCCAAAGAGACCATTATGTGGCTAGATTCCCTGGAAAACTGCATGTTCATGCAGTACCACCCA
This sequence comes from Massospora cicadina, assembly GCA_022478985.1. Taxonomy (NCBI): domain Eukaryota; kingdom Fungi; phylum Entomophthoromycota; class Entomophthoromycetes; order Entomophthorales; family Entomophthoraceae; genus Massospora; species Massospora cicadina. The sequence continues at coordinate 290,347 of JAKSZP010000027.1, read as the reverse complement.
CCCTGATTGTCAGAAAAAGCTCAAGCAGAGTAGATATGTGACGCTCTACCTCCGCTAATCCAGGTTTGTTTGTCCCTGATGATTTCAATGAGTTACTTTGCGTCAGTCCCTGTACTCAACTCAATGACTTATTATATCAACAAACCCCCGCAATGTCTTGACCTCAACGTGAGAGAGGGACCAGAATAATAAAGACTCAGAGTTCCACCAAGGTATACAAAAACCATACCCAGGCAATTACTTGAGTGAAACAGCACAGGCGAAGTCAGACCCTTAACAGATGTTGCCGCCCTAGAGGAAGTGAACTTTGCTATTTCAGTAGAGAAAATAGCCCAAAAGTATCATCATGTTTGTGCCAGTATTATCACTTTCCTTGATAACAAATTTCCTTTGCTAGTCCATGTAATACACACCAATTGTTCCTCTTATTCAGAGTGTAATAGTGTGATATTTTTGTAGAATATACAAAATTCTAAGCGATTATAGATACTGGAGATCCAGTCGTTATAAAATCCATCAAGCTTGTAGCTAAGCTTCCGCTGAAGCCTGATGTGGAACATCAATTAGCGTATGGTAACACAGGGGCACAAAGCACTGTGTTGGAGGGCTCTTACAGCGCGTTGCCTCTGAGGTTCAGTTTAGTCAGCACATCCACCCAGCGGTGGTTCTTCCTAATAATTATATGTTTATTGGAGTTGCGTTCATGTGGTGATTAGGGGCGGTGATCAATATGGTGGAAAAAACATTTAATTTACTAGGATAACGGATATCCATCTATTTTACCTCCAGCGGAGTCCCAAAGGATCCCGTATACTCCAGTCAAATTAATCTCAAGTATAGCAATGGCTTGATTCCTGTTTGATATTGGTGGATTAAGAGAATGACCAGAGCTCTTCCTAACCAGATTTATATGTATAGTGGTATTTGCTACTGGCTGCAAATGCTACAAGTATATCTTCTGGGCACCTTGTCTAATAAAGACAGAGCTTGAAATAGAAATCCCCAAAGGCTATATAAAGGAAATTATGGGGCCTTACCAGAAATTGTTGCTTGAACCCAATGTGGCTCCTGTACTACTGTTAACAGGGCATGTAGAAAGTGAAGCTATTGATAGCGAACCTACAGAAGAAGTCTATGCCGGTCCAAATACACCATGTGGAGGCATATTTACATCTTACTCCTATCGGTGAAGTTCACCATATTCACAACTTTGGGTCTTGAAGGACCTTGGCTTACCTGTAAGAATCTCATTCAGCATAATGACAGTGGTTTAGCGTGAGGCTCTGACTGGGCTGTTGAAGGAACAACAATCAGCAGCACTGCGGCCACGCTGAGCCAGGGCAGCATTCTGCCGCTGATGCGGTAAAACCATTTAGGCGAGCCGAGCTTATGAATGACCAGATAGGATGATGGCTCTGTTTGAAAGATATTGAGGAATTTTTGCATCCAATGATCACAATTTTGAGTGTGCACGTGGAGTCGTGCATTGGGTGGACACAGGAGATTACACTCCCACTGGTCACGGCCTATCCATCACTTGAAAGCTGAGGAGGAAGTTGTATCTGATATGGTTGATAGTTTAATCGAACAAGGGAGATTAGAGCTGTTAATGAGTCCATGGGCGTCGCCAGTGCTAACTATTTTGAAGAAAGATGGCATCAACCGGGTAGTCATTTATTACTAGAAGCCTAATAAAAGTCAAAAAGAAAGATTCATATCCTCTTCCAAGGATTGGTGATGCTTCAGATTGGCTGGGAGGTGCTAGCTATTTTTCTGCAATGGACTTGATATTGGGGTACTGGCGGATCTATTTGCAAGAATTGGAACAGGAGAAAAATGTCATAATCACCTCAAAGGTTTATCCAGCCTACATGTATAACCCAAGGGTTGTGTAAAGCCCTGAATATGTTCCAGCGAGCTATGGACACCGTCTTAGGTGACCAGAAGCTTTCCTGCGTTCTAGTCTACCTTGACAATATAAATGTGTTCTTGCAGATGTTCATGGATCATTTTGACTAACTGGAACATGTGTTTCACTGACTCCCTGCAGCCAATGTAAAAAGTTAATCCTTGAAGTGATACTTTTTAAGGAGCAATTAGAATAACTTGGGTTTTTGGCAGACCTGAAAGAGCTTAGACCTCAGCTGGCAAAGGTGGAAGCTAAATTTAAGATGACTCAGCCAAGTAATTAGTGGGATATCCAGGTGTTTTTGGGGACGGTTGGTTACTAATGGCAGTTCATTCCTAACTTCAGCTGTATTCATCTCCGCTCTTTGAGCTCTTAGAGAAAAACGCCACATTTGACTGGACTGAACGTTATCAAAACTCTCTTGAAATCTTTTGAATGTGTCAGCTAGCGCGCCATTATTCAATACTCTAATTTCAAAAAGAAATTTATTGTTCAAACTGACGCTTCTCTTTCCACCATAGGAGCGGTATTATCCAAAAAAGCTGATGATAGTGTGAAGCACCCCTTCACGTATTATAACAATATCTTAGATTGCCATGAACTGAATTACACCATGACCAAGTGGGAGTGCTTAGCAGTGACATATCCAAATAAACAGTTCTTAGTATACCTCCATGAGGTGAAATTTAAAGTGGTAACAGATCATGCATCATTGCGTTGGCTGCAGATTTTTGGGAACCTGAAGGGTGGCTCACGCAATGGGCCCTGAAGCTTAAAGCTCATGACTTTGAGATGTTATACTGGACAGAGGCGAAACATCATAATTCAGACTGTCTCTTGCAAATACCAATAGTCACCATTACAGCAGATTTAGTAGACATAATGTATGAGAAGATGAGTATGGGCAAATATCACAATGAGCTGCCACAAGTGATAAAAGCACTTGTTGGGCTTATATGGAACACCTTCTTGAGCAATGGGGAACTATATAAGAAAATTGAAGAATCAACGCCAAGTTTTCTGGATTCTTCCACTAGGTCAGCAATTTTGTTGATGACCATAAGGCGGTAGGTCATGAAGGTTTGCGGAAAATATTAGAGTTTTTTGACCATGATACTATTGGGAGAGCATGCATTATGATGTTCTTGAGACGGTTGCTTGTTGCCACCAGTATCAAGTAGAGAAATTTTCCACAAGAAAACTACCTATTAAGTGGTTAAGACACTTTTTGTGTGGCACAATGTTTCTCTTAATGTGATGGGGCCTCTACTGACTAGTGAAAACCACTGTAAGTATATACTAGTAACAATAGATCGCTTGACTATATGGTTGGAAGCAATAGTGTTAAGTGATCTATGGCTGTCACCACCGCTAAGTGCATTATGGAGTGTGTCATACAGTGACATGGCTGTCTACATTTTATTCTCAGGCAAAGAAAAAAATTTCAAGTTGCATGCCCTTTCCAAGTTGAATGAATTAATGGCAATCCGCAGGATCTTAATACACCATATCACTCTAAATATAATGTGATGGTTGAATGTGTTAATCAAACAACGTTATACATTTTACACAAGCTTGTAAAGGATCGCCCCTCTGAATGGAGTACCCTCCTATCCACCATCATCTTTGCTTATAATAGCAGCTACCATTCATCAAAAGGGAAGAGTATTGTCCGATTACTTTATGGTAGACATCCAGATTTGCCAGCATCGATTTACTCCTTTCTGGAGGATACTAGTGGATTAGAACCACAGCCTTATCTGACCAACTTAACGGACATGCGGATAAAACTTCAAATTGGAGCATATTCTACCAGTTTAGCTAAAAAGATTCATGATCAGGAGGCTGACCAAAGTAGATATAGTAGACTCCCACAGTTCATTGTAGGAGATTATGTCTTGTTCCATGACCAATATGGATTTGGAAAGTATAATAAGATTGCTAACATATAGACTGGGCTGTTTGCGGTTATCAAGAAGACTGTATCAACGCTTACGCCATTAATAAACCTGTGGGTGGTTTGTTTATCAACCAAATACACAGTAAGTTTTTATGGTCTTATAAACAATAAAGGACCTATTATCCAGTCAAAAGTGAGTAATGTTAAAAAATTGGTATGACTGGATGATAAGCCATATGTTTGATGGATAGTATTTCAAGTGTAAAAATGAGCCTTGATATTTAGGTAGTAAATTATGTCAACTCAAGTGAGTTGATAGAAGCAATAATAATTCAGAAAATATAGTGAATTATGCCGGAGCCTCAATGATGAGATGAAATACCTAAAATTGTAGTGATAGAGAGTTACCAAGCTGAAGGGTCAAAACTGACCAATAACAATAAGGATTAAGAGCTGCGAGGGAGAATGGGAAGGGAGAGATCTTTTGGAAGTAAAGAGAGAAGGAAAGGCTAAACAGAAATAGTACGTTATTTTAAAAATTAATTGGTATCCATCAGAGAAATAGCTCCTTATTTACTACTTTATTGTCATTTATCATGGACTAGAGATCCTCATATAGTCCATCCGTTGCACAATAACTTTAGCCTGTGCAACTATCTCAGCGGATTTAATCAATACTGCCAAAAGCGAACAATTGGAAAGCAGTATCCTAGGGCATTTATGGAGAGTAATGACCTGGATGTAGAAGCTCTCGTGATAATCTTGTGGTAAATTCCTTGACTGCAATCATCTCTATCACTTGGTGAAGAGGTTTATTGTGACAATAATGAATGATTCCCACTAAATAACTTTGCAAATGGTTCAACAACGTTGATGGAGACACTATGAAAGTATGCACTTGGAGGGACAGTGTAAAACTCACCTTTTTGGGAGAAGCTTAAATTTAGTGCATGCAATACAGAGCTCCAGAGCCTGTATGGTATTATCCAACAATGCCTTCCAGTAGTCTTAATCCTTAGGATGGTGGTGTGTCTTCTGTAGCTTTCTGTGGCCTAATTGACAGTGTCCTTCCATGATTATTGCCATTTGTTCACTCAGCTTTACATATGGTGACCATCTCTTCTGTACTAGTTTCTCCAGCTGTCCAACTCTGGGCCTCATCAATAATAAAAGGTTCTTCAGTATCTTTTTCCTTTCCTCGTCTTTATCTTACCATTCCTCCTATGATCTTTAATTAAGTTTGTAGATCCTATTTTCTTTGTGAACTTAAAAGTGGGAAATGAGTAATCGCTTCAAGCCATACAAGCTTAGGTTCCTCTCTCCTGCCCAGTACAGATTTTAGAAGTAGTAGCCTTGAAGATGAACATCCCATTTTGCAAATTTTCCATCTAATCTTACATGTTTATCAATCTCTCATTTAGGCGTGATCCATATTTATCTTAAAGTATATTCCATAAATGTAAGGTTGGAAGTGGCGTATGGCTCTTATCTCTTCTATATACTTGCACTCTATAAACTTTGTAATTGCGCTGCTCTGGTTTTTCTTTGAGTAAAGCACTATAGAATGGTCTAATCCCTTCTTTTCCCAACTGTTCTAAGATAGCGCCCATGCCCATGTTTATAGAGTTTGTAAAAAATTTAAAAGGAACTTGCAGGATCTGGATATAAAAATTGGAGCCTTCAATAGCTTAAACTTGTTCTGGTTGAAGGCATCTTCTTGGTCTAGTTTATAAGTATAATACTCCTTCGTTGAGCAAGCGTTTATGTAGCTTGAAAATGTCCTCAAAATTTGACACAATATAGCGGTAAAATAACATTATTAAAAATCACATGGACATCTGTCATGCACTTGAGGGGAACCCAACTTGGTGAAGCTTCAACCTTCCCTTGATGTGGCTTTTTTCTCTTTGATTCACTTCATTGCCAAGGAATTCCCACTGGCTTTTCAAAAATAAGCACGTTTTTTCTTAAGATTTAGGTTTTCTCACTTAATTGTTAAAAACTTCTTTAAGTGTTCCAGGTGATTCTTGAACACTTGCTGAACACATGTCATCCAAGTAGTTGGGCCACTTGACATTTTCATATCTCCAAAAATATGATCCATAACTTTTGAGCATATTTGAGGAATTAAAAAAGCCCTTTGGCATAAGCGTTGATCTATACAGGCTTTGGCTAATAATCAGAGCACACTTCTCCTGGTTTTCTATTGGCATACCTATCTGCCAGTATCCGCTTGCTAGGTACATTGCTGAGATATATTCAAACCTTTAAACCATTTTAATCATCATCAATGATTGATAGTAGGTATAAAGCAATTATTATTCAGGTCATTAAGTATTCTATTATCCATGAATATTTGGTGTATCCCATTCTTCTTTTGCACTAGAAGAAGAGCCGACTCTCAAATATCCTTGGAGGGGTGTACCAGGCCTACATCCATAAGTTGTTGCAATTCCATTAAAAGAACTTCATCTTTGCTTTTGGAACCACGGTAAGGCTTTGATTGGTTTCTTATGGCACTTCCAGTGTCAACCTTGTGAAATTCTCCATTTCAAAGGCCATATTATTTAGTCTAATGCTAGAAATATCTGAATAATGATTCAGAGTTTTATGAGTTTGCGCTCTTCTTGTGTCATTGGCTCTTGAAGCCAAATCGCTCCAATGCTTGAATTAATGTGAACTGACTCAATTTTTTCATAGCAGTACATCTTCATTTTAGAAATAGTTTGGCCCTTCTTAATCTTAACATGGTGCTTGATAATGAGACCAATGTGGTTGACTTCTCCTTGGTACATCAAATTGTAGATTCTAGGCATCGCTCTTGGTTCTGGGTCTCTAACTCCTTAGGGGCAGTATATCTTGAGCATTTTTGGTTCTGGTAGATTAATATTAATGTTGACCAGCCTAGAATATTGTTCTCTGGGAAGTAAATATATCTCTTTTCTTGCGCAGAAGAGAAAACCAGACTACGCTTCTACTGCCAGTGGTAGCTGCTTTGCTCCCTTTGTATATATAGTATAATTGGCTAGGTATATGGAATTCTCAGTTTTGACTAGTCATACCACTTATTTTGCTCCTTCTTCTCTTCAGCTTAAAGCTCAAGTGTCATCTGGAAGTTAAAAAAACTTAATGAACTCTAGTTAAATGTAAAGATTCCTCCAATCTAAACACAGAAATGCATTCCTATGAGGAAATTGTAATTGTCATTCTCAAGTACTACATTTGGAACATCTAAGACAATGTGTTTTGATTGCAAGGGTAATGCGGAATATGCTCATAGTGATTTAGTTAACTAAGTCCAGAAGTTCTGAGCTTGGCCTGGTCACTAAAGTCTGTTACAAACTTTAATATCTTCATGATCTTGGGAAATGTAACGTTGACTGGACCATTGGTACTCAGACCTCTAATAATTTCAATTTTTATTCTATACCTCTACATTCAAAAATTCTCTTTTTAATAGTCAGACACGTGGTAATAACTGCACTGATTGTAAGTCTGGCAGCAACCCCTACAGTTCTATTGGAAGCTATTCCAATTTTTGACCAAGTGAGATAAAAAGCCTGTGGCCGTCCCCTCGTCCCCCTGGGCAATTTAGCACTTAGGTAGATGAGAGGTATGATATTATCCTTTGAAGGCTATGTCTTTTTCCCCTATGCTAACCACCCATGAGTTGGTACAATAGATACATTGTATATTCAGGGAAGTGGCTGCAGGCTGAGTTCTCTGCCAGAAGAGGGTTGACAGTGATTCTCCCCTAGAAAAGGTTTGGGGAGTATGAGTTCTGCTGAGGTAGTTAAAATGGGTTCCACTGAAGGAAAATTGAAAAAATACAGTTTCAGGTGTAAAAATTTCTATCCACTATGACTTGTCATCACCAGTAATCTTGATCCCGTCCTTAATAGGTTCAGGTGCACCAAACCCCTTCTCAACTCAGTGAGACCAGCCTTATGTGGCCTGGCCTTGGGTGCCCCCTAGTCGCCCACCAAATGAAGCAACAACAATCCATTAAACGATATCTCAGCAGAAGTGGAAAATTGGTGGCAAATTTTGAGCGTATGTTGGCTAGCCAAACCAAGATCAATTAGTATCATATATTTTACAGGATGCAAATTCAGCATAATCAAAATTTTAAATTATTCCCAACGGTGAATGTCATTGCTTAGGTCCCATTTTGGTTCATGCTTATAAGGTGGCAGGTATTGACAGGTTCCACTGTTGCTCCATTTTTTCTCCCTTCCCATTTTATATTTTTTAATAAAAATTATTAGAAATGTCTAAATCTATTTGTGAAGTTTTAAGTACTATTGAACACTTAGTGGCATCAATTTCCAAATATGAAAATCCTTTTTTTGGTCCTCACAGCTGCCTTTTCTCTCATCCATCAATATAATCGCTGTATCTCATGTATTCTGTCTGGGGTTCTGGGTGTTTGTTAACCTGGAGTCCCAGGTTGGTGTTATTATCAACATGCTCCATGACACTGACTGTCTGACTGAATCCTCATAACTCCTCAAAAAGGAAGGGCTATTTGCAAGTCTTAGGTAACTTGTATCCTTCAATCTTCTTGAGTGTAATTTTACAAGATTATTGCTATCTAATATACTGTCATCTTCTGATTAGGCTTGTAAGTTTTGATTTAAGTAAGATTTCTCTTTAGGATTAAACTTTAACTAGTTATGTCTGAGGAGGGCAAGCACCACCACATTTCCTGGGGCTCCAGTGATGTAGAATTTTGACTCAACTCACAAGCCAGGTACATCTTATCAATTCTGTTAATGTTGTGTGCAACCCATTTTGCTGATCCCTTGAACTAGATTCTAGGTTTACTTTCTTATCTTCTTAATTTATGAAACTTCTCCAGAAGTGTCCTTCTTACTTAGTGTTATTACATTTTAACTTAACGGAATTTCAGCACTAACATTTGAATGGTTGGTAGGCCTTCTCCTTGAGCTTAACCTTGCAGCTCTGGGAAATTTAACCATCCGTTTAATCAGTCATTGTTTATTGTTCTAATGCTTTGACTCTGTTCTAAGCGGCTTTGACGTCAATTTAGGCCTCTTTAATGACCTTCAGAGATTTGATAAGTTTCATTGATAAAGTCAAATGCACCAAAATTGTGGTTGTGACTTAAGCAAATTAATCAAGACAGTATTTTTAATGATAAATAAAGCTCCAGTCAACCAAAGCTGGTGGGCCTTGAGTTTATACCAGTTTTTATAGTCCACATTTGACTCAAACTTTCTCATTCTCATGATGAGGAACTATTACTTTAGCTTGAACATCCTGTGAGCTTCCAAACTTGGTAATAAAGTAACTTTTGACTTACGCCCAAATGTGGCAGGGTTTTAGTGTGGCTTTAAAGCACCTCTTGTGCTTCTCTACTCATACATCTCTGAACATAGTGAGCTTTCTGTTTGATTCAGGATTATCCATGTTGTTTTTTTATGAATGAAGAATAATAGCCATGGTTCCCACACCAGCCTAAACTAATATTGAAGTATAGGAAGAAATTATGTTTTTTTATATTCAGTTTGTCTAACATGTTGTAAAACAATTGCTGGTGCGTTAGTACTGGTATTGCGTTCTTCCAAAGCAGATAACAGTATAAGGGGTAGAGTGAGTCTAACTTGCATAGCGTACACTTCTGAATCAAGTTATACACTTGTTCATAGTGGCTTTCCAGCTAAATAAACATTGACTTTAAGCTTTATATAGTTTCATTATTCTTAATATCTAAGAGATCCTAGTCCTCTTTCACTTAATTCAAGTCCAGCTCTCTAGTCCTTTCTTGCACTAATGATGATCTGACTCTTCTCAACTCAATTGTAAAATGAGTTACTTGCTGCTTAGAATCATTGGCATCTTGTAAATAATTTTCAGATCCATACTTCTGGAAATACCTCTCTATGTTACAATTCCATGGTGTTGGGATTTTTTCCCACCTTTCCAGCCATCTATATTACCATGGGTCAATAGAGGATAATTCCTTATATTGAGTAAATTGGATATTGGTTGACCCTGATTTTTAGTTAACAATGTTTGGGGGATTTTAGGTATTACTCCTGGTTTGGATCAATCAAATGATTGATCCAGGTGAATTCTTGAGATATTGTCAGGAAGAGTTTCTGATGAGATGGGGCATCTAATAGTTGACAATGATTTACAGGTGTACTAATTGGGATCAGTCATGTTCATCACATACTGTTTGAAAATTCAAGGAGCAAGTTGCAAGGCGAGTGATGCCACCTGAAACTAGCAAATTGATCATTTGATTCTTGATCTGTTATAACTGATAACAAGTCCCATTACCTAATCAGGTCGCTTGCCAAATATTGTTGGTTCACTGGGATCAAGTGGAAACGTTAGGGACACGTTTTCTGATTTTCATTTTAGCCTTGAGGATGTCCAATGAAGAAATCCTAACCAGTATGGGGAAGAACATTGCTGGTGAGATGATGAAGGGTAATTTAATGACACCAGCTGCCGTTTCATTTATGAGGCACCAACTGAGGGCTAGGCGCTAAATTCCTTCTATAAATTCCCCTAAGAATTCGCAAAATAAAATAGTTAATTGGCAGAATTTATTATTAGTTTTAGTTCTATTCATCTTTTAAGTTTATTGCTGTGTTCTTTAAAAAGGAGACTCTTTAGTAGGATAAAGAGTAAGGATTGAGGATCCTGAGAAGAAAAGCTGGGCTAAATGGGGATTGCTGCTGACTTCATGTCACCAGAGGAAAGGCTATAAACTAGGATCTTAGTGTGGATCAAGTTAGGCGGATAAGGGAATAAATCCCTATTAAGGATATCTAGGGTATTTTAAGGAGAAATACCGGTCAAGTGTTAGACCAGAAACTAGTGATCTATTCAATTATGGATAATTGTCTTTATAACGTTATCAATTGTATATCATAATCATCAGATAACAAAAGGAGTGCACAAACGGAAACTGTGCAAGTTATCAATTTATAGCTAATATTTGAGAATGAGAAGGGAAGCCCCTAAGAAATTTTATCACACGATATTATCCTAGAACTCTCCACATTTGCTTTATGGTGCCACCTGTAGTGAGAATCATTAATTGCTAAAGTGGCACACTCATTCAGGGGACACTGATGAAAAGGGTTGAGCCACTTGTAATAAGTTATCTACCTATTCATGTAGTGCATTTCCAAGAAATTTAAAATTCTAGTTCTTAAGTACATGAAACTTTTCTCATGGTTCCAAGTGTGTTTAACCATATTAAAGCCCTGAAACTATACATAATGGCCTGTTACTAAGCTCACCAGAGCTCCTCTTAACTTCTTCTAACAACAAGAAGGCTAAGTCAAAATGTTTGACAATAGATCTTCTATATTTAACGTTATTAGCGCTAATTCAAACTACAATAGAGAAAAATTCAGTGAAAAAAGGTATTTTATTGTAAGGATATAGAAGTTTATATATAGTGCTTAAGGGATTTGGGTTTCATAAAGTAGGACTTGGTTTTAACAAATCAATTTCTTTTCATAACTCTTTGCATTTGCAACTTAATTTCATGGTCAGCCCACCTCAAATAAAAACACATTTGAGCTCATAACAGCAGACACACATTCACAAATTAGCAGAGCTTCACAGTATAAATTACAGAATAAACCCAGAAGATGATAGAAAATCAGGGAATCCAATTCCCTGATTTTCTATCATCTTCTGGGTTTATTCTGTAATTTATACTGTGAAGCTCTGCTAATTTGTGAATGTGTGTCTGCTGTTATGAGCTCAAATGTGTTTTTATTTGAGGTGGGCTGACCTGGGGATGATACTTCACTAATAAATGGTAAATTGAATGAATGGGAAAGGAGGATAAAATCTGGAAAATTTCCATGCGTGGCGTATGATAGTCCAGGAACTCCATGGACTGCCTTTGCTATTTGCTATCTTGGTTGGGGCATTGGTGCACAACGCCAACACAGTCATAATTGTCCCCTACCCAAAGTTCCAGTACTGGAACAGAACTTGGGGAGGCAGATGAGCTCAAATGTGGCTCCTGTTATTCTTGTGAATTTTGTGGCTCTTTCAGCTGCTTTGGTATTTGTCATCTCAATTAATGGAGTTTAAAGAACTTTATTTGTTTCCCAATTTAGTTATATGCTAATTACAAAGCGTTGTACAATTGGTGAACCTTTTTTGGACAGAGTATTGGTAATCTGTCTTTCATCAGCACTTAAACTTAAAGATATAAAAAGGGGGTTACTCAGGGGCATTGTTTGAAATATTTTGCACCTACTCATTTTTAACGGCATTTATACTGATGCATCTTCTAATGTTATGATGACTGGTTGTCAAATTGTTGCAGTAGTCAAGGGGTATAAAGATGCCTCCTTTACCAGAAATTTTAGACTAAATATGTCAGACAAACAGCTAATTAGAATTAGACTGGCCTTCCAGCCTAGGTGCCAGAGCACTTGAATGTCAAACCAAAATGCCAAAGGCACTGCTGCTGATATGATGGATATGAAACTAGAGGGGATTTTTGCCCATAACTGCTGATGAGCCAGAATCTTGTACAGGCACATAATGAAATACTAGACAAATATGGCCATTAACCCTAAGGGGTGTGTGAGTGCCAGCGGAAAGGGTGGTTTATTTTTCAACTCAAAAAAACTAGATTGGGGAGAGGATTTTTAATGGAAAATAAAGGAAGAAAACTGACCAACAATTTTCTCAGTGTGATGCAACTGATCAAATATTAGTCAATTGATGCGGGAACAGGCAGGTATTGGGTCTCTCAAGTTTGATCTAACTGGCAAATTATTTGGGTATGGGGTAGATAAGCTAAATGGGAACTGACATCAAATAATTTGGCAGTAGTCCAAGTCACTGATGGTTTGACCTCAAATTCCCAAACTGAGGCTCATCTGCATTTCTGATGGTTGGTGCAATGGCATCTGGCCCAATGAGCTGCGGGAATCCCACAGGGCCACCCCATGCAGGGGCAGTCCCAATTGGTTGAAAATGGGTTCAGGATGCCCAACCCACCCATGCTTGGTTGCTGGGCTGTTTTTTCAGTCAAAAGTGTTGCATCAGCCTCAACTCCTGATTTGCCAGAAGGGAGCTTCAAACTATTGTCAATGGTGTCCAATGCTACTACCTGCACATTGGGGATCATCCCCAACAATTTTGAAAGGGGGTTAATTTCAACAATTGCACTGTTGGCCATATTGAAACCAACAGCAATTCCAGCCAGTGAATCAATCTTCATCCCTTTTTGACTATGTGGATTCCAATCATTGGGCTTGTTTCCAGTCATTTTTGGACTAATTGACTTCAGTTTGACAATCTCAGTGCAGATTTTCTTGATCAGACATATAATTTTGGCTGAGGCGAGCGTGGGCACTGGGGGAGAGATCTGATTAGAGAGGGTTAGTACCAAGCACTCGTCTACCCCAAGGGCCAGGTCACCCTGGGTAACGAGGGGTACAGCCACTCTCTTTGGAACTTTTTTACTCAAAAATGGGAAGAGGGCCAATTGACACATAGGGGATATTCCCTGGGACTTACATTACCCTTTCCTTTTTCCAAAGGAAGGGCACCACTTTCAGGAAATTGTATGCGGCCACATTTTTGTGCACCTTGGGCAACTTGATCACCATTACAGTTGCAATTTTTTGAGGGGGATGGGGAGCTTCAGGGTGGGATTTGTGAAACCTTCAACCAGTTCCATACAGTTAGCACAATTGTGGGCCTTAACCCAACTGTTCTCATAAGCCAAATACATTTCCCTGCCACAAGATATTGAACAGACCAACGGGATTTGGAAGATGCTAGGATATTTTCCACTTCAGCCTCCTCCACATTTTCAATAACAATAGGCACAGGATTTGTGGGAACAGTGCCCTTAAAGGGTGACAACTGGGAAACATAGAAGACGGGATGCTATTTCCAATGGGCCAGAAGTTTTAACTGGAACGCACCATTGCCCAAGTCTTCCTCCACCAAATAGGGGCCTAAACGCTTACTTGCAAACTTATGGGAGGGTACTTGCATTCTCAAAGGATGCATATCAATCATAACATAAGAACCCACCATCATGTCATGACTTGGGAGTCACTTACAATATGTGAACTGCTTGTAGTCTTCAATGGCTTTAGTGAGGTGTTCCCGCACTAAGGATTGAGTAGACCTAATATGTTCAGCATGATCCATGACAGCTTGGACCTCGGGTTGTAAGCAGGGTTTGACCAAAAAGGAGGGATTATATCCAAGAGTCGTTTCATAAGGAGAAAACCCCATGAAAGCGTGAGTCCCATTGTTGTAGGTGAATTGAGTGAGGTTAAGGTCATTAGTCTGGGTTTCCTGTGCATCTGCAGCATAGCAACGCATGTACTGTTTGAGAACTTGGTTAATTTGCTCAGTCTGCTCATTGGACTGGGGATAATATGCTGTGGAGCGACATGGGGAGATTTTTTTAAAATGAGTAGGAGTTTACTCCAGAACCACGCTATGAACTGTGGACCACAGTTGCTGATGATCTCCTGCGGGAGATCAAACATTGAAAACATGTGGTGCACAAAGAGGTAGGCGGTTTCCTTCAACATAATTGTGGAAGCGCAGGGAATAAAAAAAGAAACCTTAGTGAAACAATCCACCACCACCATCACTGCCATAAAACTGTTAGAGCAGGGGAGTTTGATGATAAAATCCAAGTACACTGAAGCCCATGGACCCTCCGCCTGTTGTAAGGGGTGCAGAAGCATGTTTCTACCAAAGCATTCTGACTTAGCCTGAGCACAAGTAATGCAATTGGCGATCCAGGCTGGAACTTTCTTAGTTAAACCCACCCAATTGTAGGTCTGCTTGATCAAGTCAATGCATTTCATATTGCCCAGGTGGCCAATCATGGGGGGTTGTGATGCATGCAAAATACCTCAGCTCTGAAGAGAGGGAGAACCCAAATTCACAACCAGAAATAGATGAGACCCTCCACAAAAGAGTACAGAGAGAGTTTATGATTTTGGAGGGACGATTGCTCAAATAACTCCACCCCTTTGGGGCAGGTCATTTGGCCAGCTAAGGCCTGAGCAACAAGTGGGGTGTTGGGAGCAAGGGTGGTGGAAGAGATAATGGGGGGGACAGTCATCAAAATTTTAGTGGCAGAAATCATGGTAATGAGGTCCACTTTCTTTAGATTTGTGGGACAGTGGGCGGGGTTGCAGCTGAGAAAATCAGAAAGTACATTAATTGCACTTTTTACAAATTTGTATTTGAAATTGAAACTGCACAAGTCCTGATAGTTCCAAGCTTACTGATGTGCCAATTTTTAGGGTTTTTTGGAAATATAAGAGAGCTTGGTGATCCATGAAAACAGTTAATTCATGCTGGGCACCCTGTAACAGGTACCACCAATGTTTCAATGCCCATGTTACAGCTGCCAAATCCTTATCATAGATGGCCCAGGATTGCTCTGTAGAAGTAAATTTTTGGGAAAAGTAGGCAACTGGATTTTCCAAGCCCTCATGCTCTTGGAGCAGCACTGCCACTGAGGAAGCATTGCATGCAATGATATATGGATTGGCAGATACATGTGTTTCAGGATGGGAGAGGATAAAAACACTTCTTTGATTGACTCAAACACCTTCTGGCATTTGGGCATCCAAATAAATGATACATTATTGCCTGTGAGGGGTGGAGTGGGGCAGCCAACTGGGAAAGAGCTGGGGAAAATTTTTTAGCAAAATAATGGTTTCCAAGAAACTCCATAATTGTTTCTGGGTTGTCAGAGTAAGCCTTTCAATGATAGTGTCCGACTTATTAGGAGAAATCATGTAGCCATCCTTAAAGATGAGGTTTCTGAGAAAGGTAACTTCCTCTTTATAGAACTTACATTTGAAAGGCTTGACAAACAAGTCCGCCTTGTGCAAAGCAGCCATGACTGTTTCCAAGTCAATAGCATGCTGTTTGAGAGTCAGGGAGTGAACCAGAATGTTGTTGATATATGCAACTGTGCAAGTGAACTGGAGATTTCCCAGTACACTGTCAATCATTTGTTGAAATGTAGTGGGCGCATTTTCTCAACCTAAATGGCATTATGCAGAATTGGAAAATGTCTCTCTTCATTTGGATTGCTGTTAGCCATTCTTGTCCTTCCATTACCCAAATCTGGTTGAAAAATTGACAAGATCCAATTTAGAAAACACACAAGATTTAGTGATTGCTTGGCTGATTGTCTGCTCCAGGGGCAGGAGGTAGGGATCATGAACCGTAACTTTGTTTAAGTCCATAATCCACACAGGGACAGAGGAAACCATTGGCTTTTTTGGCTAAGACAATATGAGATGCAACTGGCAATGTCTCCTTAAACAATCACCCTCTTTTAAGCATATCATATAACCAAGTGTTAAGCGCAACCTCCTCCTCCACTGTGTGCAGATACAATGGACAGTTGATATTCACCAATTGTACCATTGTACAGAATCCCAAGTCAAATTTAGTATGATGGGGAAGATGGTCTACCTTCTCAGAATCAAAAAATACTCCAATAGCGCACCAATTCTTTGGGAAAATCAGATGGAAGGCCTGAAAGGGAAATGAGGGAAGTAATGGAGCTGCAACCTTGGGTTTTCTTGAGAGTATTAAATAAAGTAAATTCTCCCTCCATTTGATCATCGGCAAATAACAACATATTTGACTCTAGATAAACCTTAACATGTTGCCAGTACCACCATTCAACCCCCAAGATAAATGGGAATACCAAGTTCAGCATTTCTGAGAACCAATTGCAGAAGCTGAACTGATGTACAGAGAACAAAACTGACCATCAAACTAGGTATGAGTTTTGG
This sequence comes from Massospora cicadina, assembly GCA_022478985.1. NCBI lineage: Eukaryota > Fungi > Entomophthoromycota > Entomophthoromycetes > Entomophthorales > Entomophthoraceae > Massospora > Massospora cicadina. The sequence goes on along the minus strand of JAKSZP010000027.1, from coordinate 273,723 downwards.
GAGGCTAATGAAGTAACCATCACCAAAGGACCTACATCCAGGTCAAGTTCCAATTGTTGGGCTAGTTCAACACTCATAAAATTGCCCGCAGCTCTGGTATCTACTAAAGCCTCAAAGGAGATGTGGTGGGACCCAACACTAATCTTCATGGGTAGTAAGAAGTATGTGAAGTTCTCTTTATTAGTAGTTGTGGTTGAATCCAGTGATACTGAAGAGATGGTAGTGGAGTCAGGAAAACTTCTAGGTTCATAGGGGGAGTAAGCTTGCCACAAGTTGGAGTGTCAGAACCTACTGACATGAGTACAATAGCTGTGGCAACTATGGGGTGTGAATTAGAAATTTTGAGTAAAACTAGGCTATTATAGCCAGGAAAAATTTTCTTCACAACCTGATTCAGCTGAAAAGAAGGGACCATTGCTATGCCAATATCTATGAGAAAGATGAAAATGGTTAGGAATAATGGTCAGTCAATTATGTCAGGCAAACAGCTAGTTAGAATTATACTGGCCTGCCAGCCTAGGTGCCAGAGCACCCAAACGGCAAACCAGAATGCCAAAGACACTGCTGCTGGTACAATGGATATAAAACTAGAGGGGATTTTCGCCCATAACTGCTGATGATCCAGAACCTTTTACAGGCACATAATGAAATACCAGACAAATACAGCTGTTAACCCTGAGGGGTGTGTGAGTGCCAGCGGAAAGGGTGGTTTATTTTTCAACTCAAAAAACACTAGATTTGGGGAGAGGATTTTTAATGGAAAATAAAGGAAGAAAACTGACCAACAATTTTCTCAGTGTGATGCAACTGATCAAATATTAGTCAATTGATGTGGGAACAAGCAGGGATTGGGTCTCTCAAGTTTGATCTAACTGGCAAATTATTTGGGGATGGGGTAGATAAGCTAAATGGGAACTGACATCAAATAATTTGGCAGTAGGCCAAGTCACTGTTGGTTTGACCTCAAATTTCCAAACTGAGGCTCATCTGCATTTCTGATGGTTGGTGCAATGGCATCTGGCCCAATGAGCCACAGGAATCCCACAGGGCCACCCCATGTAGGGGCAGTCCCAATTGGTTGAAAATGGGTTCAGGATGCCCAACCCACCTGCACCCTGTCGCTGGGCCATTTGTTCAGTTAAAAGTGTTGCATTGGCTGCAACTTTTAATTTGCCAGAAGGGAGCTTCAAAATATAATCAATGATATCCAATGCTACTACCTGCACATCAGGGATAATCTCTGATGATTTTAAAAGGAATAATTTTGATGATTGCACTGTTGGCCAAATCAAAACTATCAGCAATTTCAGCCAATGAATCAATCTTCATCCCTTATTGACTATGTGGATTCCAATCATCAGACTTGTTTTCAGTCATTTTTGGACCAATCAACTTCAGTTTGGCAATCTCAGTGCAGATTTTCCTGATCAGACATACAAGTTCAGCTGAGGTGAGTGTGGGCACTGGGGGAGGGATCTGAAGAGGGAGGGCTGTTACCCAGCGCTCATCTACCACATGGGCAAGGTCACCCTGGGTAACAAGGGGTACAGCCACCCTCTTTGGAATCTTTTTACTCAAAAATGGGAAGAGGGCCTGATTGACACTCAGGGGACGTTCCCTAGTACTTACAAAATAAAGCCTATAAAAGGGTCTTTGCTTTTTTGAAAAATATTTGATCACTAATCAAGTTAGTTGAGAGTTACTTACTATTCCGGTCAGCTATATCACTAGTGCAAAAATCATTGCTATTAGAATGGAGGCCTTCTGAAGAAGTTTCTCTATAAGGCTAGGAATTAAAGCCTATAGTTGAGTTTTTATCAACAATAGCAATCAGCAAGCCCTTGAGAAGGACCCTGAGATTCATGGTTACACCAATGCACCAAAATTAGAAGAGTATAATTAATATACTGATGAGGCAAATAGGCTAAACAATCTAAATATTGACAGATTTATATAAAATTCTAATTTAACTATAGATTAACCAACAAAGACCACATATTAAATTATAAAAATTTATGAAGATAATTTGATTATAAATTATTTAATGCCAGATTGGAAGGTCCCAGATCTGAGTATAATGCTATTCACATGGTCATACTTTCAGTTGTAAAGATTGTAGCAAGATGGCTACTGATCTCATGCCAAATGAGGCATAATCATATGATGATTGTACTATGAAGAGGAACACCTTAGTAAATACCAGAAGCGGATCTTCTAAATTACAAGAAGGATTTTTCAGACAGTTTGAACATATTAGAGATATCAAAAATGCCAGTCCTAGCCAAAAAGCAGCCATCAACCAAAGATTAACATGTGAGAATATAACTTAATGAAACTATTATATTCTAATTTCTAATGTTACCTTAAAACCCCCAAAATTGAGCCAATTTCCAATTATCTTTTACTAAAAATTTATTTACTTATGGGTATAAAACTACAATATCTTTATCTAATAGAGTAGTCAATATGTAAAATCTCAAATTTATTCTAAGTTCACTATTTTAGTTTAAGTGAAGAGTAAATCTCCAGTAATCAGTCTTGAAGTTTAAAGAAGGTGGTGTATTCATCTCCACCGGGAATTAAGAATATCATGCTGGTACTTGCCAAACTTCAAGTTGAAGACTTCTATCAAGTACGCTGTTGTAAAAACGTCGCATGTGCCTAACCTAATCTCAGTAATGTTATGCTGATAATGTCAGGGTTGTCAAAATTACATATTTTTCATCAAGAAGGGAGTGCTAGGGTTCCATTGTTTTTGTTCACAGCTATCGTTCTAACAGATAGACAAATGAGTTGCCAGTAAATTTTGCCCACTAGCCCATAGCTGTTATTAACTTATAGGCAACTTGCATAAAATTATAATCAATCACAATAAAGATTAAATAAAAGTTTCCAAAAGAAGCCTTAAAATAACAACAATTTGGTTTTCATAAAATCAATAAAATAGACGGCAGCAACGCTTTATTAAACCCATTTAAATAATAGAATAAATAAAAGCTTAACCTCAACCTCTATTTTATCTATATTCTCGCAATATAACCTTTCAACATAGAGTTATCTAAAATTTCATAAATTATGAACTCAAACTGTTTGCATCGGATCCAGTTACTAAAGGTAAAATTATCCATCGAATTATATTGACAAATGAAGTTTTATTGTTTGAAGCTAAAAGTTCAAGCCGAATGACCTACACTAAAAATAGCTGTTAATATAGCTCACACTATTATCCTCTGGTATCTATTACACAAGTCTATTTAAAAAATATTTCAATAAATAACTTGGCTAAATTTGCTACACGAGGGTTTACACTAGTTGTAACATCTGGTCACAGCATCAAACAGCTCACGCGATAATATTTCTAAAAAATAGATTAGCGTATTTGCAAAATCCTTGTTATTAAAAATCAAACAACAGATTTTTTGAGTAAAAGAGATCAATAGTAGATTATTTAAGTAAAACTTTGAGTTTGCGACTTTCACGAGCAATATTTAATGAATGTCCCATTTGAAACATTACAAAAAATGTGCTTATACTTCTTGCTTCTAAAGTAATAGAATTTATTAATATAAAACGTGAGAAAAATGTCAACTAAGCGCCAAAACTTAAATTTAAAAGTAAGCATTCATTGAACCAAATATATTAAAGATATAACGCCAAAAATGAGCTTTAACCAGTTAATAAGTGGCCAATCTTTAGAAATTACTTTGTAATTAAGCAATTATTATAAAAAGAAGTATAACGCTAAAAATCTTAGAACCTAAAAATATCAACTACTGAATTAAAAAACCACTTATTGAAAGTTAGAAGAATTCTTTAAAACAACTCGAATATGTGTGAAACTACTAAAAATTATGAAAAGCACAAGTTCATCGAAAGCAAAAAGGGAATCCAAAATATCAATCAATAAAACTAAATTTGGTTTATTCCGATCTCATAAAAATTTAAAACCCAATAATGCTTTTATTGAAATTAAAAAAGAGAGTTATTTTAACCAAGCAATAATAATTATTAAAGAAAATTCAATTTAAAAACTTTTAAAAGTTAGTCACCATAAGAATTTTCTTCATCAATTAGAAACATAAGAGTTGTCAAAGAATCTCTGACAACTTCTTCATTATCGTTTGATAAGCAATCCAAGATTATGTCAACACCTTCCTGAGCCATAATAATTGCTTTGTTTTCGGGATCTCAAACAGTTAGATGCTTAGTTTCTAAAATATACCGAGACAAAGATTACAGAGGCCGCCAATAGCAAAAGCGGCTTGTTTTTCTGGGCCTTCATGTAGAACATCTAAAATTAAAACTCAAGGGATAGAAAATTACCCAAAAACAAGTCTATTACTTTGAGATCTCTTAACCAACTGTAGTTATGAGGATCATAAGCGAAGTTCGCAAGGTTGGCCAATACTTCCTCTTTGTCCTCTTAATTTTTAGGAATCACAAGTTAACAGTTAGTCAAACACAAGATGAAGAAATTTTAATACCATCTTCATTTGTCTCCTGAAACTCAGTCACAAGTTTCTGCAAAAATTCCAAACGATCATTGATTTTATTAGCTCGTTTATAATTATCATGACTTTTAGTAGCCATAAATATTATCTAAATCCTTTTTAGTGACAAATAAAGTTATCTGAGCTTTATTTAGGGTTAAATCCAGCAGTTTAAAAATTGTCTGAGCTTAAAACAAAGGCTGTTTCATTTCAAGTAGGGGTAATTCAATAAAACTAGCTGCTATTTATATTTCTTGGCATCTTTTATTTTACTCTACATATAAAACTCAAGGTCTAATTGTTTATATACATTATAATAAAACACATTCACTCACTCACTCACTGACTGACATCTGAAACCTTCGAGTTTGATAAGGTCAATCTATTTGGGCGAGTGGGTGAGAATTGGCAAATAAGATCGTATCTGAAATTATCGAGCCTGATAGGTTCAATCTGTTTAGGCGAGTGGGTGAGAATTGACAAATATCATTGAATAATTCACCAAATTGCTCACCTGAAGCTAATCGATTCTAATAAGTTTAATCTATTTGGGTGAGTGGGTGAGAATTGGCAAATAAGATCGAATCTGAAACATCGTTTATGATAGGTTCAATCTATTTGGGTGAGTTGGTAAGGATTGGCGCATATTATCTAATAATTCACCAAATTGCTCACCTAAAGCTAATCGAGTCTGATAAGTTCAATTTATTTGGGTGAGTGGGTGAGAATTGGCAAATAAGATCGTATCTGAAATTATCAAGCATGATGGGTTCAATCTACTTGGGTGAGTGGGTGAGAAATGGCGAATACTATCTAATAATTTATCAAATTGCTCACCTGAAACTCAATAAAAATCAGTATTAGAGTTTAAGTAGATTAAGTAGTAGGATAATCAGTTCACCAGCCACGAGGGCAACAGTGAAGCTGTTAGTCCGAGTGGCTTGAGAGTAGTGCTGGCACAGCCTATAGGCTACAATGTGAGCTTATCATTTGATGAACTAAATACCGTAGCAAAGCACGGGTATCTGGATGTTAGGTTTATATATTTTAAAAACCTGTCTAATTTGGTTCACCTATTTAATAAAATACTTTTGGCAAGTTAAGTAGAACTTGATTTAGTAGTTTGGAAGATATGTCATGTACACGATGATTTTAAATATATAGAGATGTTTTGGGTTGCAGTTTGGTATTATTTGATTGATTTGATATGTTTATTTTATTTGGCCGAGTGGTTGATGGCTTTTGGTCAAATTAATCGGATACAGTTTAGTTTAAGGGGTGACTAGTTATTGGTTGATTTGATAAGTTCAGTTAGGTTTCCTGAGTGGTTTTGGTTGATTCGAAAGAGCAATTAGATTTGGCTGAGTGGTTTTGTTTTATAATATAAAATCTAAATTAATAAATTGAAAATCTAATTTTGTAGATACCGTAAGTGAAGCACGGGTAAATCGGCTAGTACATTATAAATAAAAATTCGATTTATTATCAACTAGCCGATTTACCCGTGCTTCGCTACGGTATCTACAAAATTGGATTTTCAATTTATTAATTTAGATTTTATATTATAGATAAACAAAACCACTCAGCCAAATCTAATTGCTCTTTCGAATCAACTAAAAACCACTCAGGTAAACCTAACTGAACTTATCAAATCAACCAATAACTAATCACCCCTTAAACTAAACTGTGTCCGATTAATTTGACCAAAAGCCATCAACCACTCGGCCAAATAAAATAAACATATCAAATCAATCAAATAATACCAAACTGCAACCCAAAACATCTCTATATATTTAAAATCATCGTGTACATGACATATCTTCCAAACTACTAAATCAACTTCACTTAACTTGCCAAAAGTATTTTATTAAATAGGTGAACCAAATTAGACAGGTTTTTAAAATATATAAACCTAACATCCAGATACCCGTGCTTTGCTACGGTATTTAGTTTATCAAATGATAAGCTCACATTGCAGCCTATAGGCTGTGCCAGCACTACTCTCAAGCCACTCGGACTAACAGCTTCACTGTTGCCCTCGTGGCTGGTGAACTGATTATCCTAACTATTTAATCTATTTAAACTCTAATACTGATTTTTGTTGAGTTTCAGGTAAGCAATTTGGTGAATTATTAGATAATATTCGCCAATTCTTACCAACTCATCCAAATAGATTGAACCTATCATACTCGATAATTTCAGATACGATCTTATTTGCCAATTCTCACCCACTCACCCAAATAGATTAAACTTATTAGAATCAATTAGCCTCAGGTGAGCAATTTGGTGAATTATTCAACAATATTTGTCAATTCTCACCCACTCGTCCAAATAGATTAACCCATCAGGCTCGATAATTTCAGATTTGATAAGATTCGCCAATTCTCACCCACTCACCCAAATAGATTGAACCTATCAGACTCGAAGGTTTCAGATGTCATTCAGTCAGTCAGTGAATGTGTTTTAAGTAATATTCGCCAGTTCTCACCAACTCCCAAATAAATTGAAACTATCATACTTGATAGTTTCAGATTCGATCTTATTCGCCACTTCTCATCCACTCACCCAAATAGATTGATCCTATCAGGCTCAATAATTTCAGATTCGATAAGATTCGCCAATTCTCACCCACTCACCCAAATAGATTGATCCTATCAGACTCGAAGGTTTCAGATGTTAGTCAGTCAGTGAATGTGTTTTATTAAGTAGATTTTGTAAAACCTTTTCCTAAAAAGGTATTTTTGGGAAGAGAAAGTTGTATGTAAGCTAATATGTCATTATATAAATAAAAGATTATACTTGTAGCTAAGTTCTTTACTAAATTTAGAAGTCTAAAATTAGACAGCTTTTTTAAACGGTGCACAAGTTTCTGTTACATACGTACAGATAGTTATACTGATATTTACTACTAGTGAAATACCCATGCTTTGCTATGGTGTTTATAGCTTATCAGATGATTCTAAATTATTGGCCAACTGAAATTTTTTTGAAAAAAAGAATCTCCTTTAAAAAAAGCTCTAAAAATTATGAAATAATCGAGAAATTATGCCTCCTCAATAAAGCCCTTTTTGAAGTTGGCGCCATATTTTAATACATTGTCAACCAATGATGAGTTAACTCGTCATTGGTCAACAATGTTATGACAAAAAAATTTTAAAAGCTATATAAAAATATGTTTAAAGTTTAATTTCATTTCATTCAGTATAGAAAATTTTATTGTGTTTAGTTAGAATATTTAACTTTATTTCTATATTATTCAATTACAAAATAATAGCCAGTGACATGACAGTTTCTGTGTAAAATTGCCAGTCAACAATGTGTTAACTGACTTATAATCGGCATTTATAATATATATATTCAGCACTTTATATTCTAAGTTACTTATAGTTTTGCATTTGGACCCAATCCAGACAAGATATAAATTTTATTTGTGAGCAAAATTTTATAAGTCAGGTTGGAAGAAGGCGCCGACTTTAAAAGGAGTTTTATTAAGGAGGCATAATTTCTCAATTATTCCATACTTTTTAGAGCTTTTTTAGAGGAGGTTCTTTTTTCCCAAAAAAATTAGTGCATTTTTAAAAGTGGCTCTTTTTTCTACTTTAATTAAATATTACTATCTCTATATATTCTTTTTGACCCCTTACTATTTCTCTATAAAATTAAAACTCATTATATATATATATATATATATATATATATATATATATATATATACTAGGTGACCCATGCAAATGATTTGCATCACTTCTAGTAATAGGATTCCTTATATGACTATCCTATGGATAGTACTTAATCATTAAAAATAGATTATTGCAAATACTGAATGATGCAAACTGATATTAATATAACAAAAATAAAAAATATTTTTTAAATAAAAAAAACTAATTTTGAAGTTGTGAAAAAATATTAATAAAAAATTAGTAAATATATAAATAGTGTGATATATATTTTAAATAAATTTTTTTCTAATTCAAATGAAATAATTTTTCACATTATTTGTATATTTACTAATTTTTTAACAAAAAACTTACTATTTTTATAAGAAAATTTACTTTTTTTCAGAAATTATGACAACAAATGCTTGCTACTTCAATATTATTGAGGTTAGAATAGTGCTCCACTGCTTTTGCAAATGTTGTATTACTTGTTTTAATTTGATTGACACGTTGTTTATACATTTATACATTGTTTGTATGTTATTTATATATTTATTCTATTCAGAGACTTTAGCACCACCATGACACTTTATACATGTAATTTTTAAATGAAATTTTTAAAATATAAGTTTTAAAATATAATTTTTTAATGAAAACATTAATTTTAAGATATTTACTTATTTTTTGTCATTAGAGGTAAAAATAATCTTCAAAATGGCATATCAAACATTAATTTTGATACAGTATTAAGGTAGATATTTTACACTGGCAAAAAAACACCTTTGAGAAATAATATATAGAGATTATATATAGTATCTTATAAACAAATATACTAATAGTTTTTTCATTGAGGATGATACTCCAGTGGTAGAGTATGACCCTCTGCCACTGCCTCCCCAAGTTCGATCCTGGTAGTGAACTTTGGGTTTGGGACAATTATGACTGTGTTGGTGTTGCACTCCAATGCCTCAAACTGAGATAGCAAATAGCAAAGGCGGTCCATGGAGTTTCTGGCCTATCATATGCCACACATGGAGGTTTTTCAGGTTTTATCCTCCTTTCTCATTTTCTTCACTTCCCCTTATCAGTGCAGTATTGTTCCCAGGTCAGCCCACCTTGAATAAAATTTAAAATTAAAAACTTTAATTTAAATATTTCATTTTATTAAATTTAGATGATTTTATTAGTCAATGTATGCCAATCTTACTGATTGCCATCTACAGTAATTCATTTTATTAGATTTGGTTGCTTTTATTAGTCAAGCTAAGGTAAATTTATTGATCGCTATCTAAAATAATTCATTTTATCAAATTTAGATGAGTTAATTGGTCAAATTATACAAAAAGAATTTTCATTTATAATGATTTAAGCTCATCCTGCCATGAGCTCATACTGGCTGATTTTGAACATACCCCCCAGCTATAAGACATATCAAAAAAAATTTGGGAAAAAAGAACCTCCTTTAAAAAAGCTCTAAAAAGTATAAAATAATTGAAAAATTAAGCCTACTCAATAAAACCCTTTCTGAAGTCTGTGGCATATTTTAAACTGAACTATAGAATTTTTCTCACAAATACAAATTATTTCTTATGTTTGGATTGTGTCCAAGTGTGAACTATAAGCAACTTAGGATATATAGTAATGAGTATATAAATTATAAATACCTATTATAAGTCAGTTAAAATATGGCGCTGACTTTAAAAAAGGGTTTTATTGAGTAGGCTTAATTTCTCAATTATTTCATACTTTTTAGAGCTTTTTTAAAGGAGGTTCTTTTTCCCAAAAAAACTATCCCCAGCTCTTTTCCCCTCAAAAAATTAGTAAATTTTTTAAAGTGGCTCTTTTTCCTACTTTTATTAAATATTACTATCTCTATATATTGTTTTTGCCCTTACTATTTCTCCATAAAATATACTAATAATTCATTTTGGTAAATTTAGCTAATTTTTTGGGCAAGTTATACTAAATTTACTGATCACCATCTACAATACTTCATTTTATTAAATTTAGATGATTTTATTGGTCAACGATGCTGAATTTACTGATTGCCATCTTCAGTAATTCATTTTATTAGATTTGGTTGCTTTTATTAGTCAATCTAAGGTAAATTTATTGATCACTATCTATAAAAAATTCATTTTATCAAATTTAGATGAGTTTATTGGTTAAATTATGCAAAAAGAATAGCCATCTATAATGATTTAAGCTCGTCCTGCTATGAGCTCATACTGACTGAATTTTGAACCTACCCCCAGCCATAGGACATATGTGCAACGAAGCTATCGCTTCACCGATGCCGGAAAATAGTTTATCCGGTGTTGTATTAGTCCCACAAGTACCCATCGCTTTCGAGTCCATTTTAATATTTACTAAATTAATGGGCAAATACTTGCCCAAATTACAAAAGTAAAATGGGACCTAAGCTGGAGCATCCTCGATTTATGGAGATGATCATCCAATTCGGTCCAGTATTATCCGAGTTATGCGCGAACAAACATCTAAAAAAATACAGGTCGAATTGAGAACCTTCTTCATTTACCTTATCTATTAATAGTTATATAGTTATAGTTATTTAGCGTTGTAATAAATAAAGTAAAGATGCTGAGAGGGAAAAGGGCGTCAAAATTAGCGTTGTTGTATTAAATAAAGTAAAATAAAATGGCAATGATTAAATTATAAGTAACTAGCAGCTTTACCCGTGCTTCGCTACAATGTCTATAGAATTTCAGGTGATTCGAATTGATTAGTTTAGATTTTATATATAGTTAAGCAATAACTACTCGGCCAAACCTAATTGCTCAATCGAAGCAGCCAAAACCACCAACCACTCAGCTAAAACTAACTGAACTTATCAAATCAACCAATAACTAATCACCCCCAAAGCTAAACTGTATCCTATCGATTCGACCAAAAACCATCAACCCACTCGGCCAAATAAAATAAACCTATCAAATCAATCAGATTCTAAATTATTTTAGTTTTTATATTGGTAGATAGCTATCAATAAGTTCAGAAACCATTAAACCTATTAAAAATTCCAACCTCCAACCACTTAGCTAAAATCAATTAAGCCTGCCAAATTAACTAAACCATCAATCACTTACCTAAAACTATTGAGCCTATCGAATCAACCAAAAAATAAACCACTACTTAGCAAAAACCAATTATGGAACTTACAACAGCCAAAAACTACCAACCCCTTATCAAACCTATGAAAAAAATTGAATTAAATGAATATGAAAATACCCAGCCAAATTACTATATAAATATATTAGAAATATATGTTCTAGATCTTAAATAGAACTGATATTTAAATTTATATGATTATTTTATATAATTACATATTATTATTCCGTTCTCAAACTTTATAGAATATAAGAGTCTGAAATAGAGCTTGTAAGATTTAATTACAGACAGACAGAATTGACAGTGAGTTTAAGAAAAGTGTATAAAAAGTGATTACGCCAGGATTCGAACAACTGACCTTTTATAGAGTTGAAGTTTAGAGCCAAAAGCTGAGCCGATTATGCTAGAGGAGGTATTTTAAAATCAATTGGACAATCTCGATCAAAATTCGAAACAATGGTTACGGTTACATGGCTGAACTTTCATAAATGTTAACCAATCACCAAGAGAATGGTTAAAATTGAGCTTATCAAACAGAAAGATGCAACCATTCAAAATTGAACCTATCAAATCGATAAATTTTGAGGACAGAGACAAACATACAAACATTTTTTAATTTTTGCCAAAAGCATTGTATCGTTGATCCAGTGAACTTGGCACAAGTATTCTATAAAGTTGGGAACGGAATGCTAATATGTAATTATTTAAGATAATCATATAAATTTAAATATCAGTTCTATTTAAGATCTATTACATATATTTCTAATATAATTATATAGCAATTTGGCTGGGTATTTTCATATTCATTTAATTCAATTTTTTTATAGGTTTGATAAGGGGTCGGTAGTTTTTGGCTGTTGTAAGTTCCATAATTGGTTTTTGCTAAGTAGTGGTTTATTTTTTGATTGATTCGATAGGCTCAATAGTTTTAGGTAAGTAATTGATGGTTTAGTTAATTTGGCAGGCTTAATTGATTTTAGCCAAGTGGTTGGAGGTTGGAGGTTGGAGGTTGGAATTTTTAATAGGTTTAATGGTTTCTGAAATTATTGATAGCTATCTACCAATATAAAAACTAAAATAATTTAGAATCTGATTGATTTGATATATTTATTTTACTTGACCGAATGGGTTGATGGTTTTTGGTCGAATCGATAGGATACAGTTTAGCTTTGGGGGTGATTAGTTTTTGGTTGATTTGATAAGTTCAGTTAGTTTTAGCTGAGTGGTTGGTGGGTTTGGTTGCTTCGATTGAGTAATTAGATTTGGCCAAGTAGTTATTGCTTAACTATATATAAAATCTAAATTAATCAATTCGAATCACCTGAAATTCTATAGACATCTTAGCGAAGCATGGGTAACTCCGCTAGTATTTAATAAAAGTAGGAAAAAGAGACACTTTTAAAAATGCACTAATTTTTTTGAGGGGAAAAGAGCTAGGGGTAAAGTTTTTTTAAGAAAAAAATAACCTTCTCAAAATTTTTAGGAAAAAAGAACCTCCTTTAAAAAAGTTCTAAAAAGTATAAAATATTCGAGAAATTAAGCCTACTCGATAAAACCCTTTTTTGAAGTCAGCACCATATTTTAACTGACTTATAATAGGTATTTATAATTTATATACTTAGTACTATTATTCTAAGTTGCTTTTAGTTTACACTTGGACTCAATCCAGATATAAGATATAATTTGTATTTATGAGCAAAATTTTATAAGTCAGGTTGGAAGAAGGCGCCGACTTTGAAAAGAGTTTTATTGAGGAGGCATAATTTCTCAATTATTTCATACTTTTTAGAGCTTTTTTAAAGGAGGTTCTTTTTTTCCCATTTTTTTATTTATTTAGTTATTTGATTAGCCCAATGCTATTTAAAACTTACCGATAACCATCTATGATAATTTAAACTCATCACATTATGATATCCTACCATTGCCCAGCCTTTGAACATATACCCAGCCATAGAATATCCATGTCAATACCCCCAGCCATAGGTTATATTATATCAAAATACGGCTATTACAATCAATGGGTTTGGGACTTGTTAAGTTATAAAATAAAGAACGGTTAGAATTTTTTACCCGATATAAAATCCATTTTGATTTTACGAATGTTTATTTGAGGTAGGATAGATTTCATTAATTGAACAAGCGGAGTTACCTGGCATCGCTCAGGTTTATGAGCTCGCACTGGCAAGCTTAAAGGCTGTGCCAGCACTACACTTGAGCCACTCAGACTAAGCTCCGCTGTTGCCCTCGCGGCTGGTGAGCTGGTTATCCTAATTTACATAAGCTATAATAATCTACTTAAAACTCTACCTGATTTTTGTTTAGTTTCGGATAAGCAATTTGATGAATTATTCGATAATATTCGCTAATTTCACCCACTCGCCCAAATAGATTGAACCTATCAGACTTAAAGGTTTCAGATGTCATTCGGTCCGTTAGGCACTACGTCAGTATTTGTGTTGCAAGTAGATGAATTGTATCAGGTTAATACACCCAGCTTGAAAATTAATCTGGGCGGAAGTATTAACGGTTGGAGAGTTTGCTGGTAAACCATTAGAAGCTGTAAACCAAAAGCTTCAAGTCACCCCGTTTCAAAGGTATTCAATTTTAGGGTAGATGGGGGTACTACAACTTAAAATGTAAAGTTTAGGGGGCTTATGATTTGTCAACTGTGGGGATCCAACTTTAGCTATAACCCCCAAAATTAACTTTAATGGAGCTTTTAAGGGTGGGGATAACCTTCATTTTCTCACCAAGAGTTTTACCTTAACCAAACATTAACTAGTTTCCGTTCCTTTGGTGAGAAAACTTTTCTATCACAACTCGCCCAAGGTTTAGAATCGACTATTAAATCTATACATCTTTACCTTTTTCTATTCATAAAACATTTTTGTGCGTTGACCATCTTTATTGGTATTGATAGGTAACGTGCAACTATAGCTTACTCAGTTTATTTGTTATAAATCCTCGCGTTTTAAAAGTTGGAGCGCCTCGATCAGGTTGGGGGTTTAACTCGCTTCCCCACCTATTTTATATCGTTATATCGTGCTCATCGATGAAACTGTTACCCCCTTTTTTAAATTTTCGGCTGCCTCCCGAGGCTACCCCCTCCCGATTAAGTCTTGGAGTGACGAAGTGGCGGGCTTTGCCGGCCGCCTATCCAACCCGACCCCACGTAAATTATTCTATCGCTAAATTAAAAGGTGGGTTTAGGGTCTTAACCATTCATGGCCCCCAGGAGCGAGAGTTTAGGGGTGCCGGTTCGGGAGCGGGAGGTGCTCGAGTTTTTAAACGCCAACTTCGGATCCTTGGAGGCCCTGGAAGCTGGTCTGGCGTCGGTTTTGGCGTCGGAGGTTGAGGTTTTGGAACGGATCGAGCGGGAGGTAAGTGGTCTCCGCTTTGTTACGGGGTTGACGTGTATACTCTTTGGTTCGAGACCGGCCCAATTATGGTTGGTCTAGTCTGCAGCCAGGGCCAGCTGTGAAAATAACGGTTATCTGACGCCGCTTGTCTAGGTCGAGCAACAAAAGCGGGTGGCGAGGGGTAAGCTGACCCAGCTTCAGGAAAGGTGCGCCGAAGCGGCCCAACGGTTGGCCAAGCTCAAGGCGAGCTACCCGCGGCTTCAGAACGAGATTGCGAAAATTTCGGAGGAGCCGGATTGGTTAAAGGAGGTGGCCCAGGCTTGCCAACTAGCCGAGCGCCGGGAGGCAGCTTTAGGGTTCCTATACTTTGCCCGAAAGTCGTTGGCGATATGGTAGCCATCGCTTGCTGAAAGTACTTAGTTGGCTTAGTGCGCAGGCGGAGGTGGATTCGAAAGCGGCCACCACAGCGCGGGTTGCGACCTACCAGCAAGTTGTCGATGGCGTCGACTTCCTCAGACGCCAAATGCAAAGGCCAGGGGATGCCAAGTTCTACTCGCACCGCTTGCTGGAGCACCTTGAAACCAGAGCTCTTCGGATGAACCTTCACATCCAGAAGGCCCTCACCAAGCGATTTGAGGATACGCTGGAGGCTATGGGCTGGCCGCAGGAGGTGGATCTGCCCCAGCTGGCTCACGATTCGCCCGGGTTGCTGAAAAGCTTCCGCGCTCAATATCAAGAGCTTGCTAGATTCCAGGAGCTAACCAGAGATTTCACCCCCGCCCTGGACAAGATCACCACCGGTATTCTACCCCTCGACATCATGATCAAGGCCATCGTCATTCGGTTCTACTACCACTTTATGGGCCCGCGGCCCACCAACTCGTTGGGGCGGCCCGAGTGGTTCCTCGGCTACGTGTTGGATATGACCACTTGCCATCTAGGCTTTATGGGGCAACTCCACCTTGAGCAGGCGTTCCTTACCTCCATGGCCGACTTGGTCGGTCTAAAGGTGGAGAGTGTCCGCGATAGTGCTTGCAAGCCACCGCATCTCTCCCATTTCGTCAAGGAGCTCTTGGAGTTTGATCACGCGGTGGCGGCGGCAGCCTCGGGCCTATACTGGGAAGGGTGCGCCGGCCTGCTGCTGCGCGACGAGGCCTGCTTCTACGCCTGGCTAGACGAGGAGCAGCGGGTGGTGGAGCATCGGTTAAACGAGATCTTGCAAGCCCCCAACGCGTGGGATCCCGTCAACGCAACGGAGGGCGGCCTCGACTGCGATCGCCCCACCCTCGCGGCAGATCGCGTCTCCAGCCTCTTTGAGGCTATCCTGGGCCGCTACGTGCATCTGCGGCCGGTGCACCTCCAGATTCGGTACTTTGCGCAGGTCCACCTAAGCCTCGTGCAAGGGTTCTACCAGGAGCTGCTAAAGCTCGTCAACCGGTACGAGAGGCGCATCACCGGGTTCAGGCCCCCCGGCGCCCCGAGGGTCGACTACTTCCCGCCCGTGGCGATTTCCTTAATGGCGGGGTCATCGACTCCATCCACTTCTTCACCGCCCTCCTAAGTAGCTACGATACTCAGCCGGTAGCGTCTTCCCTCGGATCCGGCTAACCTTTAGTTCTTCTTGGAGATGTGGGAGGTTATCCAGTCGAAGTCCTCCAGCACCGGCCTCTTTGATGAGCTGAGCGATGCCTATACCAAGCTGGCCCACAAGGCCACCCGCCTCGTCGGCGATGGGCTTGCGCGGGAGTTTTCTCGGGACCTCCGGCCCTGGGCCATGCTGTAACTAGGGTAGGTGTCCTAGCCTTACTGATGCTTTAGTAACCCGTGGTCGGAATCGGCTCCCTTGGGCGAAGCCGAGCTGGCGTCCGCTCTGACGCTTTTGCGCTCGCACCTGCAACTCACGTCGCGGCTCCACCGCACCGCCCAGCTGGGCGCCCTCCAGGAGTTCGCCACCAAGCTTGAGGGGAAGCTCCTAAAGCTGATCCCCGCGGGCCGACCTCCCGACCATGTTGCTCGCGACGTCACCCGGATCTTGGACGCGCTTTCCCCAATCTGCCCCCATCCGAGCACCCTGTTTCCCAAGTAAGCCCGTCGCAACCCTACCCCCTCCGCTTTAGGTTTGGCGAGGTGCTGATCTAACTAACCCCCCTTTAGGCTTGACGAGGTGCTGGGTCTAACTGATCGCCGGTCTGAAGGCGATAGCCTTGTCTGAGTTGAATCCTCGCTTAAGGTTAGCGAAGCAAGAATAAATCCTCTCGCCCAGTTTAATGTGATCTGTGATGTGCGACATGTCAATGCACTAACGCAAAGTTCAAGCGCAGCCCAACCGATTTAAGCGTCTGGTGGGCTTCAGGTGGCTAGTTTTGCCATCGAATCATGATTTCGTACCCCCACCGTGACTCTAAACCTGGTACGTAATGCAAACCCTTAGAATTTGTGTCTAATTTATACCAGTTCAAAGTTTTGAACTCGAGTTTGGGCTCAATTGCTCTGTATCAGACGTGGGATCTAATGCGCCAACTGGGGTCAGACGTACGTATAAGGTTCCCCCCATGGAGATGTTATAAGTCCCGCTAAATTCCGTTTGGGGTAGATTGACTTAGAGGTAGACACCACCAATGGCTAAATTTAAATTGAAAAGTAAGCGTAAGGTATAAGTCGATCGGTAATCGGATGGGGTAGCTCAATTGATGTCAGATTTTATCATCCTTAATTGTGGTGGGAATATCATTTTAGGTTAGTTCTATGAGCTATCAGTTTTGACAACTTTTTGCACATTCAACACCAATAGGGGGTTCAGCTTAACACCCTGGCCTCGCATACAAGGTGTAAATTGACCTCGCACCCCAAGCATGCTAGTTGGGTTCCATAATCAACTAACCCTATAGATAGATTTGTAATCGTAGGGTAGACTGAAAATCCAGTATCAATTTTTATGGCGCTTGCTAATCCTGCCCTTTGACTAGATTTTATTTTATGTCAGAATCCGAGGCAGGTTATAATTTAAACCCTCCAAACTGGGTATATCTTAAGTGGTCTGATTTGATAGAGTTGAAAAGCTTCAATTTGATTTATTTACAAGTTTTAAACTGGTAGTTATGGGGTGTAAAACTCAACGGTGATAAGGTTAAATATATCTACACTGAACCTATTAAACTGACCCATCAAAAGCTTAACGCATAGTAAGTTGGGTTAGTGAACCCAGCAAGATGGGGTTGATCTTGGGATCAATCCATCTTACCAAGTTTTTAACCAGGTGTTAAAATTTAGGGACTTTGCTGCTCGTTCATAAATAACCCTAATTGATAACTGCACAGGTTTAGTTTATTCACTCTTTGTGTTGTCTGATGATATATGATTTTTGTTTGATAATAGTATGAAGAATATTATTCATAGTTGTATAGATAACCAGTTTTGGTCCAATGCTTGACCTGTATTTCTCCTCAAAATACTCTTGATATCTTCAGTAAGGATTTATACCCTTATACCATCTAACTTGATCCACACTCAGATCCCTAGGTTATAGCTTTTTCTCTCATCTTGCAGAGCCTTGTGGAGTTCACAGCAAATCCCATCCAAGCTCAACTTCTCTTCTTAAAGATTCTCAATCCTTATTCTTTATCCTATTAAAAAGTCCCCAATTAAAGTACACAATAATTTTCTGAAAATATGTAAAAATAAAACTACTAATAAATTCAGCTAAAAGTTTTATTTTTATTATAGATTATTAGGGAATTTATAGAGAATTTGGTGCCCAACCCTCAGTTGGCACCTCAGCTATGAAATGGCAGCTGTTGCTGTCAAACTTCCCTTTATCATTATACCAGCAATAGTCTTTCCCATCCTGGTTAGAATTCCTTTGCTGGACATCCTTGAGACCTAAAAAAGAAAGAGTCAGAAAATGTGTCCCTAATGTTTTTGACTCAATCCCAGCAAACTAATCATATTTAGCAAGCAACCTGCTTAGGTAATGGGACTTGTTACCCATTATGGCAAGTCACAAACTAACTGATCAATTTACTAGTTGCAGGCAGCATCATCATCTTGTAACTTGTTCCTTAAATTTCCAATTGGTTGGTGATGAAACCTGACCAATTCCAATCAGTACATCTGATAGTTAATCATCAATCAACTATCAGATGCCCTCAACTTTTTAGTAACTCTGCTGAAGAGATCTTAAGCATTCACCCAAATCAATTCCTGATGGATTTGATCCTGGAAAAGTACCTAAAATCTCCTAAATATTTTTTAGTACTAGATGGAAAATCCCCTAAATATTATTAGCTCAAAATTAGGGTCAACTGATATCCAATTCACTTGCCATAGGGAATTATCCTCTAGTGACCTATGGTAATCTAGATAGCTGGAAAGTTGAGTAAAAATATCAATACCAGGTATAAGGATTCAAAATTATAACCATCCTTTTAGCGGTGGCAATAAGGTTTCTTATCACAACAACTAACCCATAATTCCCAACTTTTTAACTTGGATAGGGATTATATTATTGAACGCAGTTATAGTTTTAGTTATGCCAATGGCTTCCCATTGCTATAAATGGGTTGAATGGCAGGGGTACCCATTATACAGTGGTAGAGCAGCCTTACAGTTTAATCTATATCTTGCTTTAGTAAAGTTCTTCTCAGTATTGTCTATAAAGGGCAAGGATTCTCCAAGTTTCTTTTAAGAAGCTGTTAGAAAGGTTAACCAATTTACTTTACACTGGCAAGTATCAGTGGCTTAGGATGTAATTAAACTCAATAGTTGGGGTAACTCAAGTTAATGGATTACTAGTGGCAGATCTGGATATTATTCTTAAACATGAAATTTAAATTTTTAAAGGAGTGCCTAGCCATCAATCCACCTTTTAAGTTGCTCAATACATAAGATTTAAAGTTGGCTGAAATTAGAAGCCTATAAAGTAGCCATACTACAATTGTGTAGAAGGTTGATATGGATTGAGTATTATAGAGGGTAGATGCATAAGTATTTGGAGACTAGTTGGTTAAACCTTTGTTGGACATTTACCTTTGCAGACTAAAAATCAGAATGCTGTAGGTCAAGTTCACTGAAAAAGGGAAATGTTGGCCATTTGCAATATTCCAATGTCATTAAGAGTTTGCTTATTATCATTAATAATAAAAAGTTGAGGAAATTGGTCAAAAGTCCCTGGCCAATTCTCAGTGGAACCCCGTTAATTGGGAAAACACCAGTTCAAAACCTGTATGGGCACTAGTAAAATTGGCTGGTCAGATTACTCCAACCTCATCATGGACTTTGGGATTTCCATCAGCAGGCACTCCCCAGACCCCAATGAAGTCCTTCAATGCACCTGTGTGGGGACCCCCCTTTTATAGGCTTGGTGGGGGTTCCCCAAGGTTCAATAAATTTCTCAGGTGGTGATTGGCTCAAATTTATAAAAACGTTACCTCATGGGTACATTTGGGCCAATCAGAATTCTTCTTCCTTCATTCCGCTGCCTACTGATGCAAGTTCCTGAGTTATGATGTGCTCTTCCTGCATATTTTCTAATTTGGAATAGGTACAGCTATTCTGAACATATTCCCAACTTCCCCCTCAACCCTCAAAATTACTTTAAATGCTAGATAGTTGGAGGTTGAGGATTATCATTTTCCTTTCATAGCGCTCATAATAAAAATCATAAAAACCCAATTTTTATTAGTGCTTCATTTTTAATTTTAATTTATTATAAAACATTTGTGGAGACCAGCCAGCGTAAAGCACCAGCGAGTGAAAAACTGCTGGTTTCCCACAACCCTTAAGGGGTAAATAACCCTTAAGTTTTTTGTGAGAGTCCTTATATTTAGATATATCAAAATACAGTTCACTCAATTTTTATATATATTAGTTCCTTGTTTTTAAACTAAATATTTTATTCTGCTGTTATCATAGCAAACAAAGTGCTTAATACTTTATTTGATATATACCTATGACTTGTTTTAAAATACATCCTTTTATTTTGCTGTTATCATAGCAAAGTGCCCATGGCTTCTGCTTACTTAATACTAGGCTGCATACCATTGCCAATGAAAAAAAGTTGGCCGCTTGTAAAGTTACTCAAGCTTTATAGATGGTTTGCATGGTGGCTTATTGATAGTTGGTAAAACTTAATTAACTAGAACCTGAAGCCATTTAAATTGGATTGGTGAGTTATTTGTAGGGTTGGAATGCTTAAAATAGATCTTGTTTCTTCTTTGCTGCATCCCATTAAGGTAGTCAGTTTGATGCTGTTGGAACCATGGGGGTTGATACCACATATCCCTTAATTTTTTGTGGCCAGGGGACCCAAAGTTCCTGAGGGCTGGATTACAAGTTTTACTTTCCTTGGCCAAAAAGCCACTCCAGATACCATGCCATGAGTGGTAAACCCTAAATATATGTTTGCCCCTAAATGATTTTAAAGGTGGGCCAAAATGTTAATGGAAAAAAGCGTAGCCTTTGTTTGCTTAAACCATTATTATATGGGAGATCAGGGAGGTTTTCTGGTAAATCTCAGTGTTCAAAGCTATGATCTATACTTGTTACCAATTGGGGATTCTGCAGCAGTCTGGTCATCTTGGTTAAATAGGATTTGATCACCTAATGGATCAGGTTTTAACCACAATACTAGGAAGCTTCAGGGGAGCAATAGTTAACTTTATGAGTTGGGTTATTACCTGATATTGGAAGGCTGTGGTTTTGTCAGAGATTATCCCCAATAAATGTTTGGGTTATTTTTTTAGATCAAGCGCAATTCCCTTTGGCTAACACATCTGAATCTCCAATTTAGGTAGGAATTATGACAGATGCTAGGTTTTGGTGACCTCACTTCAAGTTGGGTCCCATTGCATAACTGTAAAGTCTTCAAATTTTCATTAGTTTAATTGGAACGCCTAGTTCTAATATCATTATGTAAGCTGGTTATTATGATATAGAAAAATATTCTAAGAATTGGTGGGGGGTTATACTGCACTTTTTTCATACAAGCTGTATTGCTGGAGTAATAAATTTTTTTCTTACTTAAACTTATGCAATTTTCAGCTATTTAAACATTTACTCATCTTTTTATTGGTGCTAGTGCAATATGCTCATTTAACCACATATCATTGTATTAAAAGTTATTGTCTCAATATTTCTAAAGGTTTTATATAACCATTAGAGTGAAGGAATTATATACCTTAATATCAGAAGAAAGCATGATCCACTATCTTTTGTATCTTGACTTTAAAGTTCAACAAAGTAGTAGACCATCTGAGAACATCTACATCATCACCTTGTTAGTTTATCATGTTTATTATAAACAATGCTGTTAGATGGTATGTCACATATTTGATTGTCTGGCGCAGGTGTTTACTTCATCAGTAGGGTACCTTGAATCACATGTACAAGATTTGCCTAAACTCTCCAACAAAGAAACAACTTAGGCTACCCCAAATAATGGTGCCATTGTGCAGATCTTGTAGAGCTCTTTAGAGTTTCTACTGGACTTTATAGCTCCTAAGTTCACTCAACTTTTTAAATTAGTTCAAGGGACATCATATTCAGATGCACAGGTCAATACACACTAAAAAGATAAACTACTGTTTAATGGCAATAAATTATGGAGTGAGCTGATAATAAGACCAGCCTGGAATCCCATATGAACAAACACCCAGAACCCCAGCTAGAATACCTAGGTACATCTATTTACATTGATGGATGGAAAATGAAAAAGTCTTCCAAAAAACTAGCCAGAGAGTTCCAGGTTTGGCAACCACAACTAGATATTCAATGGAACTCCAAAACTTATATATGAATTTGGATATCTACTTAAGGGCTTTTATTATAACCAAAAATAGCGGAAAATAATTAGATTGACAGTAGTATCTGTCAGGGAACGCTTTTAAAAAGTGTCTATAACTCTCCCATTCCCAGAGAGGTAGTGCAGGATGCACTATCACACTGCCAGAGAATCAGTCATTAGTATGATGGTAAACAGAGCACCGCAGAGGGTGCTGGAGCCAAAGTAACCCAGAGCAAGGGTGTACAATGCGGTATATATTAATTGATGGCAAACATATAACAAGACTTGGGTGTATTTCAAAGGGGAATCCATAATTGAGAGGATATCTGGGCTGGGGTGCTTGGATGCCTTAGTCTGAAGGGGACCAGGGCAGCCCAGAGGTGCACTATATGTGGTAGTTAGTTTTGTGAAAATAAAATGGCCAACGTTGTTAGAGACCTCCCCAATGAGGTCCATGTACAGGTTTGCCCAAGTAACCATATAAAAAATGCAAACTAATGGGAATTTTATTAATGGGATGTCAACCAACAAGGAAAGTTGGTCTTGAAAAATATACTTTAAACAATGGGAGGCAAGTTGTTGATTGGAAAAATGGTGCTAAGCCTAAGAAAATTAAGAGGTGCACCCTACCATTGGTGTCATGGTTGAATGACTTTATAGTGGGAACAGATGCTAAAAACAAGGCTGGGCGACAGGAGGCCCAGAAGGTGAAGCTTCAGGCTCTTCCTGACCTGAAACACACCTTAGATCAAGGCTGGGTGCAAGCCAAGCATGCCCAGGTTGATACTAATGGGGTGCAAAACGCCCAGCCTCTGATCGTGGCCCAGGCACTAAAATGAACAAATTACATTATGAACAAGGATGGTTCAATTCGCTTGGTTGGAGAGCAAGGGTTTGAATCCCATTAAGTAATGAAATTTTAAGTTTGGGTAAAAACTGCTTCAATCAATTACTCGAGTGAAGGCACTCTCAGTGTATTTTACTAAAATGGACAGAAGCATCTGTTTATTGGAGCGTCAAGGCTTGGGCGCATTTCTGCAGAACCCAAATTTCCCTGACACACTTTAAATATGTTTTTGCGACCAACATTCCTTGTTGGTTGACTTTCTTTAATAAATTTAACTGTTATATTACATTTTTTTATAATGGTTCCTTGGGCGAACATGGTGGTGGACCTCTTCAGGATGGTCTCCAACTATGTGGGCCACTACCTATTATCACAATTTACACAAATTCCAGGTGCTTTCTTGGGCCGTTTAGGTCCCCTCCAGACCAAGACACCCAAGTCTACTCACTCCAAGTTACCCGCAACTATGGACCCCCTGTTAGTGTCTACTCAAGTTGGGAGGTTTCTTACTTACCTGTTCTCATATATGGTGCTTTACACCCTCGCCTGGGTTACCTCCTGCTCAAGAACCATTCTAGGTGCCTCATTCCCCATTCTCTTAATGGCTAGTTCCCTAGCAATGTGGGTTTGTGCTCCACATCACTTTGCTGGGAACAAGAGAGTTACAGACACTCTCTTGACAATTGGCCAGGGTACTGTAGCTCGAGATTGACTGAACTGAAGATATTGATTGCAGGCAAGGAAATCTAATCTGAAGGTATTAAAATTGAATGGGCTTTGATCCCCTATTCTTTGAGCAACCAAATCAAATTGTCATCATTAAAAAAGAGCTAGTGCATTTATTGCCCTTGCTGTAATGCAGGGCCAAGCATCATGCACATTCCCTGGACCAACTAGGGCATATCTAGCCTGCACTTAACGTTGGTCCATGATATGTTTTAATTCAGTGGGTCTTGAAACTTGAACTTTTTAATCTTGATGTCCAGACATATCATTGAAGTTTGTTCCCTCAATCATGTCATGTAGCCATGGCATTACCCTCTTGTTCTTTTGGGGCTCCACCCCCTCCAGGGGATTTTGCCAAAGAAAAGTTCTTGTGGGCTGGTGTAAGTCTTGGGGAACGTCCTTTAGCTCTTGATTGGGTCATCTTCCTGTTCTCAAATAAAAAGACACCAAAGAGGATGGCGGTACCTCTCATCACTCAGGGTGAACTCACTCACATAGTAGATAAGCTATGGGTAACAGCTTGTCCGCTTCAGATCCCACCCCAATACCTACACTTACCTCAGCAGAACTGTTTCAGGGAATTAGTGAAATCTGTGCCAAGATTACTGAACTGAAATTGGCCAGATCTAATTTGGTCAGCAATCTGGCTGATGCCCAAAATTTGAATGGCTGTAAAAGCATGAAGAATGAGATATCAGCTGGATCTCCTGACAGTTCCAATTCTATCTCCAAACCAGTTGAACAAATATTGGGCGCTATTGGTGGGGGTTCAAAGCTCCCTGCTGACAAATCAGGCATTGCTGCTGATGCAACACTTTTGACTGAACAAATAGCTCAGCAACTGGGCACAGGCAGGTTGGCCATCCCCAAACCCATTCCCAACCAAATGGACCCATCCCTATAAGGGATGGCCTTGGGGGATTCCTGTCACCCGTTGGCCCAAATGCCATTGTGCTAATCATTGGAAACATAGTTGGGACCTGGTTTGGACGTTTGAGGTCAAACTGACAGAGACTCAGCCTGCTGCTGAATTTTGCAATGTCAGTTTCCAAAGAATAAACCCCCCATTCCCAAACAATTCGCCAGTTAGGTCAAATTTGTGGGCCCTGACCCCATCCTGTCACTACCCAATCAACCACTATTTAATCAGTTGCATGGCACTGAGAAAATTGTTGATCAATTTTCTTACTTTCCTTTCCCAATAAATTTTTGCAAAAAAACAAATCAATTTTCTTTATTTTCTGTTCTGACTGCATCCCAGATGGCATTTCCCTGGTGGTCCATCACCCCACACTCTGGGTGGGCTTTACCAATTCTTTTGGTCACCATGGCTCTCTCTATTGTCAATTGGGCCCAGCGAGTCTGACACTTTTGGTTTTACAACCCCGCTCTTATGAATTTCAGACAACAATACATGGGGATCTTATGGCCCTATGTACAACAATGGATAGAGAGAATCCATCTCCCTATTGCCCCCGATGAGTTGGCCTCTCAAGCCAAGAAGTAATCCCACCTCCTGCAGTTAGAACCAATGAGTTGGGAATGGGTTCAGTGTGGTTTGCTGTTGGGATACTCCTTACCCTGTTGTTACACCACCACTTTGTGGTATCACATTTCCTGGCTCCATATCAAGTCATACAGTCAGCAATGCCTCTGGCATTCTGGCTTGCTTTTTGGGTGTTCACACATTCTGACTGGCAGGCTGGTCTAAAATTCTTCTGCCATTTCCATGACATAATCGACCAACCATTACTTCCAGCCACTTCCACCTTGATTTTCAAATTGGGCGCCGCAGTGGTTACCCTCTACCAGATGAATGTACAATCAGTTGTGTGTTGTTTGTTTGGTCACTTTCTGAATTTGAGAGAAGCATCTGCTCTATTTTGGGAAACTTTCTTCAAGCCACCCAAGATGTGCAGACTGCATCTTCTCTTACTTCCTCCAGCCCAGGAAAAGGATCAAGTATCCTCTCCCAAGAGATCGCCAATCAGGTTCTTGACGCTCTCGCCAAAGTACAAATGTGGACAACAATTGCACTCAGTAACGCTTCTGTGATATCTCATGCCCAACAAGGTCTCACGTTGTTAGATGCCATGGATGGAGATGCCCGCCGTTGGGTGAGAAGCCTTTTGCATTCTTCCTCACAAGAAGGAGACTCTATTCCCCTGGTGGCTGTTGTATCAGCTGCTTTAAAACCCCATGTGTCCCAATCAGACCACTTATTCAGACTACTCCTAACCATGGCTGAAGCCCCTAGTTTGGCTTCTCTGATTTCTACCTTTTGTGAGCTGGCTTCCGCGTCAGGCCTATCTATCAATATGCTTCAGGCAGTCTTTAGAGCGAGCTTGGATTTGGTTTCCACTCATCACGTGGCCTGGTCTACCATCCAGGAATTAGTAAATCATATATGTGCCACCGCAACTACTATCAAAGCGTTACCTCGCCACATTTCCCCATATCAGAAGGGGAACTTTATGATAGGATTTCTAAAAAAGATGTAGATGGTGCGCCCAATACCAGAATAGCAGTTGAAGTGGGTCCTAACCCTGCCATAACCCCCAAGTCTGAGTTGACATTTCTGGAGTTAACTTTTAATGATTCTGTTCAAGCCCAGACAGAAGAAATGATTTCTCTCACACTTGTACTTCCAATTTTCGCCCCAGCTAAGAACCCTGACCCTGGTCCTGACATACCCATTATTTCTTCAGTTGCCCATGAGTCGGTCAAATCTCCCAATAAACAGAATTCCACTTATTTCCTTGTCCCTATGAAAATCAGTATTGGTCCACATCATGTCTCCTTCAAAGCTCTGGTGGATACTGGAGCAGTGGGGAACTTCATAAGCGTTGAGTTGGCACAGCAATTAAATTTTGGAAATGGATGTGGGTTCCTCAGTAATGGTGGCCTCTTCTGCTTACCAGTCTTTGTATATCATTTGCCAGCTGATACACTTCTCAATCCACCAATATAACTTCTGCGATCATTTTTCAGCCATGCTGAACTTGGTATTCCCAGTGATCTTGGGTGTGGGATGGTGGCGTCAACAACATGTGAAGATTCATTTAGAGTCTAATACATTGTCGTTTACCAATGATGATTCAGAGGGAGAGTTCCCTTTGATCAACACCCTCAAAAAAATACAAGGGACCAGCTCTATCACTACCTTAGTTACTTCTGCGGGCATTCCGGCCAATTTTCCTGAAAGCTTAATGCAATATTGGGGAATATTCGACATGGAAAAAGTGGACTGACTGTTAAAACATACTAGGTATGATTGTGGATTTTGGACAACCGTGGAATTGGTGAACATTAACTGCCCATTGTATCCTCATACAGCGGAGGAAGATGTTACACTCAATACCTGGTTGGAAAATATGTTAAAAAAGGTTGGTTGTTCAAAGAAACCTCCCCCGTCGCCTCCCCCATTGTCTTTGTAAGAAAATCGGATGGATCACTCCATCCTTGCATAGATTATGGTCACCTGAACAAAATAACAGTTACAGATCCCTACCCATTGCCTTTAGAGCAGAAAATCATTAAGGCAATTGCCAAATCCCGTATGTTTCAAAACTGGATTTGGTGAATGCTTTTAATCAAATTCAGGTGATTGAAGGACAGGAATGGTTGACCACAATCTGAATTAGGCGAGGCATTTTTCAATTTCGCGTAATGCCCTTTGGGTTGAAAAATGCTCCCACTACATTTTAACAAATGATTGACAATGCGTTAGGGGATCTCCAGTTCTCTTGTGCTATTGCATACATCAATAATATCCTAGTTCATTCCCCAACTCCTGAACAACATGCTATCAACTTGGAAGTGGTGGTGGTCACTTTGTATAAAGCAGGGTTGTTCCTCAAAGCTTCCAAGTGCGAGTTTTATAAGGAAGAGGTCACATTTCTTGGAAACCTGGTTCTCAAAGAAGGTGTCGCTATCCCTCCCAACAAATTAGATGCAATCTGAGAATGGCCAACTCTGACTACACAGAAGCAACTTCAGAGTTTCTTGGGAACTATCATTTTTTTGAAGAAATTTTCCCCCGCACTTTCCCAGTTGGCCGCTCCACTTCATCCCCTCACTGGGAAAAATGTACCATTTTGTTGGACCCCCAAATGCCAGCAGGCGTTTAAATTGATCAAGGAGGTGTTCATGTCTCCTCCCATTTTGAAACACGCCAATCCCACCAAACCATATATCATCGCATGTGATGCTTCATTGGTAGCAGTGGGCGTGGGTGCTGCTTCAGGACCACAATGGTCTTGAACATCCAGTCGCTTATTTTTCCCAAAAATTCACTACTATGGAGCAATTTTGGGCCATTTATGATAAGGAACTGGTGGCTGTTGCATGGGCTTTAACTCATTGGTGATACCTGTTACAGGTTGCTCATCATGAGCTAATGGTTTGCATGGATCACCAGGCTCTCTTGTATTTCTTCAAACCCCAAAAATTAGCGCACTGGCAGGCCCAAACCTATCAGAACCTGTGCAGTTTCAACTTCAAATTTGAATTTGTCAAAGGTGCGCTCAATGTCCTTCCCAACTTCCTAAGCTGTAGCCCTGCTCACTGTCCCTTGGAACCTGAGGAAGTGGATCTCGTTACTGTAATCCCTGCCACTCAGATTCTGTCAATTGTTCCCTCCGTTGTTTCCTCCACCGCGTTGTCTCCCAACAATCTGTTATTGGCCCAGGTGTTAGCTGGTCAAACGGCCTGCACTGAGGGCGTGGAGTTGGTCAAACAGTTAACTCAATCAAGTCACAAACACTCCCTATACTCCCTAGAAGAGGGGATCATTTACTTCCATTCTCATGTGTGGGTTCCCCCTCCTTCCTCCTGAAAGTATTCCGCGCACACCATGATCCCCCCACAGTTGGACATCCCGGTAACAAGAAATGCATCAATCTGACCAAGCGAACCTTCAAATGGGCAGGACTGACCAAAGAGGTCCCAGCTTGAATCGCCGATTGTGTTACTTGTGCTAGGGCTAAGTCAGATTACTCCAGTAAGAATGGCCTCCTACACCCTTTACATCAGGCGGAAGGTCCATGGACCTTGGTGTCCATAGATTTTATCATTAATCTCCCCTGTTCTAATGGGTTCACAGTGGTGATGGTAGTGGTGGATCGCTTTACAAAATTTTCACTTTTTATCTCTTGCACTTCTGCAATTATGTCAGAAGAAACTGCCCATCTTTTTGTACGAAATGTGTTTTTGATGTTCAGTCTTCCCCAGGAAATCATTAGTGACTGGGGTACTCAGTTTACCGCACGCTTTTGGAGTGAACTCCTATTGATCCTGAAGATAACCCCCTGTCGATCCACAGCATATCATCCCCAGTCTGACAGTCAGACTGAGCAGGTTAATCAAGTCCTCAAACAGTACCTGCGTTGCTATGCCACAGCAGCACAGGATACTTGGTCCAGTGCCTTGCCTCTCACTCAATTTGCATACAATAACGGGATCCATGCATCCACAGGGTTTTCACCATATGAAGCAACGTTGGGCTATAACCCATCATTTTCAGTCGGGGCATGCTTGCATCCTGAGGTTAAAGCAGCCGCGGATCATGCTACCCATATTTGATCAACTCAAGCCTTAGTGCGGGAACACCTCACTAAAGTCATTAATGACTATAAGTGATTTGCAGACTGTAAGCACCTTCCAGGTCATGACTTTATGGTGGGCTTCTATGTCTTGCTTGATACCTGTCATTTGCAAATTCAAACCCCTTCCCGCAAGTTCTCCAGTAAGCGTTTGGGTCCTCACTTAGTGGAGGAAGTATTGGGTAACAGGGAATTCCGCCTGAAGCTTCCCGTGCATTGGAAGCAGCACCCAGTTTTCCATGTTTCCCAATTGTTGCCCTTCAAGGGTGTAATTCCCACAGACCTGGAACCAATCATTGTCAATGACGAAATGAAGCTGAGGTAGAGGCTATCTTGGCATCTTACAAGTTGCGACGTTAAGTCTGATATCTCATGGCCTGGAAAGGATACCCAGCTTACAAAAATAGTTGGGTCAAGGTGCACAATTGCGCGAATTGCATGGCCCTGGTCAAAGCCTTCCACGCATCCCACCCTGAGGCCCCCCGCCCTACTTAGTAAATCGTTACAATTATGGCTATTAAGCTACCTAAAGCACACAAGAATGTGGCTCTGGCACAATTTCCTGGTGGGGGTGCTGTTCCTTTGGAAAAGGAAAGGGTAATGTAAGTCTTGGGGAACGTCCTTTGGCTCTCAATCAGGTCATCTTCCCATTCCTGAATAAAAAGACACTGAAGAGGATGGCGGTACCTCTCATCACTCAGGGCGACCTCGCTCATGTAGTAGATGAGCAATGGGTAACAGCTCGTCTGCTTTGGATCCCACCCCCAATACCTACACTTACCTTGGCAGAACTGTTATGGGGAATTATTGAAATCTGTACTGAGATTACTGAACTGAAATCAGCCAGATCTAATTCGGTTGGCAGTCTGGCTGATGCCCAAAATTTGAATGGCTGTAAAAGCATGAAGAATGAGATATTGGCTAGATCGCCCAACAGTTCCAATTCTATCTCCAAACCAGTTGAACAAATATCGGGTGCTATTGGTGGGGGTTCAAAGCTCCCTGCTGACAAATCAGGCATTGCTGCTGATGCAACACTTTTGACTGAACAAATAGCTCAGCAACTGGGCACAGGCAGGTTGGCCGTCCCAAACCCATTCTCAACCAAATGGACCCATCCCTATAAGGGATGGCCTTGGGGGATTCCTGTCACCCGTTGGCCCAAACGCCATTGTGCTAATCATCAGAAACGTAGTTGAGACCTGGTTCAGACGTTTGAGGTTGAACTGACAGAGACTCAGCCTGCCACCAAATTTTGCGATGTCAGTTCTCAAAGAATAAACCCCCCCATTCCCAAACAATTCGCCAGTTAGGTCAAATTTGTGGGCCCTGACCCCATCCTGTCACTACCCAATCAACCACTATTTAATCAGTTGCATGGCACTGAGAAAATTGTTGATCAATTTTCTTACTTTCCTTTCCCAATAAATTTTTGCAAAAAAAAAATCAATTTTCTTTATTTTCTGTTCTGACTGCATCCCAGATGGCATTTCCTTGGTGGTCCATCGCCCCACACTCTGGGTGGGCTTTACCGATTCTTTTGGTCACCATGGCTTTCTCTATTGTCAATTGGGCCCAGCGAGTCTGACACTTTTGGTTTTACAACCCCGCTCTTATGAATTTCAGACAACAATACATGGGGATCTTATGGCCCTATGTACAACAATGGATAGAGAGAATCCATCTCCCTATTGCCCCCGATGAGTTGGCCTCTCAAGCCAAGAATCTCGTTGAGACTGTCCCAGTAATCCCACCTCCTGCAGTTAGAACCAATGAGTTGGGAATGGGTTCAGTGTGGTTTGCTGCTGGGATACTCCTTACCCTGTTGTTACACCACCACTTTGTGGTATCACATTTCCTGGTTCCATATCAAGTCATATGGTCAGCAATGCCTCTGGCATTCTGGCTTGCTTTTTGGGTGTTCACACATCCTGACTGGCAGGCTGGTCTAAACTTCTTCTGCCGTTTCCATGACAGCTGGGGCCAACTTCATGGTGGCGATGGCTTGCTTTTATTTGGATCTTTAGCCTCAGGAAAACGCTTGTGAGAGACTTTAATAAGGTCTTGGTCATGGGCTTAGTCATGCGCTGGTACACAACTGTTCTCCACTGCATCAATCCTTTCCAGGATACAAGATACTCAAGTCTTCTTACACAATGGGAGGCTACTATCTCCTCTACTTCCCACTCTGGCGCCTCATCCATTAGATAAGCCTCAGGAGTCTCTGGTGGGAGCCCTTAAACAGAAAAAGCTTACTTTCATGGAAGACCACAAAGATCTGGGACAACTAAGGAAGATCTAACTGGTACAAGGCGTGGCCCGCTTTTCTGACAATGCGGTAAGGGCCAATCATCTTCAGTCCCAGCTTTTTGCATGGCTGCTTGATAGGGATGCTTCTAGCATCCACCATCGTGAGATCCCCTTCCTTTTATGCCAGATTTACCCATCTCTTTTCATTCACGTCCTCCTTATAAGCTTGCATTGCTGCATCCAAATTTGTGTTCACCCCCTGGAGTACTTTATAGAGAGTCTTTGCAAATTCCACCACTGCTTCCACTTTGGATCCAAAGCTGAGCTCCATGTTGAAGGTGGGGTTGAAGCTATAGTTGGATAAAAAAGGAGAACAACTAATTGATGCATGCTGGGAGTTGTTATAGCTGAATTGGGCCATAAGGAGATGAAAACCCATTCTAAATGATCTGTCGCAGTGTAACACCGCAGGAACTGTTCTAGATGCTGGTTCATTTATTAAGTTTGCCAATCTGATTTGGGGTGATAGGCAGTTGAATGGCATGGGCAAATCTAAAGAGTCTTACACAACTATTCCCAAAAGACTGAGGTAAACTGGGGCCCCCAATCACTAATTATCTCTTGGGGGACACCATGAAGAGCAAACACGCGTGACACAAAGAACCTGGCCATCTCTGCCATAGTTACCATGGTTCTATAAGGGATAAAGTGGGCGAACTATGTAAATTGGTCCACCACTACCATAATGGCGTAGTAGCCTTCAGAAGCAAATAACTCCACAATAAACTAATAAGGAAGTCCAAGGCCCTTCAGCCTTTTGAACTGGTACCAGCAACCTCACATGAGGCTGACGATTTGATTTCATTTTGTTAATAACAGTTAACCTTTACAACACCTGGCAACCTGCGCACCTAATCCCTTCTAATTGTAAGTGCATCTAATTAACTCTAGAGTCTTTGCCTTCTCAGGATGGCCAACGGAGATTCCATCATGATGGTACTGGATAATTTCTAGGTAAAGTGGTCTAGCAGGAACCTATAGGCACCCCTGAAACCACACCATCTCATCCTTCACGTGGTAACCCCTGGTACTGTCCTCCTGAATTAACTCGCTCTTGTCAAGGACCATAGTATACTCATCTGACAAAGGCTGTGAAAGGACTACCTTTTTGAACATTCCATATTTATCCAATTTTACAGAGAACCAAGCGCTGACCTGTGGATCATAAGGAGGGATGTTGGGACACAATTTTACCTGGTGGAATCATCAAGTGGATGTTGTGTACCTCTACCTCCTTTGGATCAGGAGCTAATGCAGGGTTTCAGCTCAAAGCATCTACCAAACCATTTTACTTGCCCTTTGTAAAATCATAAGAAAATGCAAATTGTGCCAGGGTCTCATGCCAGTGGATCTGCCATTGGGTCAAGAAATGCGGTGCATGGTAGTATAACAGGGCACAGTGATCTGTATGTAGGAGGAAAAGTTGGGATGAGCAATGTAAGTGATGACGCAATAAGTCAGTGCCTCAACCACTGTTAATGACTCTTTGTCATAAACGGTGTAGCTTAACTCAGGCAGAGACATCTTCCTGGAAGGATATCCCAATTGATGCTCTATTCCATCTTTACCTATTTGTAATAGGGCCGCCGCTATGGCGAAGTTAAAAGCATCAGAAGCCATAATAAACTACTTTTTGGGGTCTATATGGTGAAGGACGAACGTGGACAACAGGTTGCACTTTACTAATGGAAAGGAATCCTGCAAAATTGGGGACCACTGAAGAACTTTTGCCTCACTCATCTTATACAAGGGCACCACAACTCCAGAAAGATTTGGTGTGAATTGCTTAAGAAATGTACACGTCCCCAAAAACTCCTCAATTCCTTGACCAAAATTGGGGTGGGCCACTCAAAAATTGCCTTCTACTTGTCTGGAGTTATCATGTGGCCTTGGTTAAACATAACATTGCCCAAAAGGTGACCTGGGACCTAAAGAGATTAAACTTACTGATTTTTCATAGTAAGGTTGGCTGCTCTTAAACTCTCCACCATTTGCACCAGGTGTATAGAATGGGACTCTTAATTGAGGGAAAACATCAGGATATCATCCATGTAGGCCACCGCAAAACACCCAGCAGGTCCCATAAAGCTGCATCAATTTGGCGCTGAAAGATAGCAGGCGCTTTTTAAACCCAAAGGACATAACCTGAAACTGGAAGATTCCTTTTTGGGTATAAAACGCGGTTAGACACTCTTGGCCGTTCTTGATCCTGATCTGATTGAATGCATTTAAGTAATCCAATTTGGAGAAGACTTTTGCCTTTTCCACATAGCAAGCAATCTGAGAATCCAAGGGAAGGGATGCAAGTCTGGTACTGTGACGTTGTTGAGATTCCCATAGTCTACACATAGGCGTAAGGTACCATCTGCTTTTTTAAAAAGAGAAGTGGGGAGCATACCAGGGAGTATGCTGAATTATCGTACCTTTAGCTAACTTACCCTTGACCCAAACATCTAAAGCTGCCTCCTCCCGTACATTAAAGGGTAAATGGAAGAAGATATATGCATTAGATCAACGGTGAGCTTGAATTTGCAATCAAACCCTGAATGATCTGATAGTACATTGGCTGAAACTGCATCAAATGAATAGTCCAGCCTCTTTAAAAAGGATGTTAAGGGTACCTCCAAAGAGGGTCTCAGCAACGGAGCAAGACAGTGTGTGAATATTGGGCCAGTGGGGCTGATTGTCCTGAGAATTTGCTTCAGACAAAGAAGCAACTAATTCATGACCATTATTCAAAGTTAGGGACAAAATAGTGTCTTTAAATTTGGTTCTGACTTCAAAATTTCACCCCCACTCTATTTCCAAAATAATGGGGTACAGAAGGTTTTTGATTGCTTGGAAGCGGTCATTCAAATGATTCTGCCAACTTGATAATCCATTAACACCGGAACTTTAGCGTAGAATACCTTGGGAAGCCCCTCCACTAACCATACCACTTTGCAAGTAATTCATTTCAAGGTAGTTGGCTAAGTATTGGTCAATAAAATTCTCAAAGGCTCCTGTATTAACCAAAATAGTTGTTTTGATTTTCCCTAAAGGGGATGGAAGTTTAGTGGTCAACAAAAAAAATCGCAAATGGTCTTTATTCAAATCAGAAAATGCTAACACCTCACCAGAAACTTTTCAACAGGCATAAGCATGCCTCAGGGTTCGTTTCTGCATCATAGAATGGAAAGACATAATTGGCCACTCTTACTACTGAGGCCACATATCTCACCATATCTTCAGCAGTTGCATAAACATTTTTATATTAAAGAGTAACTCCTTTTTCACGCCTGTGTTCTGCGGATCATGGTGGGGTCAAGTGCGTGTTCTCTGGGGTGATTAGGTATACTGAAGTGGGTTCCCAACTAGAGCTACAAGAAATGGTATTTGTCTTGTTTTTACATAAGAAACTAGCGTTATAAAAACTCTTTTTGGACTGTGAACAACCCATTACCATTTTGGCGGTGGTTTGTTCTTCGTTATCCAAGGCCATCACCACCAGGCCCATCATCAATTATCACGCCTGCGCTATCTGAATGTGGTGCCAAGAAAAAATCATTTTAATTAAAGCGCTTTCGTCTATTATGGGGAAAATTGGGGATTACAACACCCAGATTACAAAATGCCCAAATCCACCAGGTACAAGCAAGAAGGGTGGGCACTTCCCAGTTGGAGGTAGCGAGAATAACGCTGAGATGCACCAACCATCAGCTAAATGAGAAAACGGTGGTGAGCCTCATTGAGGCTGTGACAAATGGCAGGCGCACCCAATTTGCACTCAGCAAAATCCTACACAGATAATTCTAGTGCACATAAAGTAAAGAGATTGGTCAACTAATGTAAGGAGAGTGTCTATAACTCTCCAATTTTTAAAAGAGGTGATGCAGGATGCACTGCCTCATCGCCAGGGAAACAGTCACTAGTATGTTGGTAAACAGAGCACCGTGGAGGGTGCTGGAGCCAACGTAACCCAGGGCAATGGTGTACAACGCAGTATATTAATTGATAACAAACATACAATAAGACTTGGGTGGATTTCAAAGGGGAGTCCATAAACAAGCGGAGATCTGGGCTGGAGTGCTTGGGTGCCTCAGTCTGGAGGGGATCAGGGCGGCCCAGAGGTGCACCAGATGTGGTAATTAATCTTGTGCAGATAAAATGACCAACCATGTTAGAGACCTCCTCAATGAGGTCCGCACACAGGTTTACCCAAGTAACCATATGAAACGTAAACTAATGGGAATTTTATTAATGGGAGGTCAACCAACAAGGAAAGTTGACCTTGCAAAACATACTTTAAACAATGGGAGGTGAGTCTTTGATAGGGGAAAGTGTGCTAAGCCTAAGAAAACCAATAGGCGCACCCTAATTTCAGCCAGGGTACTGTAGCTCAAGTTGGAAAAAACTTAAGTTATTGTTTGTAACTGGACTCGTCCCAATTTGGAAATATTGTAAATTGAACTGGTTTTGAACCCCGTTCTCCAAGCAACCAAAGCAAACCATTGTCATTAAGAAGATGGATTGTGCGTTTTAATGCCATTGCTGTAACACAGGACCAAGCATCATGCACATCTCCTGGACCAGCCTAGGCATATCTATCTTGCACCCAGCATTGGTCCAAGGTATAACTTAAGTCAAGGAGTTTTGAAGCTTGACTTTTTTGTTAAATATTGACGTCCATCCATATCTTTGCAGTTGGCTCCCTCAATCATGTCATGTAGCCATGACACCGCTGGTAAAATGCTCACAAAATAGGGAACTGAAACTAAGCACATTGCTGTTGAGAATATTAAACAATTCAGTTTTGGTGGATTGTCATTCTAAAATGTTTTCCAATACTGACTCAGACCTGACCAGATTGGGAAGATTGGCATCAAATTTAATAGCAAGCGTATTCATTATGCCACAACTGCACTTGGCATGATGATGATGCCTCCATCAATGACAGGTTGTGCTAGGGCCAGGCCACATATGACCAGCTCCATTAAGTAATAACAAGATTAGACACACCCATACATGTCAGGGACAGGCTCATTTGCAAAATCATGGGGAAACCTGGCGGATGGGAATTTTCAAGCTTGAAACTAACTTTTGGCCTGTATTTTGGCAGAATGCAAACTGACCTCCCCAATGGAACTCAAACCTGTGGATAACCCCCCTGAGGACATGCGCTACCTACCTTCTACTGGTGATGGCTTCTACCTTCTGCCACCTCCTGGCAATGTTCCTGAAAGCTACTCACCAACATTTTAGTGGTAAGCATGGGTGGAAGAGTTGTGATTTGCGGGTGATATGCCATTATCCACCTCTCATCTACCACATGGGCTAAATCACCCAGGGTGACTAGAGGGATGGCAGCTGGCTTTTCCCCCTTTTTTATGTGAGATGGATTTCTCCCAATATAGCTGCTGGAGTTTATTCCTAAAGGCTTATAGTAACTTTAGTAAAAGCTTACAAAATGAAACTTTATAAAGAACAATAGGGGTACTTATTAGTAACTAAAGGAACACACCATAGCATCTGTCAGATTCTGGTGGGTGACTTTGAAAATAAACTTTTGATAACTATCAGATCAGGCGATTATCCTTTCAACGCTTGTGCTAACGCCTAATGAAATTATACAATTTGGGACAATTATTACAATGACAATTTGATTGAGTATTTTATCAGGCGCTCAGCCCCAATACACTTGCATATTATAGCCAATTCTGATGCATCAAATCTCAGCAATTGGTTCTGATTATTAAAACACAATCAAACCAATTGTATACAAAATAATTTGGGGATAACCCAAAGTTAACATCTGAAAATCCTGTAGACTTCAGACAAATGAAAAACGTAATCATTTTCCCACCTGAGGGCGAAATTTGTATGTCAATATGCGTAATAAGCATGATAGCACTTGCATGGACCACCCAAATGGGGCTACTTAGTGCTATCAAGGAAGAGGCCTGACGACATCCCAATTAGGGGTGTGTCATTTACTTCAATTTAGGCCAAATTTTCACAGATGGTGTGTTTCATCAGCAGTATGACGAAATTGAAATCCAGAAGATCTTAGGTCAATTTTGCATGCTTTTTTTTTTAGTACTAGATGGTCTCAATTTTGCATGCTTTTATCGCAATTTTTGTACCTGAAATCCTCCCAAGATTGAGAGTGATTTGCCACCAATGAACCTAAGAAAAGGTTTCAGTCATAGGCCGAGCTGAGTGGCAAAATAGCTGTTAAGATTTTTATGCTGTAATGTGGCTAGGGGATGCCCTAGAGGTATAGATACTGGCGCCTGGCCTAATGACAATTATTGACTAAACAGCTTAAATAAAAGTTTTATTTATTTTATCCTTTTCCTGGTTTTTTATCCTGAATCCCAACCTTGGAGAAGTGTCAACAAATGGAAGGACCAAATCCCCAGCTTGTATTTAATCCTGTCTCAGAAGAAGTTCCCAATTATGAGGGAAAAATTACACCCAAAATCAGCTAGAAGAGTTGAGGCAAATTTAATAGGCCTAGTGAGTTAATATACAGTTCAAATCTTATAAACTACAGGCACTATTGCGGATCAACCATCGGAACTTCAGCCCTAATAGATGTGCAGGATTTCAATTTTCAAGTGAGCAAGCCTCAAATTTTGACAGCATCTAATAATGCCAGTGATTTGGGGGCTCACATATGTAATCTTCAGAAGAGGCTTTTTTCTAGCTTCCCATGAAAAATCCACTTTACAGATGGCTTTCCTGAATGGATATGCTCTCTCCACCAAAATTCTTATTGGTGCCTTTCATGGATACTAAGCAGAACTTAAGAGTGGTATACTAAAGGCATAGTATCTAAACTAGGCCAGAAATGTGAAAGACTAAGGATTTGGTATTTCCATACCAGGAGAAATACACCAGTTGCAATTGAGTAATTGCAGATGGTCATTATAAAAAATAGGGACCCTATTCCCATTTATTTTATGCTGGCATTGGGCAAGTAGCATGATAAATTTTAAAAAAATAAGATAAGTGATATGAAAACTGAGGTTAAACCTTTAGTGACCAGTAAATTAAGTGAACAAAAGTTGCACTGGAGGTGTTAAGGATTTGATCTGATCATGATTCCTGGTGAACAAAGGCCCACCAGCAAATTAGAAAAATAGTAAATTAATACAACTTTAGCAACTACCCATAAATTTGGGGCCGCATGGTGAGATAAAGCATATTAAGCAATTGAACCCTGTATTTAATTAATACTTAACATATAAAATTAAGTAAATAAAATATATAAACATATGGTTTATCAAAACTACTTATCATCTAACCTAACTTGACCAAACATCAGGGAACAAAGATGAGTGGGGATCAAATAATTCATTGCATACTTGGGGCTTTTAAGTTTAAATGGTTCTTGTACTTCTTTAAGAATTTAGCATGTACCTTTGATAAAGAGCATTTAATGAAATCCTTTAGAGTGTAGGCATCACTAGATGTCTTCTTGATGATCTCAAAAGATCTCTCCATATGTGTTCCAGTTTACTAGTCATCTGAACCCATGTTTATCATAATACAATACCATATTCACTATAGAAAAGAGGGATTAGGCCCATTGGTCTTTGTTATCAAGGTCATGAGATCTTACTTTTTGAGCCAGCGTATAAGAATATTCAGCGCTTTGTAACTAGATTAAAGTATACACCAGCTTTTCTAAAATTTGGTGAACTTATAGTCTCTTTTTTTAGTACTAGATGGTCCAAACTTATAGTCTCTTGTTGGACCAGATAATAAAAAATTGGGGAAGCGCCAGTTGCTTCCTAAAAAATTAAGGTTAATGGGAAGTGCACCATAGCTGAGTGAAAAGAGATTTTATAATTGAAAATGGCGGAAGGCAAGAAAAGGTTCCATATGGACGCCTTAACCATGATAATCTTATGTAAAATTCCAACAAGGATACTGTTTATCTGTTCTACAGTGCTGTTGGTCTCAGGGTGATAAAGTTTAGATAATAACTCCATAAGTCCATCAATTCATTGAGCTTAGAAAAAATTTGGGTTAGTAATTAGTTCCAATGTCCATCAAACAAAACTGGGGGCATATTGATAGGTAATATCTTAGGACAAAATCATCCATAGGTGTGGCAACTAGTACCTGACCACTTTAACCTACAAAAATAGAGACGGTGTTTTAGTCAGTGATAGGTTTAACCAATTGTAGGAGGTGGCATTACAGTAAGAGATATAAGCTTAACATTCCTTACAACAACTAAGGAGCTCATGAAAATAAAACTGCATGAGCTGATATTAAAAGTGTTGTTCTAACAGCTCAAGCATCTTTATATACCACTTATGAACCATTACTTTGTGGGCATCAATGATAATATCAGTTTACTCCATTGGTCACGATTTCCAAAATTGCTGAATGTAGTAGCTTTACATAGATTTCCATCTTTGACAACGGTATTTTTGCTTAAATTCTCTAAGTTACAATGAACTTCCGCTAAAATGTTGTCATATTGTTGGGCTAGCATCTTTTTTTTTAGTACTAGATGGTCCCAACCCAAGGGGGGATTCATCGATGTTGGGCTAGCATCTTAACAAATAACTTTTTAGCCACATCAGACGCTAAGGACATGGTGAGCAGTTGAGTTAACCCATTGCATTTGATGCTTTATGCCATGGGGCTGCTGATTTTCAATTTGTAAGCTTATAATTTTAAAGCCTATTAGGCAGCTTCCATTCCGGCTCCTTCAGA
Organism: Massospora cicadina; assembly: GCA_022478985.1. NCBI lineage: Eukaryota > Fungi > Entomophthoromycota > Entomophthoromycetes > Entomophthorales > Entomophthoraceae > Massospora > Massospora cicadina. The sequence goes on along the minus strand of JAKSZP010000027.1, from coordinate 233,111 downwards.
TCCTGTAACAAGCGGAGTGAGGCATTGCCTGTTACCATGGTAAAATGTACTATGTGGATGAAAACCTGAAATCGCTTACAAGCTTAAATAACAATTAGGCACTCTTTCTTGGTAACAGTATAATTCTGTTTGTGTACATCCAGAGTTCAACTTCATTTAGCAATGGGATGGTCTACTACCTCAGCGTCAAATGAAATAACATTGCCCCTACAGTGGTGAGGGAGGTGTTTATCTGAATAAAAACAGTTTGTAAAAATCTGGGTACATAAATATCAGCTTTTGGTAAGGCAAAGTCTTAGCTTATCAAAAGCCAACTGGAAATTCTCTATTCACTCAAATTTTACTCTGTTTATAAAAAGGAGAAATAAGGGCTCACTTATTTTGCTAAAGGTTCACAAAAACCAGTGATAGTAGCCAATTATCCTAGCAACACTTGGATGTTGCGCTTGCTACTTAAGCTCATCATCCGTTTAACAGCCTCAATCATTGTCAGTTGGGGCTGTAAGCCTTGTTTATCAATAAAAAGCCCAGAATATCCCAATTTCTCTCAAAAGAAGTTACACTTACATGGCTTGATCTTAAGACCAGCCCTGTTGAGGAGGCGGAAACTTATTCCAAATGATGTAAATTTTCATTGAACGTTTCTGGAAAAAACACTATCTTGTCTAAATAAACTAAAAAGCAGGAGATTTTAACACCTAATATAATATCCATAGCCAGCTGAATGATTGTGGGGACATTGCACAACCCTTGAAGCATCCTATTAGATTGGTAGAGGCCCTGCAGTAATCATTACGCTTTCACCTGTTTGCCTTTGGGCAGCTCAATCTGACAATAGCCAGAAAATTAAAACTTTTCTGAAAAGTATTCTGTTCTTCCCAAGAAGTATAGAACATTATCTATGCAAGGTAACAATCAGATTTCTCCTTGGGTTTATTGTTTAACCTTCTATAATCAATTACCACATGAATAGACCCATACTTTTCTTAATAAACAACACTGGGGATGCTCAAGAACTCTTATAAGGCATAACATCACCTGTTACACCAGTTGGTTGGTTTTTTAATTGATGACTCCATCTACCACCTATGAGTGCCTAATAGGACAGAGTTGAATTTTCAGATGACTACTGATATCATTATGGAGTAACACATCATGTGCATATCCCAAATAAAAGTTGTCTTTTGCAAGAACCACACTGTTTTTTTAAAAAAGAGCCAGCGCTTGGTCCTTTTTATTCTAATTCAAACTAGAGAGACATTCTTAAGGGAACAGAGAACATAACAATTGGCACTCACTGCCAATAAGTTCAAGTTCATCCATATTGCCAAAATCATGGGCAATTAACAATCCATAGCTGAAATTATTTGAACAAAAGCAACAATTTGATGTTGCTTAAATTAAACAAAATAAGGATATAAGTTAGCTAAATGACCTGAATTTCACCATAATCAGAGTGGATAAACCCGGGTGCAGCCATATGTTTTAAATACAATTTGTGAAAAAGCATGAATATCTAAATCTTATAATACTTAGGGAAATTTTAAAATAACCTTGGTCCCCACTATGATTTAATATACCACCAAAATAGTTAGGTTAAAATTAGCATGTAGTGGAATATACTTAGATTCCACAATCTGATTAGGTAACTGCTGGGTATGCCCACGCTTCTGCTGATAACTAATTAACATTATGCCATTCCTAAACATGAAGTTAACAAACCACTGGTTTTGAGGTGCTGGGGCCTCATCCTTCTGATTAAAATATAACAGAGAGTTTGTCCAAATATTTCTAAGATTCTTTTTAAAATTGGCATTAATTTCAGAAGCTCTCATAAATGAGGTCCCAATAATGAATTTGTAGTTTTTATTTGGGGAAAAATGGAAGAAGCAGATATTACCAGTAAGCCAAAACACAGCGGCAATGTACTATATGTTTTTCTGAGGTTGTAGTCTGGGTTCATGCAGTACCATAGTTTTTCCAATGATTTATATCTGGAGCAAGGCTGAATTTCTTCACAATTTTAATAACCACAATACTAATCAGTTCCCCACTATTGACAATAACTCTAACTCTGAGCTCATTAATGGTATAATCAATATAGGAGCACTTGAAAAAATATGCATCAGCAGACTTTATTGAAAACATACAAAGCGTTTGCTTGAACTAAATATTATTCTCCTCACCTAGTTTTGGGTTGGATCCCTTAAAATTCACTGGTTATAGCCAATTAGACCCCTTCCTATCTGATAATCTCATCAAAGGGAACTAGAAGCTCTTGTTGTTCTAATTGTAGAACATAAGGCTTCACCACTATTTTCTGCACCAACTCAGACTTTCAATCTTTATGTGCTTTGGTAGTAACTGCTACCATATTATTCGCTATCACTTGGTGAAATAACAAAGGGGGGGGTGTCATCAATGGACAATTGACTATTGGAATGTGGTTCTGAGATTTTTTTCTTACCTGGGATTTATTAGAGAAAGTGGAAGTAAAAATCTCAGCACTACTCCACCTTGCCTTTTCCAAAGTCTTACTCATTCACAGGGTTCATATAATAACCTTATATTTAGAACTCAGACTTGGGTAATGGTTAGCATAATGCCCTAGGGCTTTAAAAAATAACAGATGATCTGATTGATATCAGACTTATTAGAACGAGGGCTTATAAGGCCAATTTAAATATATCTTTGGGGATATGACCTTATTGGAAGATCCACAAAGCTCTTGACAACTTGGATTATGCATATCAAAAGTGGCTACGCACTGGTGGAGATAACTAACCACATGGGTAACATCATGATTCACATTAAAACTGAGATCAGAGCCCAATACAATCATTTTTAGGGCTTGCAGGAATGACGAAATGCAACCTGAGCGTCAAAGCTATTTAGCACCTTTGCGCCATATAAAACTTGAGCCTCATAATAAAAATGTTTAGCAAAAGTAATAATGGACTCATCCTTGTTAAACTAAAGATTAAGGAACAATATTTTCCGAGTTGTCATCCATTCTACTCCACCAATCTTTGACAAGGAGTTCTTTAGCATTGTGGCAACTCATACCAACTTCCTAAAAGTTGGACATGACTAATTCCCGACTTAGAGAGTCCAGGGATTTTATTGATGTAATCTACTTAGTGGCCTCAGAGGCACCTCCCATGTTTAGTTCAAATAGAGCAGTGATGTTGTGTACATTCCCGCTTTTGTCAAATTTGAATAAACTAATTGGATTAGATAGATCATAGTACCCCGTTGCACAAGGGCACTGAGGCCGCGGAGATTCATATTAAACCTCTTAGTTATCTGACTGAGGGGCAAAAGTAGAACAACTTTGAACCTCCAGAACTGCCAGAATTGAAGGCTGCATAGGAGAGCAGAGGCCGCCAAAGGGAGCCATTATTGATGTGTACCTTGATAGCAAAAGTGATTCATTAACAATTTCCACCATAATACTGTTGGACCCAGGAATATCCAAAGTTGATAAAATGGTTAAAGTTGTAGGGTATAAAGTCTCAAACAGCAACTCATTGCCCTTAGCATTAATCACCAATTTAGATCTGACTGATGAATCAACACAGCGAGATGTTAACTCATGGCGAAGTTGATTTATCAACACATAATTTAGTAGAGTTTTGTCATAAAGCTTTTACTAACCAGTTTGAGCTTCTCAGTTGGCAGCTGAAAGGTGAGTCTTCAACTCTTGGATCTCATGTCCTTGGATGCGGACAAAGTATTCTGAGAGTTAATCTCCCTGCTATGATCAGAAATGGAGCAAGTAATCCTACTCAGGTTATGCTCAAAGCCCTCAAAATGAAGATGAGAATCATCAGAGTTAATTACTTCAGAAACTCAGCTAACCCAAGTTTACAAAATGCTTGAAAATTGGCCTTGATGGATATTCCTTTCATCACTATGGTGATTAACAAATTGATCTAAAATTACTCTAGCTTTTTGGGGCAGCCTCTTCAGTGTTTATAACTTTCACTAAAGTTGATGACAAAGTATTATCATTATTAATTAAATAAGGGCAATACATGGTAACAGATGTGTCCCTTATAGTGAGCGCCAAATGTTAAATTTGTTGCAGGTGCGTCATATTCAGGTGCACAGGTCAATAAACACTAAAAAGTTAAGGTACTGTTTGATGAAAGTAACCTTAGTAAAAACTCACAATTAAACTTTACTAATAGAAATAGGGATTACTTTGATAAACTAAAGGAGCACACCATAGTATTTAATACTGCCAGTGGCTTGGGGTCTCGCTCAAGTAATCTTCATAGTAGGTTTTCTCAGCTTCCCAAGAAATGTATCTCCTTTACAGATGGCACTCAAATTCAGATATGCTCTCTCTACCAGAGTTCTTATTGGTGTCTTTCATGGTTACTAAGCAGCACTGAAGAGTGGTATACCAAAGGTGTAAGATCAAATTAGGCCAAGGATGAATGACTAGGGCTTGAAGCATTTTTCTATTAGGAGCAATATGTCAATTGAAATTAATATGCAGGTGTATGACTGTAATAAAATAGAGATCCTATTAAATATAGATCTTTCACCAACACAGGGCAAGGTAGGATATTAAAATAAATTAAAATAATAAGTGATATGTCAACCAAGGCTACGGCCTCAATAATCAGTAAATAAAGGGAATGAAAGTTGTGCTGAAAGGGATTAAGGATTTGATCTGCATAATTCCTAAGGTACAAAAGCCTTCCAGAGGATTACCAATAATATAATATAACTTTGGCAGCTAGCTATAAAATTGGGGCCACAGGGTGAGATAAATTATAATCTTTTGATTGAAACTTGTATCTACTTATTAGGTAAAATATAAAATCAAGAAAAAAACATATAGCCCATATAGTTGTAAATAAAATTGCAACACTCCTTAAAAAATAATTCAGCGATCTATAATCAAACTTGCATTAGAATCATTATTTGCAACATGAACACTGGAACTTGATAAAATTCAAATCTGTTAGATTATCAATTAAGGAATGGGTCAACTCTTCATTGGCAATGCTTTATAGTCCATTACTGAGGAAGCTACTTATAATGTATTTTTTGCTTACTAACTTTATGAGAGTCAAATATAAAAGTTTTTTACTGTCCTCCCAGTGCATCAATTAAGGATGTTTTTTAGATCTATAAAAAACCCTATAAAGAATAACCATTTATTTAGTTTGTCTGTCAGTTGCCCTTCATCCTCTTTAGCTGTAGTAAAAAGCTGTTGTCTGTATAAGTTGGCTCAGAGTTATATCTCTTATGATTTGCACAGTTAACTTTATGTTTAGCAATTCTTATTGAGCTTTTTTTACTACAAGATTTGAAGGATTTTTAAAAGTAGTAAAAATAAATTTAAAGCTTTTTAATAGAAACAGCATCAGGAGTTAGACAGATAATAGCTCAGATAATGTATTTAGAGAAGAGGTCTATATATATTCCAAAATGCATCTGGATATAAAAACTATAGACACTAACTTTATTGCAAAAAGTCTCTCATCTTGTCAGGCTAGAAAATAGACTTGCCTTTAGTAATACGCTGTTCCAATAACTGTCATAGTCTAGAAGATCAAGAGCTTGTCATTAAGAATGAAATTTTGGCTGAATTAGTTTTACAACTATCTTGATAATTACAAATAAAGTTGTGCCACATACAATGTGCAGAAGTAAATGATGAATTTCATTGTTTATTGTTTAAGTGAACTGTATGCAATCGCCACATTAATTTCACATTATAAGTTAATACCTTTCTAAAAAGACTCCTTGACACCTATAATAAAACTATACACTCTGTTATTAGAAGGGTAATGTTATGTCACTTCCTCATATAACAAAGTTTTGGCAAAGTATTCTCAACAGTATTAAAAATACCATGAGAGGTCTTTTTGGATTAATATCCTTCCATGAAGTTAGCCATAAAATGATAAATTCTATGCACAATTTTGTGATATACATCTAGAGAAAATAAAGGTGGATTTGTTCAAGTATAGAGAAAGAAAAGGATCTTCATATATAGGTTTATATGAGTTTATGTATTAGCTATTTTTTAAACTGTGACACTACATTGTAAAAAGTTATATATCTATTGTATAGAGATTTTAAGAATTTAATAAAATACTTGCAATAATTTGTAGATTTTATAATGCTGCATTATTAATTTTAATATGAGCACCAAAATCTCGTGAAAGCACCAGGGTATGGAACTAACCATTTACTGCAAACTGTCAATATCCCATACTGAAAAAGATTTCACACAAAAAAATCTTCAGGACTTATTTTGTTAATAATTAGAGTAGCTGTCATTATTTGTCATCATTTATTTTGTAAAAATGATATTATTTAGTGGCCTGTTCCTCCTTCATAAAAAGTGATTGTGCAATAAAAGTCCAAATGACCCACAAACTATATATGATTAACTATACCATAAATCTCTGTACCTATCAGAGTCCAGCACATATCTACTAATCACATAACTCATGTGGTAGTGTCATATTTCCTTCTAGATAAGCATATGCACATGTGGCAAATATTACTTTTACCACTCTAAGATGAACAGTCATGGTAAGTTTTATTTTGTCTGAGATTGAGCATCCCAGAAGAGCAGAAAATTTCATATAAAATCCCAAACTTCTATCAAGTTTATGAATTATCAATCAAATGCAATAGACAATAAGTAGGTGATTGTCCTGCCTGATGGCCAAAGTTTGATAAAGAGCCATGAAGGAGATGGAAAGGCATTTGAGAACATTTATTTAACCAAGGTAAGCCGACCAGGGGATGGACATTACCAAACTAAAACTAAAAATTATAATAAAAACATAACGATTCAACTAAAACGCCCAAAATGGATGGATTGATTGAATCTTACCTAACAAAATATCCAACTAGGTGGGCGACAAATACTGCTTTCCCTCCATGGTGGATGGGGAGGGAGGATTGGGGGCTCATCTTTGGCCGCATCCATCTCATCCCAGAGTAGGGCGCGTGTCAAGGCAGATAGTAAGGGTGTGGGGGCATCGGTGGTATGGGGTTCAATATTCTTGATGACTGGAACTTCCAAATAGTTGTCAGCCATCATAATTCTAACGATGTATTTGGATAAAGCGTCTTCAGCTTTGAGGTGGGCATCTGGGAGTTTAATGAATGTGGCAATGTTGGTTCAGGTTATTTTTGCTTTTGGATTATGTGCTACTGTTACCACGTCCTGGATGGCTTCAGTGACGTTTTTGTGTAAAGTTTTCATGTTGATCTTACTTTATGCAGTAGGTTTTTTGGGGATAATGGGAGGTAAAATTACTCCTGCGAGTGCAGCCACAGATTTGGCAGCAGCTTTGCAGAGCGGATGGCAATATGGTGTGGTGGCCGCTTCTACTGCAAGCTGGTGGTCTCTGTAGAACGGTTTGGCATTAGGTTGTGGGGCATATTTTTAAGGCTGGAATTTTGCATCCCATTCTGCATTATAGAGCCGCTCAACTTGCAGCAATAGTTCTTCAACAACGTTACCTGATTCATTGATTTCATCCAAATACTCCCATGGGTTTTGGTTGAATTGGATTGGGGAATTGGCGTATGGTTGAGGATTGGCTGGTTTTCTGGATTTTGCCTGAGATCAAACTGGGGTCCAATCCTGCACTTGATTGGAAGAATCATGCGTGGCCCTGGGGCAAGGTGGATGCTGATTGGTGGCTGCAGGTTCAGTTAAAGCATCAGGTATTGGAGTCAGGGAAGGTAGTATTGTACCCCATGTCAGAGTTGGCGCGGGGTGGGTGGTGGATTGGTGGGCATCAGGCAAACTTTCAGCATTGGCCGAAGATTCTGAGTATGGGCATTTGCATTTCAAGTGGTCTAACTCAAAACAGGATGGACAAATTGTCCATCCGCCCTTGACGCGGGCCCAGAACAGATGGTCAGGGGCAAATGGGATGGTGGCATGAGGTGGAATTGCCAAAGAAATTTTAGTGAATTCAGGGCTGATTGTGGCATATGTCTGAGGCCCAGCGAGGCGTGTGGCCCCATTTGGGACCACAAATTGCAAGATGGGGTTGGCGCCATAGGCTGCAAAACCTTCCATCAGCTCCTGGTGGAGCACTTCAGGGGGAGGTGGGTGGGCAAACCAGCGAACTGGACCACCAAGCTGGTGTCCGCTGGGAGCCAGGTCCAAGTTGTTGGAAAGGGAATATTATTAAGTATTAATGGCACCGTTGCTGCAGTGGCTGCATTGGCTTCACAGAAGAAGCCAATATCAAAGTACCCCTTATAGGGGTGGAAGTCAATAAAACAGGCTGGTGTGTCATCACCGCCTGAGCCATTTTGATAATGGCTTGGTCATCGTAGGGGAAGAATTTCCCATATTTGACCCTAAGGCCAAAATGCATGTTGCTCCAGGGGAGCACCAGAGGGCAGCGAGGCACTGCTTGTCTTTGGGTGAGATGGCCCTGAGATCCTTAGGAGGAACGAATCGTCACAAGGGTTTGGAATGACTGGGCGAGCCAGTCTGAGCGCGTTTTCCTGTTGGATGGAAAATGGAGGAGGGAGTTTCGCCGCTGCCCCACGCTGGGACAGTTGGCAGGGGATCTGACAATATCAGAGTAAGACTTCGGTGTGCAAATAAGTGTTTGCTTTTATTTTACCAAATAAATTGATCAGAAAGTTATGCTGAGCAGAGAGAGAGTTCTGGCATTTGAGAACATTTTTTTTTAGTACTAGATGGTCCCAACCCAAGGGGGGGCATTTGAGAACATTGTTTTTACAAAAATATCAGATTATGTTGTCTTCAAAATTGCTGAAAGCTCATCAAATTAAGCTTTATTTTAAATTCAAAATCTAAGAGCTCAAATACAATTCTTGGACCCTAATTGAACACCCCTTATGATTTCAAACTTGGGAATTTCATTAGTGTTTTCTCACTTTTTAATACAATTATACTAGGAAAAACCTGGCTTTATGCAAACCCTGTCCACCTGTAAGAGGACAAAGAGCCCCCCAATACCCCTTCACCCTCTTCTATATTTACTAGCAGTTATTGCCTCCAACTTGGAGGCTGTTTTGATTTTGTCTCAGTTCATTTGAATATCTTCATCTTGTTATAATATTTAAATTTTAGTATTAGTTACTCTTTTGAGCTTTGTTAATGTCCATCCATGGTAGGCATACCACAAATAAACAATATAGAAAGAAATAAGATAGTACTTACATATTCCACTTGACATCACTTTCAAGAAATTTTGATTAAAAGTAAACATTAATTTACCATCGCCACCTACACCTCACTGGTGTTCCATTTATATCTGCGGATCCACCACCTGCTACCCCAATATGGGGCAGTGGTGCTCCACCTGATATTGTTTACCATCCAGCAGGCAAATGTGTGCAGACTGGCTCATTCAGCCCGCCTAATGCATTGGGCCAATTTGTCCCTCAAAGGGACTTATTATTACACTTAGCGCAAGTCCAATCAACCTGCCCCCATCCCCTTGCCCTACCCCAATCTAATGTTCGCTTTTGCCTCTGAGTTGAGTATGGACGTCTCTTCCCATATGCTGACAAAGCAATAATTGAGCTGGCAATGGCCTTCTTTGCACCAGCTGGGTTTATCAACTTCTGCCCTTACAAGGGCTATTTTGATATAGGCTTTCTTACCAAAGAGGACACGCCACTGCAGCAGCTACGCCCTTTATATAAAAACATGCCCATTATCACCACCCATACACGCCTCCCCAATGATACCACATTTGTGGTGACCTTTGCAAACCTTTCTTCAAAACTTCCCCCTCAAAAACTTTATGAGAAATTGATGACAGGGATGTCCAAATATGGCACAGACCCCATCCCCAACTTCTTTATCCTGAGCGGTGCTGAATGATTAGTGGCACCACGGGCAATGACTATCATTACCCCCTACCAGCCAACCATAGCCCAGCACATCCCACCACATGCCTATATCCCATCTTCACCAGATCACTTCTTTTGGGCTTGCATTGACAACGGCTGCACAGTTTGCCCCATCTGCCATAAGTTGGATCATTCCAAAAAGGCCTGTCACCACAGTTTAAAAAATGTGGAAACTGCCAAGCCCACATGTGAGGCCACACAAACTGTGTTCAAGTGGGGATTTTGGCTGGCCTCACCCCCTCCAGCTGAACAATATGATAAATCAGCAACACTTTTCAACCAAAGCCTAAGCTGTCCAAATTTCTCACAATCTACCCAATTGGGAGCAGGTCTGGACTAAAATTCAAACCAACTAATTTATTGCCCCAAAACTTACCAATCACAGCCACGTCTCTCTGACTCAATCACAATCAACCAAAATTCCTGGAAATTATTGGATGAAATAATTTAATCTGGGGAAATTGTCCCACCTCTGGACTTTCAAAAAAATTTAAAAACCATTCTACCTTAAGACTTTGATGCCCCATTCCCGCCCCAAAAAATAAGTCCGCAAACCCACTGCTACCCCATTCTTAAGTGATCATCAACTTCCAAGGCTGCAGTGGCCTCACCCAATAGTTGCCATCTCCGCGATGCCATGGAACTCTCTGTTGCTGAATTTTAAGAAGGGATACATGCCACACAATATCCTCCTGATTTCTCTGAGGTTGTTAAAGTGGAAATCAAATGATTAACTGAAATTGCTACCTCCACTGTCAAGCATGTTTTGCACTTAAAAAATTTCCCCACTTGCATATCACCAGAGCCAATATTACAAAAATTTCCCGGCATCCTGACACATACATCCAAGCCAAAAACCATGTTGCCAAGCCCCTGGAGGCTTTTCTCCAGGCCCAAATTGTTAATAACAAACTTAATAATTATCTATTTAATTTCAACCCACATCCTGTGGATGCCTCAACCTTCTTGCTCTCAGCTTTTATCCGCCTCTTCAATGGTGAAGATGAAATTGAAAAACCACCTGATCCCCTCTCCCCCTCCGTTATAGTGGGCTAAACAGTTCACCGCTGCTACACTGGGTAGAATATTTTATTTTGTTTTGGTGTTTCACTGCTCATTTAGGGCTTTTGGTTTGTGTTTTTGGTTTGATTATTTGGTTTTGTACCAGTAATGTCCATCCCCTGGTCGGCTTACCTCAAATAAATTTTAATATAGGACTTACATACCAAAGACTATTAATTTTGCTTATAGTTTATCATTTATCAACGTGTAAAACATCTGGTACAATAGGATAGTTCTGCCATGGTTTGGACCTTGCTGGCCAATAATTTATATCTATAATTTGACTTCTTTATTGATTAAAGTTTCAGTGCCCTGCCATGCTTCTAATGAGTTCTCTTAAAGTTTCCCAAAAGTCTGTAACTTTGGCACCTACTTCATATACTTTGTAATCTTTCTACCTACATTACTCCTACATATATATAGGTACATCTAAGGCAGCGCCTGGGATAACACATCTTAGTAACCATAAAAATTCTTGTATTTCTTTTGTCTTGTCTCCATACTTTACTTGCTATATCTTCCAGAGGTTCAGTTCCCTTGAATTTATCTTTTGAAGGCCTTAAATTTATTCAACTCCTTTTCCTGCTGCCTTGCTAGTGCTAGAACAGTATCTAAACAACTACAATGGCTTTAGAGAATTTAATTTATTGGTTTATTCACAATCCTCTTATGTAGACATCCTCTTAATTGCTTTATACAGCAGTGTGTACTAGATGGCTCATGTCACTCCTAGAGTTCTACTGAAAAATTCCTGCTTCCCCCACACCGCAACTTGTACCACTAATGATTTACCCCATGCATTAAGGTTTCAATAAGCCCAAATCCCACCCACCGAGGGCGTACCAGCTCTAAGCCCTATGGTTTTAAAAACTAAAACCTACATTATAGGTGGAGGTCAGCTGTTTTTATTCTCACAGCTGCGTGCTGCAGATTACCCCTCCCTTTTGTCCTTAAAAGTTGAGGGGGTAGTAAGTCACCCTAACTTCGTCTCATATCATTAATGACTCCTTAGTCTTTAAAGTTGGATTCAATCTATAGGAGCGACCCTGGAACAGAACTACCAAGGCGCGGGACCCAAACCAAGAAGTTTTCTTCCAGTATTTCCTCAAACTTAAATCATTTGTCCTGTTTAGGAGCAAATAGAATCCCTGGAAGAACATTAAGGCCAGGCCCTATATTAAATGATCATGGTAAAAAGTCTAGCCATTCAATTGGGGGTGCCAGCAAGTTATAAACCCACTCAAATAATAATTTCGTTCTGCAGCCTACCCATCTCCATCAAGAAGCCTCGAAAATTTAGAGGGACAATTTGTAAAAATACAGCCTGCCTTTATCTGTATGTAATGAAACAGCATAACCTATGAAAAGGATCATATTAGAAGTCTCGCCCCTCCTGCATCAACCAGAAATAAACCTTCATATAGAACATCTTGTTATTGACTAAGTTCTCAATTTCAAGAGGGAGCAGTGAAGTGCCTTTAATGATTGACATGGCACATCTCATAATTTTATAAGCTAAGCATTGGAAGAAGCGTTGGAACTCTCTATAATCCCAGGGCGCCTTGTGAAGGTATGCGCGTCATAGAAAATTGTCACTTTTGAGGTTAAATAATCAGTATCCTTATGCAGGGGGTAATGGCCTCTCACAGAGCGGTTTATTGCCATCAGCAGCTTCATATACCTATCATTCTGTGTTTGAGTGGTGGAGCAATCTTGAATTGAAGACCTAACTTGATAAACAAGCAGTTGGCCAGTGTTACTGCTGAAATAGATTTGTGTGTATCTATGATTTTTGATCCACCTAAGGACTAAATTATGTGATTTCAGCAGTTCTCAGCTCCTGGTTTGGCTCACCTGAAAATCAATGTGACCTTTGTCCTTCTCTAGGGCTTCCTGCATGTATTAAATTGTATACGCCTCTTGAAAGCCACAAAAAGCATCTCATTCTTCCAGCAAATACCTGCTTTATTTTGAGTTTAAAGTCAAGTTAGACAAGAAAAAGATATCTCCTATGTAGTCTTTTCCCATTAAGTAGGAGGCTTCCCTGGATTAGTGAGTCAGTGATATGCTTAAAAAGGTATAGATCTTCCTGATGTACTCTCCAGTATAATATCCTATTTTTTTAGAGAAAAGGACGATGGATCTCTTTGGCCTTATGTAAGTCGCATCAACTACAACAAAGTGAAAGTTTCAGACCTCACAACACAACCTTTAAACTTTAATTTTAATGCTACGCTAAAAAAACCTTTGTCTTTGGAAAGCTTAACTGCTTAAAAACCTTCAACTTAATTCTTATAAAAGAGACTATTAATGGATGATAGCATTCTGCAGCGGGAAAAGCATCGTATAATCCCATTATAAAGCTTTTTGGGCTGGAGAACGTCCCTTTTAGTTTCCAGAGATATAACAATGCCGGTGAGGACCTCTTTGAAGTGTGTATTATTGCCTACATGGATGATATCTTAGTTTTCTCACTGTATAGCACGTCCCATACTCAGCATCTGTCAGCAGTGATGATATGTCTCTTAGTATACCCTCATCATAATTTGAGAGAAGGTGAGTTTATGGATGAATGTCATCTTTATGGGCAACATTATCTTCACTAAAGGGCACATGATTGCGTCAGACAATGAATTCTTCATCCAATATTGGGCACTCCTTCTTCCTATAAGGGTTGAGGAGCTTCCTTAACACTTGCAACTTTCTAAAAAATAAACCTGCAAGTTATTAAAGGTGGCCGCATACTATACTCCGCCTTTGGGAAGAAAACTTAAACGCCAAAGTAAAAAAGGCCGCCTTTAATTCTCTAAAGAACTTTTTTAGTCCAGTTATAGCTCATATTGACCCCACGTGGCCATATAGTGTGGCAATTAATGCACCCAACTATGATATATGTGAAGCCCTGATGCAGGTACTAGATGATTATCTGGAACGGTCAGTGGCTAACTTCTCCAAGATGATGTCCCTTGGTCAGCTAAACTATGTCATTTATCATCAGGAGATGCTGGTAGCATTGGAGACAATACAGCAAAGCAGTGATTTACTCCATGTCTCTCTCAGTCTCTTCACAATCCAGATGAATCACAAAGCCCTTATCTATCATTGATTTTCCCAAGAAGTTGCCCCCGCTTCAGTTAAACTGGCTTAGGACTATTTCTATGTTAGAATTTAAGTAAGATCTTGTAAAAAGCAGAAACAATATCCTACCAGATGTCCTCTCATGAACCTGACACGCTTACCCAAAGTCTCCCTGGTTGATTAACACAACCCTTGCGTCCTTATTACTAAGAGAAAAATCAGAAATATCCTAAATTTTAACCTTACAGTCCTCACATTGGATGAAGTTCCAGATGACTCAGACCAGGCTTTAAAAGTCCACTTATCACAACATCTATCAACTGAATTTATTACCATTATAAAAGCCTGCTTTAAAAATAGAGAATTCATTTGATCAGAGGTGCCATTCCCTTGAAGATTATCTTACATCAGGGAATGTGGTGGATGCCTCAGAACCCCTCAGGAAAATGTTATTCAAAAGCATCATGACTCTTTAAATGGACCACCATGGGAAGAAAAATATTAGCTTCATTAGGCGCACCTACAGCTGGGAAGGCATTAAAGCTGTATTCTATTACATCAAGATCTACTTACATGTTATGGTATCAAGGCTTCTGGATGACAACAGTACTGCATTTACCTTTGCAGACCTCAAAAGATCGTTAAAAAGTCATCATTCAATGGACTTTATTATTTAGCTCCCACTCTTTCAAGGATTTAGCAGTGATGACATTAGTGTATAAAATTTTGAAAATAGCACTTTATCTCCTGCTCCATAAAGGCCTCCTCCATAAAGATAAAATAACTGTTTATTGAAAAGATATTCTTCTTACATGAACTTCCCAAGGAAATACTGAGTAATAGATGCCTTTAGTAATAACACAATTTTTAGAGTCTTTTTTTACTGCTTCATATTTGCGCTTACTGGTTCACTGAATTTCACTCTCAATGCAATGGACAGACAGAGAGGGTGAATCAAGGTTTAGAAAGTTCATGCAGAGCTACAAAGATGGGGAAAAGAACAAATGAGCGTTGCACCTACCGTTGGAACAGTTATACCTTTATAACCTGAAGCGCTTTATAACTGAAATCTGGCCTTTATTTGCCAACTATGAGTACAAACAAAGCTTTAATATAAGACCCACTCATCGCACAAGTAGTAGCGGCGAATAAAAAAGACAAGCTCCTTGGAGAGATCCATTAAACAATAAAGGAGTATCTTGTTGACGCTGCGTGGATTTACAAATAATATCAGACTTTAAACGTCAGAAAGATCCAGAGTACCATCCTGGAGATCTAGTGATGGTTTTTGCTAAGAATCTTAATCTGAAATAGCTATTCCAGAAGTTGAGCCCAAAATGAATTAACCATAAATAGTAATGCAGAAAATGTGACCTACAGCTCACTGGATTGACCTCCCGCCATTATTAAGGTCTTCAGCACCTCATACTAATTCTTTTTGACACCTTATACTGGACCTGTAAGTCTGGAAACCCAGCCTCTTGGGTTAGACTGAGAGATTATTCCTTAATGATGAAAGAGGGGTGCAAGGGCACCTGTAAAGCCTTTGGTGTAGCTGGGTGATCAGACCCACGTTGTTGAACTCTGGGCACTGCTCTGGCCCCAAAGGACCCCTACTGTACCCCCTCTCAACTTATCCCTTGTAAAAAGGATAAGGAAGGTCTGCAGGGAGGTAGCTCTTATCATGGCCATCAGCAGGACCCCCAGACTTATCCCACCTCCATATTGTCATCTCCTGCCACCTTTGGAACTATGATCTTCAGCCTCAGAACTCATTGAAAGCTTAACAAGTTAGAAAAATTGGTTTGGTAACTAAATATCAGGCTTTGGGTCATAAGTTTCTTATCTGAGTCGAGTATTCAAGCCTGAAACATTTTAGTATAGACTTATCAACAAAGTTAACTCCTCAGGAAGGTGTATTGAGCCAAAAATCTAATCCAGTGGATATTCTCAGTTTTTACTTAATCCAAGCATCTCTGACGTTGCTCTGAGATTTACAGCCAAAGTTTTTATGTCATAGTATAGTAGTAATCTAACAACCCTTGAAACTCTTCTGATCTTATTGACCTGACCAATGGGAATTAACAAAGAGAATGCACAAGCTGGGTCAGGGTGAGCTACCCTCCAAACTTCTCTGTATCAATTATAAAGACAACAGCCCCTCATAGAGTCTGTTGTTGGTCCATTCCCTATTGTGAGCCTTTATATAACCAAAAAAACTGTGGGTTCCCTTTTTCTTGTTATCTGTGAACTCCGCAGGCCACTATAAACCTCAAGATTTTTTCTATAAATATGGAAAAGCACGTCGCCATCAGTATACTGGTGCTGATGGTTTTTGAGTGTCACTATGATCCATTGATCCAGAAGCTACTCGCAGACTAGCAAAAAAGTGTGAGAAACTATTCTCCTGAATTTTATCCAAATCAGGTATATCATAGGGACAATCCAATCTGCCAGATTGACCTTTGCTAAAGCCCCATTGGCTCAGCGCAGTCTGGCCAAAATAGGGGCCTTCCCACCCATCATACATAATCACTAAATTAACTAGACGGACTTGCTCCTCCAACCCACCACTGTTTTGGCGCAATCTAAGCACCCAGAAGGTTTTTAGCGCACTGACTTTTGGGCACTGTGGATGAGGAAAGATGATTGTCCACCCAACATGGGAAAAAATATGAGTCACTGGATCATCTGGAGCATCTATTGTTGGGGCAACTTACCTCCCTTTTCTTCAAACAAACCAATATAATGCTCAGACGCATTTGCCAACTCTACGCACCCATTTGTTCTACCCCAACAACTGTAGGATGATTCTTTAAGCACACCTCATACATGAATCAAACAAATTTGACTTTAGTTTTTTTTTAAATCAATATAATTGTAAAACAGTACCTTTCAGTGATTCTGGGGATTGTCCCCAATATGAGGAAAAATAAGAGGATTTTGAGGCATTTATTCAAGGACGTCAACTGCCAATCCAGGAGCAGTGTTCATAATCCTTGCTACCCCACCTTTGGGGTTGATCCAGCAAGACCTGTGGTTGCCCCCATTGCAGCCATTTAGTTTGCTATGGGGCTTTTGTATTTTACTAGACTTTTACTACCATAGATTAATAGGGTTCTCTCTTACAAGTCGTTAGGGCTACTTTGCCACTGGCATTCTTGTTGCACTAGGTGGTTACATACCCATACTGGAAGACTAAACTTTCTCTAATTAGCAGAATCCATGGAATGACCATTTACTATTTCACCAGACACTATCCTGGTAGATGATGAGCCTGAAAGTGATTGGCTTCATTATAGTATCCTGCCTGTCCTTCCACAAGCTTTGTACTTGCTGGCTTAGAAAAGATATAATGAGATAAAGAACAATTGAATAACGTCACAGCACTGCCTTAATGCTTTAGAGTTGGTCAATGGATTTCACAAGAGGTTCCCTGAAGCCTCCAGAACTCCAGAATCTCCCTCATCTTTGGCTACCATGAAGCTTCCTAACTCCCATAAGAACTAAGTTTTGGCTGAACTCCCATCTGGTGGGGTGGAACTATGCCTAAGAGTGGAGGTGATGTAACATGTTGTTTCATTTTAATGAAATTATGTGCTCCAGAAAAGGCAAGAAAAACGGGCATTGGAAAGCCTAAAAACTCTCCCAATTTTAAATGGAAATGTCTTTTGAATGTTTATAGGAAAGAAGTGGATAATTAGCTCAGTCTACTGGAGAAAGTTTTGGAGAAAACAATTAGAATAAATATAATTTAGCATAAGGAAAGTATCCTAAAGACCTTACTATAATGAAATATCAAAACATGATGTCATAGAAAGGTAGCCAAAAGCTCAATAAACCAAGCTTGAAATGCATGTAAAAGTTTTAGAGCTGTTGGGATTTTTGCCCATATTCCCAGCCTGCTAGATTACCAGGAATTGCTAGGGGATAATTACCTAATGCGAGGTAATTTGAAAATTGGTGGAACATAATTTTGGAGTAACTAGGTTTGGAGGATTTTATGATTTTTGTCTGGTCATATCCATCGGGGATTTATCTGGACAAATACTTAAGATCTTGTCAGGAAGAGTTTCTGACAAAATAAGGGTATTTGATAGTGATGAACTATCAGGTATACTGATTGGGATCAGCCAGGTTTCATCACCAACTTATTGGGAATGAGAAGTAAGTTGTGAGGCGAGTGATGCCACCTGCAACTAGTGAATCAATCAGTTAGTTTGTGACCTGCCTTAATGGGTATTAAGTCCCATTAACTAAGCAGGTCACCAGTTAAATATGGTTGATTCACTTAGATTAAGAGGAAAATGTTAGAGACACGTTTTCTGACTCTTTCTGTTTAGGTCTCAAGGATGTCCAATGATGGAATACTAGTCAGGACGGGGAAGACCATTGCTGCCAAGACAAGGATTATTGATTAACAGCAACAGATGCCATTTCATTGAAGAGTTGTCAACTGAGGTTTAGATGACTGAATCCCCACTATAAATTCCCTAGAATTCACTCATAGTAAAAAACTGTTAGATATTACTACAGATATACAGTTCTATAGTTTTTCATCTGGTATATAGTTTAAGAGTAAACTATTATCAGCTTTCAATTGTTCTATTCTTCTCAAGTAACTTATTGCCGTGTGCAATAATTGGGAGACTCTTTTGGGAAAAGAGTAAAGATCTGAACGGGGATCTAGAGAAGAAGGAGAAACAATTAGAGATCACTGCCAACTGTGTTTTGGACCAAAGAGACTGTCACCAGGGTGTGTCAGATCAGGTTACACCAGATCTGTATATTGCTTTGGATTAGTCAGTACAGGACCCAAATATGAAATTCATAGGAAGGAACCAAATTTTGAGGGAATCAGAGCAAGGGAAATTTGACTGTCCAAAGCCAAAATGCATTCAAGTCAATATTACGTCAGACTTATGAGCAACATGGTCAATGATTTGGTTGGACATGGAATCTTCACCTGTGATGTGCTGGCCAGTTCAGGAGAGCTTGGTGTAGGAGGAAGCTTAATCAATATTAGCAAAGTACTATCTATTTGAGGATAGGTTAGGCTGAATGGCCAGTTGAGTCTTCAATGAAACCCCTAAAATTAAATAAAGGATTGCTTGCATAAGAAAAGAATATTATATTTTAATCATATAAAAAGACTGAAGATATGTGATCCACTGGCGAGCTTGGTGTGACGTTGGCGTGGATTTTAGTACTCTCCTGCAGCATGTGGACAGTAATCCGAGGGTGTATGGCAACAAAAAACTTGGTGGATGGGGTTGGGATTGGCTTCTGCAGGCTGGTCCCTAGTAAGGTCAGCTATGAGGCTCTTACTTCCCAATTTCCCCGTGGAATATTGGTGTGAACTGGCCATGACATTAGACTCAACTCAAAAATTTCTTGGTCGATCTTGGGGTGGCCTCAAGAGGAGGTGGAGGATCCAGAAGGGGAAGAATGGATTTTCCATGCATTGAAAGAGGTGGAGGTTCTGAAAGAGGAGGAATGGTTCTACTGTGGTTTTAAAGAGGTGTCATGAGTTCAGTGTCAGGTGTAATTGGCTCAAGTGTCTGGAGGAGCTGTGAATAAAGTGTACTGGGAGGTGGATGAAATGGCACATGCCATGGCGGATATCAAAGAAAATCAATGAAAAAAACGCGGTGTGGGCAGTGGCCCAGCAGGAGCAACAGGAATATCCACAAAGAGCGTCCAAAGGAGCTGTGGATGGAGTGTACCGGGGGCAGATGAGATGGCATGTGCCATGGCAGATATCAAGGAAAATCTATGGGGAAGTTTGGAGCAGGCGGAAGCCCAGCAGAAGCAACAGGCAGATCCACAAAGAGTGTTCAGAGGAGCTGTGGATGAAGCATACTGGGGGGGTTGACGAGATGGCGTGTTCCCTGGCGGATATCAAGGGAAAGCTATGGGGAAGTTTAGGGTGGGTGGTGGCCCACCAGAAGTGATAGGCGGATCAATGAAGAGCGCTGGATTTGGAACTTGGAAGATGGGTGAAGGGCTGGCTGTGAGTGCAAGTAAAGTATAAAGGTTATACGGAGGAGAAGGTGGCGTGGCAAATGGGAGAAGATGGCACGCAGTTCCTGGGAATGGTCCAGGTGTTTTGAGATTCACAGGGGGATGTAACAGATCAGGTTTCACCTGATCCGTTCATTGCATTGGATCAGTCAGTACTGGATCCAAATATGGGATTAATAGGAAGAAACCCAAATTGGAGGGAATTGGAGCAAGGGAAATTCAACCGTCTGAAGCCAAAATGCATCCAAGTCAATATGACGTCAGACTTATGAGTGACATGGTTGATGATTTGGTGGGATATAGAATCATCGCCCAAGATTTGCTGGCTGGTTCAGGAGAGCTTGGTGTAGGAGGAAGCTTAATTAATAAAGGCAAAGTACTATTTATTTGGGGATAGGTTGGCCTGAATGACCAGTTGAGTCTTCTATGAAGCCCCTGAAATAAAATAAAGAATTGCTTGCATAAGAAAAATATAATTTTATACTAGATAATATAATTGGATTGAAGATATGTGCTTCACTGGCAAGCTTGGTGTGGCATTGGGATGGATCTCAATACTCTCCTGCAGCATGTGGACAGTAATATGAGGGTGCGTGGCAATGACGAAACTTGGTGGATGGGTTTGGGGATTGGCTTCAGCAGGCGGTCCCAGTAGGATCAGCTATGAGGCTCTTACTTCCCAATTTCCCATGGAATATTGGTGCGAACCTGTTCATGACAGAGGGAATCTCAGAGAAGATTGGGTTGGACAGAACAAGGGAATTAATCCCTATATCAAGACATCTCAAGTATTTTTAGCGGAAATACTGGCTGAGCGTTGGGCCAAGATCTAAGAATTCCACTCAACTATGGATAATAGTCATCATACTATTACAACCAATAATATCATATACTATACAACGCGGATGAAGTGCACAAGAACTGAGCCTGTGAAGTAATAAGTTTATTGGGGTTGCTTGCCAATAATAGCCAAGAACAATAAATTCTTAAAATTTGGTGCTCACTACAGGGGTGTAGTTGAGTAGAAAAACTTTATAAGAAATTCGTATAAAGATGAGGTATAAAAACTATGGATGGAGTTAGCCACCATGAATCAAAATGCCCTAAACTCAGCGGATCATCAGGAATTTACAGCCTTGGAAGAACGATTCACCAAGATGGAGGAAGGGATTAAAATTTTGCGAGTTTCAGGAATGAGTTACTTGGGAAAGTAACTTCATCAAAGAAGAAGAGGGGAGCTAATTCGAGAGGTCTTATATGTAAAAATAGATCAAGAAGTGGATCACGTTTGTTTGAGAAATTTCAGTGCTGATATAAAGTGACTGATCGAACAGGTCAAGGAACTTAAAACTTACAAATGCAATTTTGAGCCAATTGTGTCAAGCGATGCCAAAGAAAGAATTCCTCATACAATAATTGGGAAGTTGAATACCCCAAGAAACATGCCGCTCACTTTTGCTGCCATTTTGGAGATGATGCCCAAAGTCACTCCCCAAGTGAGCTGAGTGGAAATCTTAGAGAAATAGCTAGAGATAACTCAGAGGACCTTAAGGCAACATCAAAATTGCCAAAGTTCCATCAGGAAACGCCCCAGCGTTTTTCTGACTGTTCAATATGATCAAGTATGGCTATGGGGATCATCAAAATGCGTTGACGGTCATGAATTACTTAGACACTGACTTTCAGAACTTAGTGTTGCCCCACCTAGAGGGGGACATCTGGCCATATGCGGAGGCAAAGGTGGCCATCATGAAGGAACTCAGGAGTCTGACATGCATGTCAAAGCGCAAACAGGAGTTTATGGGAATCCAGTTCCACTAAGATGAGAATTTAGCAAGCTTCTTGGATCAGTTCTATCAGGAGTTGCAAATCCTGGTTGGAGCGAAGGTATTGGATGACTTAAATGCTAGAATCGCATTACAAGCGGCCCTTCAGACCTATCAAAATTTTCACCAAATGATGTCTTCCATGTTCATGACAGAATTGATACCTCTCAAATGGTAGATAACTTGGAAAATTTTGGAAGCAACCTTTGATGCACCAAACATAAGTTTCAAATCCAATCCAGTATGCAATTTGAATCCAACAAAGGGAACGAAGGTGCTAAAGAGGCGATCAACTGAACCATGCTGGGGAATAAGCCCAAAGAATTAAAGGATGAATAAGAAAGAAAAGGTCTGCTACCAATGTGGTGGGAAGGGACATTTCGCCATGCACTGTAAGGAACTGAAGGATCAAATCAACATGGTCCAGGCGAGAGAGTTGGCTGCCACCAAGGAATCAGGAAAAGGGCTCCTCAGCCTAGATGAGGAACAGTCTAGAGCTGCGGAGAAGCCTGTTCCTCCTGACATCATGACTGAGGAAATTTATATCAATGACCTGTTTGTGGATGAAGACGTACATAATCATCTGTATCAAGTGGTCAATTTGGACGCAAATGCAGCGACCAGATCCGGGGCAAAGGTAATTGACTCTGAGTTAATCAAGGAAGTTGCCCGGCTGTACACCCAACAACTGGCAGACAAGATTCAAACTGCCAAGGATCCCAAAAAATTGTCTGAAGTCTGATTGGATGAGACCAATTTGTCTATCCCCCTCAGCTTGATAAAGGAATCATTTCCTGATTTATAGGTTCAAATTATTTAAGCCCTCAATTTGGCTAATAACGCCACTATACACTCTGTTATAAAATTAGCGGTTTTCTGAGAAATACGCTGACAGATTTTTGCACAGGGTTTGGCCCACTAAGCAATTAGGACCAACAATATGATGATCGTTGTCCTCAACACAACAGAATATACTTATAAATATATAAATATATATGGAGCACTCACTCCCACAACTCTCTTTTATTTCATATATTAATAAAGCGGATTATTTCTGTTCTACTCACTTCTAAACTACTAACAACCTAACTCCCTTGATCATCTCATCCTGCTTGTATTCTAGCAACTTTGAATGGTAAAACTTTCATGGCTTAGTAATTCACTTCGCTGTATCTCATTGGTTCCTTCGATTTTCTTAATTCGTTAAAGCATGATTGCCAAATTTGGCCAATTTCTTAGTAACCCAATATCACCTCATCTCGAAGCACTTGAATTAATCATACTCATAACTATTCAGCGGATTTCATTTGTTCCACTATATCAACTCAGGGCTTATCGTCCAGTCATATCAGAATCATGACATTACCCCCTCCTTGACTGGATGATAAGGTTCTTATTGCTTATACACCTGGAGAAACTTTGCATGCACTAAGTTGATGATCCAATTGAGAGGGGTCCTTATAGTATATGCATCCATACCTGTTTTTCAATAACTTTGAATGACCTAATCCAAGTACTGGCCAACTTGTGTTTCTGGCTGAACCCATGTTGATCGTGGAATAGAACCATGTCTCCATCTTTGAAGTGCGCTAGGCCACTTCTCCATACCTGATTATCAGCCTGGTTTTTGATTTTCTTGGCTAAACTGAACGATTATGCTTTGGTTTGCAATTTAATCAGTGTATTCATTAGGGTGGTTAAATAGCATTGCAGATACATTCCGCCGGCGTCCTCTACACAAGCATATAAGAGCGCAAGCAAAGTGGGGTGCCGCTCATAAAGCAATTGGAATATGATTTTCCTCATGGCAGAATGATAGCTAATGTTGTAGGCAAACACCGCAGTATAAAGGAGGGTACTCTAGAAAGAGAGCCTACCCATAACCAACTTTCGTAGTATATTCACCAGGGTCCCATTGACTCATTTAACCATTCCGTTGGACTCCAAGTGATATGGGGTTGTTAGAACCCCACAGATGGCCATCATCTTGTTGAGCTTAGGAATTATTTGGGAGGTAAAATTAGTACCATTTTTCATTAAGGATAAACTGTGGGCAGCTATGATGCTGAATGATGCACTAATTTACAAATCTAACCACAGTAATTGCCCCCAGGTCCCAAATGGCCCGCGCCTCAACCCACCTTATCAAGTGGTCAATTGCCACCAAGATATACTTGGACCGGTTTGCTCCAGTTGGCAAAGGACTAACAACATCAAGGGAAACCGTATGCCAAGCAAAGTGTGGCTTTACTAACCAGTATGAGGTCTTCCAGTGGAACAGCTTTTCCACTTGGCACTGGTGACAGGAGGAGATAGTATCAAGCACATCGAAGTTCATGCTTTCCCAGTAATACCAAGGTTGTAATAATTCCAACATCTTGCACACGCCACCATGCACAACGGCTTTGTGTGCGCTGATGATTATGTTAGGCCGCGTTGAGGGTCATGGGAAGCTTACGGTGGAGTTGCTAATCCGCTTATACAACTCACCATTCCACTGGAAAGTATTGAATTGCATTTCATTCAACGCCTTGATGACTTGGGGCAGCTCATCATTGTACTCCCATTGAGCATCTTGTCATACATAATATCGCTCAGGAATGCCGTAACTGCAATAATTGGTAGCCTCAACAAGCAATCAGTATTCTGGTGTTTTGCTCCTGGTCAGTGAAGGATCTCGAAGTTGTAAGCCTGTAGTTTAAGAGCCCATTGGGCTAGACGACCCTCCAGCTCCTTAAGATTCTGCAGCCAGTGTAACAAGGCATGATCTGTTACGACTTTAAACTTTACACCATGAAGATAAAATCTGAATCGCTTATATGCGTAAATCACTGCTAAGCACTCCCGCTCGGTCACAGTGTAATTACGTTCATGGCTATTCAGATTATGGCTGCAGTACGCCACAAAATGCTCCTCCCCTTCATCATCTTTTTGGGACAGAACTTCCCCCACACAAAAAAGAGATGCATCCATCTGTACAATAAATTCCTTTTTGAAATTTGGGTAGCGTAGCACTGGCACACTGATCAATGCAGTTTGAAGGGTATCAAAAGAGCGTTGACAGTGTTCCGTCCATACAAATGTGGTATCCTTTTTTTTTAACTCAAACAGTGGTCCTCCAATACACTAAAGTTAGGTATGAATTGACAATAGTAGCCAACCATCCCTAAAAATACTTAATATCCCGCTTACTGCTTGGTATGGTCATCTTCTGAATGGCCTCCACCTTAGCTGGTTGGGGCCTCAGCCATATTGCATCAACTACAAAACTGAGGTACTCCAGCTGATCCTTAAAATTGATATTTCTGAGGTTTGATCTTAAAGTTTGGCATTAGCTAACCGGTGGAATACCTCTTCCAAATGGTTAAAGTGCTCAGAAAACGTGCGGGAGAAATTGTTAATATCGTCAAGATATACAAGAACACATGACAGCTTCAAGTTGCCATGGATGGTGTCCATTTCCCGTTGGAAAGTAGCTGGGGCATTACATAACCCTTGTGGCTTACGTGTTAATTGGAAAAGCCCTTTGGACGTGATGATGGCGCGTTTTTCTTGTTCCGCCGCAGGTAACTAAATCTGCCAATAGCCAGATATTAAGTCCATTGCGGAGAAGTAACAAGCTCCCCCCAACTGGTCTGATGCATTATCAATTCATGGCAAAGGAAATGAGTCCTTTTTTGTAATGCTGTTGAGCTTGTGGTAGTCTATAACTACCCAGTTAGTATCATCCTTCTTTTTGAAAATTAGGACAGGGGAAGCCCATGGGCTCTTCAATGGTTCAAGCATTCCTTGCTCCAACAGTTTATCAATTTCTGCTGTAATGACTTCTTCTGCTGCTCTAGATCGACGGATTGGTTGAGATCTGATGGGGATAATCTCCAGTGCCCATGCAATGGATCACTCCTTGGGCGCACCCCAAATCATGATCATCAACAGCAAATATCTCTTTGTATTTTTGGAATAAAGCTTCCGCTTGATCCATCTGATCTTCTGTTAACCCTATTAGATTTTCATGCGGTACAACTGCCAATGCGCCAGGCTGTGTCTCAACGGGCAGACCAAAATTATCCAATGTACCAAACTCATGAATCCTGAGGACCTCCTCAACTGGAATGAAATGTAGAAATGCAACTACTTGGTGTCAGCAGATTTTCATTTGTTTATCCTGAAAATTTGCTACCAAGACCTTGATCTCCCCATGTCCTGGGAGTATAATGCCAAGGGCCACATGAGGCTCAAGCCATGATTGTTGATAGGGCCCAATGACCTCTTCATATAGCCCAGCAGGCACTTCCACCTTTAACTCAGTGCTTATAATTGCTTGATGGCCAGAAGGAATAGATATAGAGCCAGCAGATCTAAGCGGTAGGCCTTGATATTCATAAATTTGATGGGGAAGGGCCTGTGTCTTGCGCTTAAGTCAATGGTAGAAAACTGAAACCACCCCATCACCATAGGCAAGGTTAATATGACTCATGTGTACCAGATCTTTCGAAATTCCACTGGAAATAAAGTAGATTGTGATCCTCTGCCCTAGGATCTGAATGTCTCGGCGGTCATATCAACAACAGACCCATAGTGGCGCATAAAAGCAGTTCCAATTAAAAGGTTATAGTTATTGTTTGGTAGCACTATGGCTGGGGCTACAATGACAATTGACCCGAATTGCAAAGGTAGTGCGCTGTACGCTCCTTCAGAGACTGTGTTTTCTGCACCTGCAGTCCCATACACCATATGATGTTCCACATCAGGCTTTAACGCCAGCCTTGCCACCAACTTAGTAGACACTATGTCGATTGGGGCACCCGTACAAATATTGCACAAACTAAGGTTTTTGCTACAACAGTGTCACAGTAAGTACACTCAGAATAAGATGCATTCTGATTGTTTATAACATGGACATTTAACGCATCACTTTTTACAAGGAAGCTCATATTACCCCCCCCATTTTAGGGTATTCTTTAACAATAGCGTTCACAGGGAGGGCCACATTCATCCCTTCTAAGAGAAGCGCATCAGCATATGGATCTGGCCCGTCAGAATAAAAGTTGATTAAATATTTGACAGGCATAAAGCTTTGGTTGCTCCTGGGGGCCTGCTTCAGCCGTATTCATGAATTGCGTTTGTGTTATCACATTTACCCCTCCAAATGGCTGCTGATATAGACAGGTGTCATTGTATGGAGAAACTTTTTCCTGCTGTGTAGAAATATGTCCAGACGGGACGTTTTGAGTCAGAATAGCGGAGGTAGGGAGTCCCATCTCTACTCCGCTCTGACTTTTCCATGATTATACTGCTCCCAGAATAAGTAATGAACCCAATGATTATGACAACTCCTATCCAGGTGCCCCGGCCAACCACAAGAAAAGCAGTTAACCCTATGAGACCTGCATCCTTGAGTGTTGTAAAATGGGCCAC
The DNA here is from genome assembly GCA_022478985.1 of Massospora cicadina. Classification (NCBI taxonomy): domain Eukaryota; kingdom Fungi; phylum Entomophthoromycota; class Entomophthoromycetes; order Entomophthorales; family Entomophthoraceae; genus Massospora; species Massospora cicadina. The sequence continues at coordinate 205,809 of JAKSZP010000027.1, read as the reverse complement.
CAAAAAAGTGGACTGGTATTGAACAGTGTAACCAGGCCCATACTGGGAGGTGAACTGCTGCTGGCCACTTGTTGAAAATGAGGCAGGTGATGATAATAAGACTAAAGATTCCCAACCGGGTGCTGAACAGGAAGGGATGATTTCCCCATATAAACAAGGCTAGCAGCGGAGGCATTAGGGTTCCGCTATATACTGGGCGGAGGTAAGGTAGCATATAGCTAGCGTAGAGCTTAAACAAGTTTAAGCAAAGGTACATCAACCTCTAAATATGGAGCCAAAGCATTAAAAAGCTTTTGGTATGGTTTCACAGCAGAGTCAACACTATGCTTGAATCACATTCAGTTAAAATTCTTGACCCAATTAACACATGGGCCTCTGCTAAGAATTGATCAGCAAATGCAGTGAGGGTCTCATCATGTTGAAACCCAATGGTTAAAAACTCAGCTTTTCTTTGTGACGTTATCATGGTTCCGCCAAACAACCACAGCACCATCTCCTTAACTTCATGGTATGGAATGGAACTAGCTGAGAGGTAACAAACGACTTGATCAGCACTCCCAACATCCAAAGTGAAAAAGCAGAAGTTTTGCCCTGCGTTAATCTGAAGAACCTTCAGTTGTAAACTCAAATCAGCAAAAGAACCCATGAATATTTAATTCACAATAAAATGGCAGCAACTTATCACTGTAAACCTTTTAGAGCAACACATCTTGCTTTTTGAGCACAGTATCTAATGCGAGTTTCAACTCCTCATATGCAACAGGGCCAGAATTTCGTGCAGATTTCTTATCAGAACAACTGGATGCAACATAGATGGAAGATGAGTGTTCATTGTATTGTTATTGGTCAATGGGTCCCCTGTATTGAGCACCACTGTTATAAAATTAGCGGTTTTCTGAGGAATACGCTGACAGATTTTTGCACAGAGTTTGACCCACTAAGCAATTAGGACCAACGATATGATGATTGTTGTCCTCAACACAACAGAATAGACTTATAAATATATAAATATATATGGAGCACTTGCTCCCGCAACTCTCTTTTATTTAATATATTAATACAGAGGATTCTCGCTGTTCTACTCACTTCTAAACTACTAACAACCTAACTCCCTTGATAATATCATCCTGCTTGTATTGTAGCAACTTTGGATGGTACCACTTTCATGGCCTAGTAATTCACTTCGCTGTATCTCATTGGTTCCTTTAATTCTTCATTTGTTAATTCATGATCACCCAATTTGGCCTATTTCTTAATAGCCCAATATCGCCTCATTTTGAAGCGCTTGAATTAATCATACTCATAACTATTTGGCGGATTCCATTCATTCCACTATATTGACTCAGAGCTTATCTTCCAGTCATATTGTAATTGCGACACACTCAGTAAACACTATATTAAAATACTCCAAGTGTACATATATAGATATACAAATGAATTGAGTGCAGGTGAGGGCAATTTTAAACAGCGGAGCGCCCATCAATATTGTCTTGACCAAGCTGGTAAAGAGGATGAAGATCTTGCCAGACTTGGGGCATAAGAAGGAATACAGGACAACATAGCTGAATACCACCATCTCATGTGGAGAATATAGCGCGTTGCCACTAAAATTTGGGTCCTTGGTGATATCTGTGCCAACAATAGTTTTGGCCAACCAAAACTATGACATTCTGATTGGGATAGAATTTCTATGCATATATAGAGTTAAATGTAACTTCAAGGATAATATGTTGACAATATTGGGTCAGACGTTATCATTGGTATATCAGAAGGATGGTGAATCTCCACTGAATAGGAGAAACAACTTCATCAATTTAATATACAATGATGGCATTGTCCCATTTCAATACCAATTAGTTGGTTGAAAGTGACGAGAAATGCTGACGGAAATCCTAGAGAACCAGGGAATTCCACTGAGGATCAATAATGAAAAGACCATAATGCCAGGATTGCATATGATAGTTGACACGGGGTTGACTATGGAGATATCTGAGCTATTTTTGGGGAGGTTGGAAGCCCCTGGAAGAAGTCTAGAGTAGAGCCTTGGGTGGCCTGGGATAATAATGCCAGGATATGGAGAAATTTGAGTTCTCCTGGCGAATTTAAGTGAAAAACCAATGAAGATCAGGAAGAATCGGATCATTACATTTGTTCATCTAATCCTAATGGCTAAATAGAAGAGATTCCATGTTTTGTGACTCTTGATGAGATGGGATTACTGGCTGGGGTAACTGATATTATCAACCTATTGGTTGCTTGAGAGCAACTTGCTGATCTGTCAGAAGGCCAGCAAGAAGAGGTGCTTAAATTTTTTGAAAATTATCGGGAAGTATTTTCTCAGGGTGACCCCAAATTAGGATTCACAAGAGATGTGATCCACAAGGTCAACACTGGGGAAAATTTGCTGATCAGGATGATACTGATCTGATGATCAAAAGTGGCCAAAGAGGTAGTAGAAGATGAAATCAGCAAACTAGTGAAGCATGGACTTCTAGTTCTGTCATTGAGTCCCTGGGAGAGTCTGATTTTAACTGTGAAGAGAAAGGATGGCTATATTTGGGTGGTGATTTACTACTGAAAGCTGAATAAGATTACAAAGAAAGATTTGTATCACCTACCAAGAATTGATGATGCACTAGATCAATTGGGAGAAGAGAAATATTTCTCCACAATGGATCTGATCTCGGATATAGGCAAATTGACTTGCCAAAAGAAGACCAATAAAAATGCACAATACTACTGTGCAGGAGCTATACCAATCGCGAGGATGCCCCAGGGTCTATGTAGTGCGCCTGAAACGTTCCAGAGGGCCATGGACGCTATACTGAGTGACTTGAAGCTGTCGTGCATCCTGGTATACTTGGATGATAACAATGTGTTCAGTAGGAGTTTAATGATCATCTACACCACTTGGAAGAAGTAATCAAGTGACTGTCCGCGGCTAACCTGAAGATTAAACTGATGAAGTGTCACTTATTCAAAAAGAGTTGTATATCTAGTATTTGTAATAAACTCTATTGAATTTCAGCCACAAGCCTAGAAGTTAGAAGCCATAGAATGGATGGCTGTGCCAAAGAGTGTCTGAGACATCCAAGTGTTCCTTGGGATGGTTAATACTACAGAAGATTTATTCAGGACTTTGATTGAATAGCTGAGCCCTTATTCCATCTGTTGAAGGATCCAAAAAAAGATTCGTATGGAATGAAGAAACACAGGAATCCTTCAATGAGCTATTCCAGTACCTAATAGATTCTTTGATTATGAAATATCCTAATTTTGATCAAGAGTTTATTATACAAACCGATGCTTTGTTGATGGCGATCAGCGCTGTACTAAGTCAAATAGATGAGCTTGGGGATGAACATCTAGTGGCATATGTGAGCCAGACACTCTCAGCCACTTAGAGGAACTACACCATAACTAAGCATGAATGCCTTGCAGTCATTTACTTCTGTAAGCAGTTCTGGCTGTATATCTATGGAATGCACTTTAAAGTGTTGATGGAACACTCCTCGTTGCATTGGCTCCACAATTTGAGAGAACCAGAAGGATGACTGGCCCAATGGGCACTTAAGCTACAGGCTTATAATTACAAGATTGTCCACCAAGATGGGGCTTCTCACCGAAATGTGGAAGGCTTATCCCAGTTACCAATGGTCCAGATGGTATACCTGCAGATGAATGAGCTATTCCAAAGAATGGTCGATGGAGAAATTTGGAACGAGCCCCCAAGAAATTCAGGGTGCACTTTGAAAAGTGATGGAAAAACTGAGACCATGGATGGAAAAGTGTTTAAGACGATTAATCAGAAAGCAGTTATTATGTCCAAAGCCATTGGAAAGAGCAGCTATTGTTCAAGCTGCTCATAAGGTTTTCAGGCATGGAGGTCTGAGAAAAATGACTGATCATAATCTCCAGTACTACTGGGAGTCAATCAAATATGATGTCGCTGACTATCTAGCTTGTTGCGTGGAGTGCCAGCTGCACAAGCCACATAAGAATACAACTGGATACTGGCTGGTCTGCCCTGTATTTTCCTGGCATATGTTGTCCATCAACGTGATGGGACCGCTGATGAGCACAGGGGGAATCAAATACATAATAGTTGCTATCCACCATCTGACAAGATGGGTTGAGATGAAGGCCTTGGCAAAAGTAGATGCTACCAGCACCGCAAAGTTCATCCTGGATCAAGTAGTATATCAACATGGATGTCCGCAGGTCATGCTTAACAATAATGGGACAAACTTCACATCTCATGTAATCCTGCAACTGAATGAGATAATGGGGATCAGAGGAGTCATGTCTGTACCCTGCCAGCCAAAGGCGAATGGACTGGTAGAATGAGTGAATGGAACGCTGGCCACAATGCTGAGGAAACTGTTTTCAGGAAGAACTTCCACGTAGGGAACATACCTGAGTTTGGTGATGTTCGCCTACAATATCAGTCATCATATGGCAACGGGAAAAACGCCGTTTGAGTTGTTATATGGGGAGGAAGACCGCGTTGCCACCAATTTTATATATGGAGGTGGAACCAACATCGGGGATGAGTGCTGGACAGTACTTGAACTGATTGACAAATATTCTGATTGAGATGAATTTGTAAGCATTTGATACTACAATAGAGAAAAGGATACAAGTAAGAGTGACAGTCAATAAAAACTGAACGGCCTTAGCAGAATATTGAATATATGAAAGAGTTGCCTATTGTGATATGCATGATTTTGGAAGAAGAAACAAACTAGATGCATTGTGGTCAGGTCCATTTGAGATTATTGCTAAGATGGTGACTTATGCCTACTCCATCAAGGATCTCTTAAAAGTGTTGTAAATTGAGTCCATGCTAAGTATCTAAAGTGATGGATTGAGGAAAAAAACAAAAGAGTTCCCAAAGGACTGATGAACCATATAGTTTGTCATGTCCTGATGATTAGGTCAAGTCCAAAAAAAGGACCTCTGAACCAACCTAGATAGTAAAGTCCAAAAAAAGGACCTCTGAACCATAGAAAACTTGTAGGTTTAATTATCTAAGACCCATTTTGGGGAAAATAAAGAAAGATGAACCGCTGAACCAAAACAAGATCATGTCCCATGATAAAAAAGAGGTAAAAAAGATTGATAAAAGATATATGTAAAAAAACAAAGATTATAAACTGCACAGAAAAAACTGATATATTTTTATAATTTTTATTATTGATTATTTTCAATACAAGAGATTCCACCATTCTTGCCTCTTAGGGGAGGGAGGATGGATCGCAGTAGGAATGAATAGCCTGTCAAAATCAATGTGAGATTAGACACTAGCGAGGGCTAGACCTACACAAAACCAAGTTCTTTGAGCAGATGCAGATCCCTGCAAGAAAGCAACTAGGGGAAGGGAAATCGAAATTTCAGAAGAAGCCAATCACAAAAACCCCAGAGCTGGGAGAAAAGCAACAGTATAGAAAGAGGCAGTCAGCAAATAACCCTTAGTAATCTCAATATAGTACCGGAGCTGGAAGATTAGTCTTGAGCGCCTGACAACGGGCTTCATCATGAACACCAGACATATGGGCCAGCAGCAAACAAGGGATGCTTGATGGGGTTGCCAAATTATGCCCTAACAAAAGCCATTAGCATAAGATACCATTGAGAAGCGCTGGAGATGAGATAGTTGTGCAGGGAGCAAATGGCATCCTGCAAGCAATGACTACAGGCTTCTTGGAAGCTAAAGATGAAGGAACAGTGAAACCCAGGAGAGGCTGGAAGCTTTGTGGACCAACTTTAAAGAACTTGGCTCGCAAAGAAAAGAGCATAAGTGGTGATATCCTGATAGGATGTTCTTGAGATTGGAGGGATTTAGCACTAAAGATAAAACCTCAGTTACTTGAGCCCATAATTCAGTGTAGGGGAGCTCAAAATGAATACTGTTACAGATGGTGATCTTGGTAGCCAAGACAGCGGGTTTGTAGTATTTTCTGAGTCAGAAGAAGAACCCAGGAAGCAATTCAGACCCAAAAAGAAAAGAGCGATCAAGAGCATGAGGCATGATTTAAAGAGCATCCAAGATGATGGTCAGTGAATCTGAGAAAGGAGCCAAATCCAGGAGAGTTTTGAAATCCAACTCTGGAAGTGACGACAGAGGAATAATTGGCCAAGAGTTGTTTGAAATGATCGCAAGCCTAGTTTTGGAAGGATTGGTTACCATTTTTGGTAATTTGATGGAAGGGCTAGCCGCTGGTGCCATACTAGACGTATGAGTCCTGGAAGGACTATAGAAGAGGTTCCATCACGCATAACAACTCATCCGCTGGAAGAGCCAAAGATCTTGATCAGACAAACTGTTTAGAAGCTGTTGATACCGTGACTTGGAATTTGACATATGAGCTGGATGAGATGGGGGATGTCAGACTTATATGGAAGTCAACATTATGCACTCTACAATCCATTAAGCTCCAATTTCGGAGAAAATAATCTCAAAATTAAAGGGATAAGCTCTCCAAGAGAAGAATTAAGAATGACTTGAGCCAAGAGGTTATGAGAGAAATAGCAAGGGAAAGCATAAATAAGTATTCTTAATTAAACAAAAAACAAATAAAAATGACAAGAGTCTCCTGTTTAGGACAAGGAGAAAATCAGGAAATTGAGGACGGCGGAACAAGAATCTTGAATATGGCAGTGTGTCATATGCCCTGATGGGGGAAAACTGGATACAGGGACTAATATCGTTACAAAGTAAATTGATCAGCCATGCATGACAGTAGATCATGGGGACCGCGCTCTGAGTAGGCAGTAGTGAGGAGGAAGAAGAGGAGAGCCACATGCTGATGATCATCCTGAGCAGCATTGAGTATTTTGATCATACTCCACTTGAGTCAATGAAGTATTCAAATAAGTGTCTGAAGTGGTGTACTCATGCCATGGTCCTTTTCTTGATGGAAATCTAAGCAAGAGGGGGATGTGTTAGATTTTTGCCCATATTCCCAGTCTGCTAGATTACCAGGAATTGCTAGGGGATAGTTCCCTAATGCGAGGTAATTTGGAAATTGGTGGACCATAATTTTGGAGTAACTAGGTTTGGGGGATTTTAGGATTTTGTCTGGTCATATCCATCGGGGATCAATCTGGACAAATACTTAAGATCTTGTCAGGAAGAGTTGCTGACAAAATAAAGGCATTTGATAGTGATGAACTATCAGGTGTAATGATTGGGATCATTCAGGTTTCATCACCAACTCATTGGGAATGAGAAGTAAGTTGCGAGGCGAGTGATGCCACCTGCAACTAGTGAATCAATCAGTTAGTTTGTGACCTTCCTTAATGGGTATTAAGTCCCATTAACTAAGCAGGTCACTAGTTAAATATGGTTGATTCACTTAGATTAAGAGGAAAATGTTAGAGACACGTTTTCTGACTCTTTCTGTTTAGGTCTCAAGGATGTCCAATGATGGAATACTAGCCAGGATGGGGAAGACCATTGCTGCCAAGACAAGGATTAGTGATTCAACAGCAACAGCTGCCATTTCATTGAAGAGGTGTCAACTGAGGTTTAGATGACTGGATCCCCACTATAAATTCCCTAGAATTCACTCATAGTAAAAAACTGTTAGATATTACTACAGATATACAGTTCTATAGTTTTTCATCTGGTATATAGTTTAAGAGTAAACTATTATCAGCTTTCAATTGTTCTATTCTTCTCAAGTATATTATTGCCATGTACAATAATTGGGAGACTCTTTCTGGGAAAAGAGTAAAGATCTGAACGGGGATCTAGAGAAGAAGGAAAACAATCAGAGATTTCTGCCAACTGTGTGTTGGACTGAAAAGACTGTCACCAGGGAATCTCAGAGAAGATCAGGTTGGACAGAACGAGGGAACGAATCACTATATCAAGACATCTCAAGTATTTTGAGCAGGAATACAGGCTGAGCGTTGGGCCAAGATCTATGAATTCCATTCAACTACAGATAATAGTTGTCATACTATAATCAACCAATAATGTCATATACTATACAGCGCGGACAAAGTGCACAAGAACTGAACCTGTGCAGTAATAAGTTTATTGGGTTGCTTGCCAATAATAACCAAGAACAAAAAAACTTTACAAGAGCTTAAATACATTTGAAAGACTTAAGTTTACCATCTCTTAGACCCATATGTTACTTGTATTTTTTAATATTGTTTTTTTACTTCTATGGATGATCACACTAAGAAATATTTTAGGACTTACTTATGATTTTATTGATTTTTGCTTGGACCTTAACTTGTTGAAGATAAAATTACTAGTCTGACATAATGACTTCGCCATGTTTTGGTCATTGTTAGCACAAAAAGAGCATATACTTGACATCTTTGCCAATTTTGCAAGTCTGTTTCCTGACATGCTCCATAATATTTTTCCTAAAATTTCCACAAAAATACTGAAACTTTGGCACTACTATATATACTTTTTGGTTTAATTTGGTTCTATTAACTCCTACAATAACAAGATATATAAAAAGCCAACTGGTAAGCCACACTTTGGTAGCCATAAATGGTCTTTTTTATTACTTGTATAATTAACTTTTCTTTTTTATAATCATCAGAGTTCACTTCCTTGAAAAGTATTTTTAGCATTTAACTGAGCAAAAATTTAATCTCTTATAAATCCTTCAAAATTGATACTCTCAGATAAAATTATTCATGATGATAAGTTGTGTTAAACTTGAATTTATAAGCCATGATGCAACTCTTGAGTTATTTTTCTCTACATAGGAGTATTAATGGATGTATTTTTTAGTTTGTTCAGAAAATACTTGTGTACATTGCAAAAAGCGTCTCAATTTTCTCATACATATACTGTGGACCACTTGTGAACTTGAAAGTAGAAGAAGAACGTTGACTAAATGATTCAAATTCTCATTACTTCATATATACTTGAGAATGCTTATTTCTTACATCTTGACTGAGTAAAATTAGTACATATGCATATAAGCTTTTTTGTATTTATAAGGAAATTACATATCAACAATATATTGATTTAATAGTTGTTTGCAAATGTAAATGATCGAACTCATCTCTTACTATCATGAGTCTTTCCAATTGAATTTATAGAGCTAAAAAGTTTCTAGTCTTTATACCCAGTCTGATAAAATTTGGGCTTTTCCCTAGTAGGAGTAATTCCTTGACTTTAGGTCTTCATATTATTTTATTTATATTGATCCTCATTATTTTTATTAAAGCTCTAAATTTAATACTCTATCAGGATCAAGGTCCAAAATCATTAAAATTTAATTTCAAAGCACTGAGCGATTTCCATAGATAGTGCCCACTTTTCTGACCAAATGAATAAGAATAAATTAACTCTTTAGAGCTTTACCAACCAATAAGATTTATTTGACGCTTCAATCTATTTATTAGTATTATCAGAGCATCATAAAATGGTAGGACCTTTTCTAGAATTGACTTGGCCAGTTGCTACACAACGCTAACCATTATGTGACCTTGTCTAATGGTTTCCCAATATTAGAATAAAATTTACTATCATAGTTTACTTCCAGCGTTTAACTTGATGTATCCCCTCTGCTAATTTATCTTGATTTTCCCTGGTGCTTTAATAATACCAAACATTTTTAATTAGATAGCTCTTTATGCTTTATATTTTTATTATAGTTTAAAAAAGTTTTATTAGGTCTGCTGAACTTCTACTTAGTTAAGTCATATTATGTTAAGTTAAAATTGTCCACTCTGGCAAAGTAAATTTTTTATGAAATGTAATTTTTCACTAAGAAGCGCCAAAGTGCTAGATATTTGCCTTAGCGACTAAATATTCTACTAAAGATAACAATGGCAATACCAATACTAATAATTAAGTAGTCTTTAAAGGATCAACAACAATTTTATTACCTGGAAATCCAAAAAGATTAGTAACTTACATGAAAAATAATACCCTTCTTCCTATACAAAAAAGTGTACTGTAAAGCACTATAAGCAATGGTATCACAATTTTTTCAATGTCACATATATATATATATATATAGCACTAGTGGTGCCCAACCCAAAAGGGGGAGCCGCCACGCATCTTTATTTGTAAATGGGCCAAACAAAAGATTATTAGAAAATAAAAATTCCCAGTATGGCACCTCAGCTAACAGCCTAGGAAGCCATATCAGAAGGGGAGGAAGCTTTGGGGAACTTTTATCTAGCGCCCGCTTTAGCTGGCAGACCATGGTGGACAGCATTGGGATGGGAGCATCAGTGACATGGGGCATAAGGAGATATAGTTGTGGGGTTCCTTTGTTAATGAGGCCAACGGTGTACACCACCTCAACGTATTAAAAAAGTTGATGCTCAGCGAAAGTGATGAGAGCTGGCACACGTGTGAACAACTTGATGCGCTGGCAGGTTTTGGGCTAATTGGGTTAAAAAGAAAGTTTTTTCCATGAGGATGAAAGCACGGCTTGCAGCAAAAGCAAGCTCATCAATTTTATACTTTGAATCTTCCTCAAAATCATGAGAAAAATTTGGTGTAGGAATAACCTCAACAAGGGGCTCCATAGCCCCATGTGTTGCTGGCGAAGTATGGTGTTGGCAGGGGCAGCTTCAGCCTCAACTGCCATTTTGTTGATATTTTTGTAATTTAAAAAACCATTTTGGACAAAAATGGCGGGAACGCAATTCAGGAGGGTCAACAAAGAACTCCTCCAAAGCAAAATCTGGGTTTACTTGGTACAGCCATTTATCCTCATCAATCCATTTGAGAACCTTGAATGGATTGAATTTGGCCAGCACTGGTCCAGCCATTGGAATTTGGGCAATGGTAGGAGCTGATTGGCCACGTGCTGTCAACCATGGCAGCTCAGCTGAAATTGTTCATCCATCGACTCAGTATTCTGTAATCCAGTCAAATTTGTATTGAAAATTTTAAAAATTTTGTTTAAATTGGTTGCCACTTTTGGAGCAGTGCCAAATTGCCCTGAGGTGGGGGTGAAAGGATTGAGCCCCATCTAAAAAATTGGGGCGAAATGGCCATGGGCCCAACGCCCAAGGGCTGAGTGGTGGAAGTGGCAGAAGCAGAAATTGTGAGGCACTTGTGCTTTGAATGATCAAGCTCAAAGCACAAGTGGAAAATGGTGCAGCCATTTTTGATGCGTGCCCAGAACAGGTAATCAGGGGGCAGATCTGATCACGGTATGGGGGAATCACGAGGTGAAAACGCTATGAAATGGGTGGATTGTTGCAAAGGCGTGAGGACCTGCCAACTGATCTTTCCCATTGGGAACCACAAACTGCAACACAGGGTCTGCGCTGTAAATGGCCAAACACTCTGTGAGCTCATGGCGGAAGCGTTTGAGGGAGAGATAAGAGGGCAACTCAGTGAACTGGATTGAAGCGGCCTCATCTGGGAGCTGTATGCAAATGGTGAGAATCGGAATTTTTTTGAAAACAATTTGCAGCTGAGATGCTGCTTCTGCATCAGCTTCTTAAGAGAAGATGAGATCAAAGTACCTTTTAAAGGGGCGGAAGTCAATGAAACCAGCGGGTTTGAAAACCGCCATGGCCATCTCAATGATGGCTGCGCTCACATATGGGAAATTATTCCCATAAGTGGCCCAGAGGCCAAAACGAAAATTGCTTCATAAGAGCACCAAAGGGCTCTGGAGCACCACCTGGGAGCTTGTGAGGTGGTGGGCCAAGTCCTGAGGGGTGACATAATGCCTGGTAGCATTGGGAGGGCTTCCAGAGACAGCCTGGGTGCACTTCAGCGGTGGCAAAAGATGTCAGATGGCGGCACACCACCACCCCAAGCCAGGGCAGCAGGCACCAATTGCATCAACATTGGTAAGTTTTGGCTCAATTGAGTGGCTGATTTTTTTTTCTTAAAAAATTAAATTTTGACTTCACTTTAGTTATTGAAGTGAAAGAGAGTTCTTTACAAAACATGAATACCCGCTGTCAAAATCTGGAAACTCATTCTAATTTCCTATTATCTCAAACAGAACGACTCACCACACAGGCTACTTTGGGCCAAAGAGAGCACCTGGATTTAAATTCTAAGCACGTTAACTTTGAGAATTATGTTCATACTGAGCTGTGTATTGCAAACAAAAACCGAAAACCTTGCAGCATTACCAGCAGTCCAAAAGAGGGATGAGGAGGATGCTCAGATCAAAGAGGAATTTTTAAAAAATTGGGGCTGTCCTTTCAAGATTGCAGGCCAGATATACTGAAATTATTAAAGAGAATTAGGAACTCAGGAAAAAATTATCAAATTCAAGTTCCTTAGTAGACAGTATGTTAAGGATATTAAAAGCATAATGTCCAACCAAGATTTATTTTAAAAAGGAACATGAAAACCTTAAAAATAATTCAAATCTTTCAAAAAGCAAAGCTGCTAGTGCTCACTCAGTTTTGACAATGGTAATTGAAAAATCTCTGACCATTCAGCAAAAAAACAATTTGGAAAAACAATTAAGGGCTGAATTCAAGTATTAATTTTCAGCAGTTTGGAGAAATATCATGAAACATTATCATCAGAAATCAACGCCAATGCAGAAACTGATATATTTAACATCCTTCCTATGCCTAAAGTTCTGGCATCAATACTGACTTCAGATACTCCCCAACGGGAAAAAGAGGGTTGATTTAAATGATGATATACCAAGGCGTTCAAGTACTAGAAAAGCAACACCTATGCCTGATGCATGGTGAGATGACCTTAAACCATCGAACTTGCCAAAGTTTGATAGGGTTAGAAACGTTCACTCTTTTCTCAAGCTATTTGAAATAGCAATGCAGGAAGCATCATACCATGCAAACGGATTATCACTAATCAACTTACTTGATGCCCATAGCTGTGAACTCATTATGCCCTATTTGGGTGACGATTGATCCTATATGGATGCTAAAATTGTGGTGACAAAACAATTTAGAGGGCCTGGAAAATTAGAGGCCCAAAAAGAGAGCTTCTTAATATTGATTTTAAGCAAAATGAGAATATTAAGGATTTTGCTAACAGATTTTTCCATAAGGCACAAGTCTTTCTCAGGTGTAAAGAAATAGATAAGTTTGAAACTAAGATTGCAATGGAGAACGCAGTCATGCCCTACAGTGACTTGCACCGTTTCATGATACCTGCATTCAATTGAGAAATGTAAACTCAAGAGCTTACCAATTACTTAAGAAGATGTCCCAAAGTTTTAATACATCTAATTGGCCCAAAGACTGGCAAAAATTCCAATTTTTGGGCCCAAAAATCAACACTGTGTCCGACCAAAGTAAAGATCATGTTTTAAAAACCAAAAATTTGAGCAAAAGCAGCAGCCAGTGCCAATTATCTGCCACAACTGTGATCAAAAGGGGCATTTTGCTGGCCAATGCTACATATGGTCAGACAAAAAGCCTGAGGTCAACGTTGCTCTATAATTCAACAGTGAGAGTGAGGCGGGAAAAGAGCAGGTGAAGTAGAGGCGGAGTGTTCTAACTCCACTGATGTTCACCAAACCATTTCACCTAACCTTGGCGAGCTCTTTAGGACTGAAGATGTTGCCAAAGATAACCTCCACCATATTTTGGCTAACGATATCCTTATGGTTACTACTCAGGCCAAAACAAAGGCAACTAAACCCTTTAAATTACAAAAGAAGCCCAAGAAGAGGTGTTAAAAGCTTACGCAAAACAGATTATTGATCAAGGTTTGAAACTCCAACCAGGATGTTCAACTGACTCACCTTCACTTAACAATGTGCAAGTAGCCATTCCCATTAAGACCTTAGCAGATAACTCCCCATATATATTTGCTTAAGCCTTAAATCACATCTTAATTGGGAAGAAAATAAATTAATCACACAATAAATACCACTGAAAACTAATATTAATGTAATTATATGGACATAGCAGTAAACAAGGTGCGAGTTTGGGCTATCATTGATAGTGGTGCCCCTATCAATATAGTCAGCATATATTTGGTTAAAAAGTTGAAAATTGCGCCTGATGTTGCTCACTGTCAGGAATATGGTGCAGCTGGAGCGCATACAACTAAATTGCTGGGCGCATACAGTACCCATTCTCTCAAATTTGGATCTATTGTAGTGATGACACATGCCATAGTATTGCTGAATACAAACTACAATATCCAATTAAGACTAATTACTGATGAAATATGGAGTTGTTACCAATCAAAAATACAATACTCTCACTATTTTCAGCCAGGCTATTACACTTTACTATAATAGGGATAGGGCAGTTGAGAAAAAGAAGCACAGCCTATTTATAAATCTGGCCTACAAAGACGGAGTAGTCACAATTGAGTATGTCAAAGCGTGATAAAAGATAAAAACACTACCCACCCAGATCAATGAGTCAAAGGGCACCCCACTTTGGTCAAATCAGCACATTACTATATCACCTGGAGATCAAGTAATCATCCCTACTGGAAAGAAAATTATTATCCCAGAAGGACTTTATGGTAAAGTATATCAACCATGGTCTAGATCTAGATTCAAGCTAAAAATCGCCCCTGGTATCATCATTCCTGGCCATGGAGAAATTCACACCTTATGTGCAAACCTGCAAAATTGGCCCATCTCTATCAAGTGACATCAAACAATTGCTTTTATGAATCTGTTCCCTACCACATAAATTAACTCTTTCCATGAGTTTGGAACTATTGTAAAATTAGGGCTTCCTGATAAGGACCTAATAAGCATTAATAATGTTGTCCCTATGGCCTAACTAAGCAACATGACCAACTCTGAGAAAGGCTTATCTCAGAAGTTATTTTCTAAATATCAGTAAATAATTGCACAAGATGATTTCGACTTAGGAGTCCTAAGGGTGTCATCTACAATATTGATACTAAAAATTCATGTACCAATCAGATTATGCCCTGATAAGATGCTAGAAATCATCAGAAGAAGCTGTATCCAAGGAAATTAAAAAACTTCTTTGAATGTGGCATTTTAGTGCCTTCAAAAAGTTTATGGGCAGCAAATTTTAATAGTGAAGAAGAATGATGGAAGCAATCATGTAGTCATTGGTTACCAGAAGTTGCCTACATCATGAAGAAGGACTTATACCCTCTGCCACAAATTGATGATGTCTAACAGGCTAGGGGGCGAAGTTCTTTTCAGCGATGGACCTTAACAGTGGTATTGGCAAATAGATCTGCCCAAAGAGGAGAGCGAGAAATGTGCAATCCTAACTTAAGAGGGCCTATTCCATCTGACGAGAAAGCCTCAAGGGTTATACAATGCCCCAGCTAGCTTCCAGAGGGCCATGATCACAATCCTGAGAGGTTTGAAGTTGCCATGTGCACTGGTGTACTTTGACAATATCAACGTTTTCAACTTCATTTTTGAAGAGCACCTGGAACAATTAGAGGAGATTTTCAGAAAGCTAGCAGCTGCAAACTTAAAGATTAAGCCCAAAAAGTGCCAATTTTCAAAGATCAGCTGGAATACCTAGGCTTTATAATTGACAAAGTAGGTCTTTGGCCCCAACCCTCTAAGTTGGATGCCATTTCCAAAATAAAATGGCTCAGATCCGAACGCAATATTCAAGTATTCCTAAGCATGATTGGAAACTAATGCTGATCTATTGCCAACTTTGCACAACTTGGAGAGCCTCTTTTCTATATACTTAAGGATAAGGTCCCATTTGACTGGACACCAGCTTGCCAAAATGCATTCAATTAACTCCAATTGGCAATATTGGTTGCTCCTGTTCTTCAATATCCAGATTTTGATCATATATCTTTTGTTCAGACTGACGCATCCCTAACAGCAGTGGGGCCATATTATATCAGATTAGGAAGGCAGTGAAGTACATCCAGTTGCTTTTGCTAGTCGGACTTAAAATGTTCATGAGAGAAATACATGGTGACATAACAAGAATGATTAGCCATCATATATGCTTGCAAGAAATTTGGGTCTACCTGCATGGCACTCATTTTAAAGTTGTTACTGATCATGCATCACTAAGATGTCTGAACAACTTAAAAAGAGCCTGAGGGCCAATTAGCTCGCTGGGAGTTAAAGCTTCAAGCTTATGACTAAACAATTGAGCATTGCACTGGGGTAAAATAAGATGCCAATTGCCTTTGCCAACTTCCCACTATTGCAAAACTTAGTCTGGCCGCCAATGAGTCATTTAAGAAAATAATCAGCGGAGAGTATTAAGATGAGCCTGAATCCGTCCAAAAATTATTAATAGATTTATGACAAGATGCAACTATCAAAAATGGTACACTTTACAAGAATAATGAGGGCAAGAAGTATATTTTTCAAGACCATCAGTCCAAACAGATATCATTTTGGCTTCCCATAAGGCCATAGGTCATGGTGGATTCAAAAAGACAAAGGAGAATCTGAAGCATTTCTACTATTGATATCAATGCATTTTGACATCCAAGATATGCTAGAAATCAATGCAGAGTGTCAAAGAAAGAAACCATTCCAAAAAGCACATCTTATCAGCTTGATTGGCCCAAATTTGCCTTGCACACCATATCTATTGACGTTGTCAGCCCCCTTCCAACAAGTAATTTAAAGGCCAAGTACATTATAGTAGCTATTGACCACTTGACTAAATGGGTCAAAGCCAAGGCTATTTGGGAAGCAGGAGTGGCAACTACAGACAAGTTCGTCCTTAAAAACATCCTCCACAAGCATGAATGTCCGCAGATTATTCTTACCAATAATGGAACAAACTTCACCGCCAATGTCCTTGCTAAGCCCAACTAATTAATAGAAGTTCAAGAATTACTCTCCGCTCCCTATCATCCCTAAGCTAATGGTACAGTTGAGCGCGCAAATGAAACGTTAGTGAACATTATCAGAAAAGTAACTTCATTTAAACCATCTTAATAGAGTATCTATTTGAGTTTTGCAGTATTTGCCAACAATCTCTCCTACCATTTGGCAATTATGATGCCATCTTTTCAGTTATTATATGAAAGACATCCAGCCCTACCATCACTACTAAATTTGGTCCAGAAGATACTGGCAAGAACAGTTATCCTCAATACGTCAAAAAGCTTTCAGATACCCTAATCAAACTGCAAGCTCAAGCCTTTGACGATAGTTTTGCCATGAAAATAGGCCTGACATGAAAATGATATGGAAAATTGCTACAAGTTGGCCATATTTGTAGTCAACAATGAAGTTCTATTTTGCAACACCCATGGATTGGGCCAATTGCAAAAGTTAGATCACATCTAGGTTGGGCCATTATTGGAATTTCATGAGAAATTATGATAAACAGGTGCTACAAAGGCTAAGAAATTATTACATCCGTGGCTCTAGCAAAGATCAACTCAAGTGCAACGAAGTTATTAGTTCCGTTGCTATGGTTAATGCCAATTGAATATACAGAATCCTGTAAGATAATAGACCAAAATTTAACTACGCAATACAGAATTTAGGTACTCTATTAATTAAAAACCAGAGATATTCATCGGGGAAAATTATGGTTCTTCGCAAGGATATCCTTGATTCACCTGAGGTAAGATCTTTCCTACCAGAGGACTGATATTGTTGCTTATTATTATTAAAAGATTTGTGATAATCATATCTGATAGAGCACTTGTTAGATGTGATTGGCCTTCTTAGCGAGGGCTTAGCCCCTTCAAAATGATTAGTCATTTTAGATTACTTGGTTGTCTTGTATTGGTGAGCTTCTTTGGATAGGTTAGACTCACCAATCATAGGAGGTTGATAACTCTGAAGGGTCTTTCTTCAGTCAAATTGAGAATTGGAAATACTCATATTAGTTTTATAATCTCATTAGACCAAGATATCAAATCTCGATCTGGAGTAATTTTGGTCATCTTAGTCCTATCTCCAATAATGCCACCCTCAAGATCTTGCCTAGGGGGCACATACTTGCAAAGAAACCTACTATGTACTCTATTGATAACAGTACCAGTATCAATAGCAGCAATGGAGTATTCCATACCCTGCCGATAAATATTACAATAAGGACCAACCCATAAGGCGTCCAATTTATGAATTTTTCCTTCTGGCCTATGGTGGTAGAAAAGTACAAGATCTCTGACTTGATATTCAGGTAATGTAGGTCTAATAGCGTTAGTTCTGGTACCTTCCTTAAAGGTGGTAGCAGCAAGGGAACTTGAAGCTGATGCTTGTAAACAGATGATCTCATCAGCTAATCTCCTCATAGCTAAGTTGGTAGTTTGTGAAGTAGCCTCTTCAAGTATAGGTTGAATACTTGAGGGGGCGGATAGGTTCCTGACCATATAAAGCCTTGAAAGGAGACATTCAAATAATATGATGATAGCTAACTCTATAAGATAACATCGCACTAGTTAAGTAAAAGTTCCACCTACTAGGGTCATTGGATACCATCTTTTGAAGAATGGCTACAAGGGTACCATTTGCCCGTTCTACTGCACCATTAGTTGAAGGATTATAAGGGGTCATAAAAGACTGATAAGTACCCATTAGTTTGGTAAGCTCAGATACCACCTTGGAAATGAAATTGGTCCCATTATCTGATAACAGGACTTTTGGGCTACCATGCCTGGTGATAACTTTCTTGAAAATAAAGGACGCCGTCACCTTGGCGGTAACTGAGGAAACTGAAATAGCTTCAACTCATTTAGTAAAATGGTCAATGGCTAACAAAATATATTGATTCCCATAGGTGGTCATAGGGAAAGGACCCACCACATTAATACTCAACGTGGAAAAAGGTTCAGAAGGCCCCAAAATTTGGTGTTGGAATGTTGGATTTCCACCACGTTGTTGTTGGCACTTAAGACAAGATTCCAGTACATTGTGTATAGATTCTAGCATGTTATCCCAGTAACAATGATTCTTTGACCACTGTAGTGTCTTAGCGACAGCTCCATGACCTACAGCTTGGTGGGCCTCCTTAATAGTATCAGTCCTCGCAGAGGGCCAAACAAAGGGCAACCACTTAGATCCCAACTTTTTATATAATGAACCTTCTTTTACCTAAGTGTCTTCGGTTAAGGATTTTAGCTTTGAGATAACATCCTTAGATTCATGGAATCAGAGCTCAGGTCTACCAATCAGGTCATAAATGCGATCTTCCTCTGCAGAAAATAACGTTAATATAGGCAATCAAGAAAGGCCATCAGCATTTTAATGTATAACTCCAGTGCAATGTTGAATTGTAAAGTCATAATTTTGGAGCTTTAACGCCCATCTAGCTAAGCGTCCATCAGGATCCTTCATTTGTTGCAACCACTTTATGTAAGCGTGATCTGTTACAATAGTGAAATGCTTGCCATATAGATAAGGGCGAAAATGCTTGATGGCGGACAACACAGCGAGGCATTCTCTTTCAGTAATGCTATAATTGCGTTCAGCCTTAGAAAGGGTTCTACTATAGTATGCGATGGGGTGATCAACCAGATTGGTATCATGTTGAGCCATAATGGCCCCTATAGCAATATCACTGGCATCAGTAAATAGTATAAAAGGTTTGGAAAAGTTAGGATGGGCTAAGATGGGGGCACTCATCAAGGCTTGGTGCAACTGCTCAAAGGATTGCTGCTGGGATTCTTCCCATACAAAAGGAACTTCTTTATGCAATAAATAAACTAAAGGCTCCGCAATCTCAGCAAAATGGGGAATGAATTGTTGATAATAACCAACCATCCCTAAAAATACTTGGGTATCGTGCAAGCTTTTAGGAACAGGCATGTCCAAAAATAGCTTGTATCTTATTAGATAAGGGTAAAATACCTTCGTGATTAACTTTATGTCCCAAAAATTCCATCTCATTCCTAAAAAACACACTTAAATGGTTTAAGCTTAAGTGATGCACACCAAAGTCAGCCAAAAACTTCCTTCAAATGAGCCAAATGCTCATTAAAAGTGCATGAAAAAACAGTAACATCATCTAAATAAACTAAAGCACAAAAAAGTTTCAATACCCCAAACAAGCCATCCTTGGCTCGTTGAAAAGTAGCAGGGGCATTGCAAAGCCCCTGCGGCATATGAGTTGGCTTAAATAGCCCCTCACTAGAAATTGGAGCACATTTTTGACGATCCTATGGGGCAAGATCAATTTGCCAATAACCACTCGCAAGGTCCATAGCAGAGATGTATTGTGATCCAGACAATAAGCTAAATGAATTGTCTATGCAAGGTAAAGGATAAGAATCCTTTTGAGTAACAGCATTGAGTCAACAATAGTCCATAACCACTTGGTGACCCCCATACTTTTTCAGATGAGTAGTAGAGGAGAAGCCCATGGACTCTTAGAAGGCGTTAGTAGCCCAGCCTCGAGGAGTTGTTTCAGTTCCACTAAGACTTGGGCCTCCTCAACTTTGGATTTGCGATATGGTCAAGCTCAAATAGGGGGAGTATCCCCAGTTTTCACCTGATGCTGTACCTCTTTCAATAGGCCAAAATCTCATGGACCTTGGGCAAAGATATCCGCATATTCTTCAATCAGGGCCTCAGCTTCAAGCTGTTGTTCTGAAGAAAGTGAATCCCCAAATTTAACATCAATTCGAGCAACAATAGGGGGATCTTCCAGCCCAAATTCGCGTAAATCTCCAAATCCCAAAATGGATAATATGTCATTCACAGGAGTAGGCCACACATAGGCAATGGGATTATTGCAATTCAATCGCATATGTTGGGAAGTAAAATTAGCCAGTGGAATTGAGACAGTCCCATCATAGGCAGGATCAAGGATACCAGGCAGGGTAAGGCTTTAAATAAAGGGATTTAAATGACCGCAGATCTCTAATACATGATCAGGGATAAAAATACTTGTACACCCATATCAACAATGATTTGAGCTATGGGAGGAATAGTAATCGGAGAGTTGGAATATGACAGCATGCCTTCAGAGGCACAAGCAGACGGAGGTTGAAGTATAGTCCAGGGACACAGGATTTGGTATTCACGACGTGAGATAGAAGTGGGATATTCTAATAAGCAAACATGTCGTTTGAGTTTGCCTTTGCTAGTGATGAAATCATCTAAGATCAAAGGTACTCAGTACCCAATTAAAGAAAGGTATTTGTCTTTAAGACTATTATTGCATCAAAATCGGTGAGAAACTTAGTTCCTAAGAGAAGATCATAGCAGTTGTTATCCAATACCACTGCAGGGGCTGACACAACCAACTTTCAAAAATGCATTGGAAGAGAGGAATAGGCTCCTAAGGATTTAGTGTAGGAAGGTCCAGCAGTTCCGTAATCTTGGGAATGGTTCAGGTCTGGAGCCAATTTGATTTTCTTCATAAGTTTGGAAGAGATTACATTAATGGGTTATCCCATATCAATGATAGCCAAAACTTTCACCTTATTCACGATGACTTCCACCCAAGTTACATCAGTGCCAAAGTTAGGGATTGAGAATACTGAGGGATTAATCGTTTGAATGGAATTAGAAGAAAAACAGGAAGGATAAGCAGAAATAGAGTCTTTGTTGGATAATTCATCAGGGATATCAAGCTCATCAGGAGCGGATACCACATAACAATCTAAAGAAAAATTGAAAGGTTTTGATTGAGGCACCTGAGGTAAGTCAGCACAGGGAGCCTCATGCCCTATGCTGACTCCTCTGCTTGTTTTTTCCAACATTGAGACACCACATGGCCAACAAGACCACAATAAGTACATGGCTACTTCTTTGCTTGTGGATTTAGGTTTAGGTGGCATCGCATGGATGGAGAATGTGGGTTACTAGAGGAGGTTGGATGTACCACCCCATTAAGGATTTCCATAAGCGCTTCCTTGATGTCAATAATGGAGCTGAAATTCCTTTTAAGTGATTTCAAGTGTAGTAGTAATTACATACAAGAAGCGAACGCACTCATTACAGTCAATATAGCATCATCAACGGTAATCTGGTCACACATAGCAAGTGTCTAGGCCTCATGGTAGAATATTTTAGCAAAATATTAAATAGACTCTCCTCGTTTAATTTGAATACGCATTAAGGCTTGCTTTTGGTTGGAAAGGATTTTATCACTCCCAAAGTCCTTTATGAGAGCGGTTTTCAATTGAGCCCACGTAGTGCAAACCTTAAGATGAGGAACCATGATCTCTTGAGCAAACTGGCTCAGGCAAGAAGTAATATGGCGGACCTACTATTGATCAGTAGCTCATCCATCGTACGTTCATAAACAAAAAGTAAAGAATGGATGCTACCTTCACCCAGTTCAAACTTATCCTTGAAGGTAGGTTTGAAAAGGGTGGCTTCAGTGTTCAAGACGTGTACACCTGATACAGCAATTGGTCCAACCTCGGAGGGTTAAGATTCTGTGAAATGGGCATGAGGGGGAACTCAGTCATTTGTTTTCTCAAGAGGTTCAAATCATCTTTTAAATTTTGAATTCATTGGTTAAGATAGTCATTCGTAGGAGCTCAGGTTAAGTTGGAAATTACAGTAACCATCTCCATTTGCTTGGTCTCAAGTACTTCACATTTAGCAACCAACCACTCAATGGATTCAGTCAATGAAGTAAACCAGGTTTCTGAGTCATTTGATTTGCATCGCAAAGCTGATGTGCATTCTCAAAACTATCCAGTAAATTGATTAAGGAATAGTCCGGATTGGTAAGAAGGCCTTCCAAGGATAAGAAACACCCTTGAGCTATGGCTCGGATTTGGGTTTCTAATGCTTGTACTCAGAATAATAAGAGCATTGAAGGTTCAGAAACGGACGTTGGAAGTGAGGATCCAGGGGGACCAGAAGGTCCCGGGGGTCCTTGCAACCCATCTTTACCTGAAGGACCAGGGGGCCTTGTTGACCCACTGGACCAGGGGGACCACATTCCCCAGGAGGTTCCAGAGTTACCAATGGTGAGCTAGGTGGTCCCAGTGGCCCAGGAGGGCCAGCAGGGCCTGGTTTGCCTTCTCTAAGATTACCCACCACTTGACAAGATGCTGTGTTAACCCATTAAACTCCCCCAAGCTCTTCTCATGTTCAGCCCACAACTGATCCAGTTGTCTATTGAACTCCTCCTCCAGAGAGGTAATCAAATGGTGAATAGGATTAGTGGCATTACTAACTTGATGAGATACTTCTTGGAAAATTTATCCCACAACCCCATTATCAATTCTCGCCAACTGATTATGATTATCGTTGATTTCTCTTCAATTATTGAGAATGGCCTCTGGATTATCCCTTCCAAAATTGGATGCCGTTTCATAAGTTAGAGATAGTTGTGAGTGAAATTGTTGCACTAGAGTCAACTGGCTTTAGATTTCAAGATGATGCAGCCCCAAAATCTGGAGTAATTGGTGAGTAGCAGGATGTTTGTAATGCCAGAGATACTGTTCAGTTCTGGCCAAACCAACTTTGGTATGCTGTAACACTGCTCGGTTATATAAGTTCATCATGTTGTCTGCAACCTTAGATGCTCAGTCACAATTAGGGCGAGGACCAGGCTGAATAGCCCCTCTGATCAAGCTTTTGACAGTTTCTTCAACATTTGCAGCTTGGTCTTAATAAAATTAGATTAGTTAGGGCCCTCAATGGCCAAGTCCATTTAAGCTTGAAATTGTAGATTATTGATATTGGTGGAAGGCAAATATTTATAGTTAAACTGTACCCATTGGGTGATACTCAAAGATTCCTCCAAAGAGGGGCTCTCTTCTCTAGCCATATTCATTGTTGTGAAAGTATGTTTTCACCAGGTATCCTCAGAAGCAGACCTGGCAGAAAGCACCAGTATTGAAATTTCACAAGAAATTATGATAAATGAGCGCTATGAAGGCTACAAAATTATTAGTTCCATGGCACTAGCAAAGATCAACTCAATTGCAACAAAGTTATTAGTTACATTGCTATGGATAATGCCAATTGAATATACAGATTCCTATAAGATAATGGAACAAAATTAACTACGCTATATGAGAATTGAAGTACTTGATTAATTAAAAACCAGAGATATTTATAGGGGAAAAATTCATGGTATTTTGCAAGGATTTCCTTGATTCACCTGAGGTAAGATCTTTCCTACCAGAGGACTGATATTGTTGATTATTATTATTATTAAAAGATTTGTGATGATCATATCTAATAGAGCTCTTGTTAGTTGTGATCGACCTTCTTAGAGAGGGATTAGCCCCTTCAAAATGATTAGTCATTTTAGATTACTTGGTTGTCTTGTATTGGTGAGCTTCTTTGGATAGGTTAGACTCATCCATCATAGGAGGTTGAAACTCTGAAGGGTCTTTCTTCAGTCAAATTGAGAATCAGAAATACTCATCTTAGATTTTAAATCTCATTAGAACGAGATATCAAATCTCAATCTGGAGTAATTTTGGTCATCTTAGTCCTATCTCCAACAGCCATTAAAAATTATTGATAAGACATCACAGTTCATATACGCAATTAAGGATATTGGGACTTGCCATATATAAAATCAAGTCCTTGCAAAATTTCTAAGAAGGTTCAATAGGCTGGCTGATTAAGGAATATATATAATAAGGGCATTGCAAAAATGGGAAAACAGAAATTTTTTAAAAAAAGTTTAAATAAATAAAAGAAAATAATAGTAATAGTTATAAATATAACCTAATTTTTCAAAAAGTATAGCTCACATTTGAGGAGGGGATGGGATCCAACTCCAAAAGCATTGGCATTTAGGGCCTAAGTTAAAGCTATGCAACTAGCCTACTTTATCAGCAATTCAGCTCAAAATTGAAGAATGACGAAGATCAATGAAGGCTAATCAGGAATCATAGGGCTTATGTTTGAGTAAGCGGGGGGAAATGTCAGATTCTGGTGTTTTACCCAAAAATAAACCCTTTGAAAACCAACAAATCAGGCCGATTATCCTACAAAAATTTGGGCCAATTACTCTAATTCTCAACTAAGACAATAATTAAGATACAATTTTGGCCAAATATCTAAACATCAATTAATATAAGTTATCCTCTTGACAAATCAGGCCGTATATCTTTGCATAATTCAGGCTGATTATACATGCAAAAACGTTGCCATTTAGTCCAAATTAATTGGGAAAAATAATGACCATTTACCTTAAGAAATCATCCAGGGATTAATCCTGTTATTACCTCTAAAAATCCCATGGACAAATAGAATAATAAGATTGGCATCATAATGGCATAAAAAATTCCCACCCTATGGTATATTTCATATATCAATCCTTGTAATCAGCATGATAGCACTTGCACATGGACTATCCAAATGGGAGTACCTAGTGCTATTGAGAGTGGCCTGCCAATGTCCCAATTAGAAGTACGTCATTTAACTTCTTTTTTGAAAATTTTCCCAGAAGTCGTATTTTGTCAGCTGTATGATAAAACTCAAACCAGGCTGGTCCTAGGACAATTTTGCACATTCATATTGTAAATTTTCCCCTGAAGTCTTCCCAAATATGAGAGTATTTTGACACCAATAGTTATGACAGTAGGTCATAGTTGTATCAGTTCAAGGGCCAAACTGAGTTGGGAAATAATTCTCTATGGAAAT
Source organism: Massospora cicadina (assembly GCA_022478985.1). Classification (NCBI taxonomy): domain Eukaryota; kingdom Fungi; phylum Entomophthoromycota; class Entomophthoromycetes; order Entomophthorales; family Entomophthoraceae; genus Massospora; species Massospora cicadina. The sequence goes on along the minus strand of JAKSZP010000027.1, from coordinate 180,391 downwards.
TGCATGCTTGATATGTGGCTAGGAGATGCCCTATAGGTATAAATACCGGCGTCTGTCCTAATGAGAATCATCCAACAATATTATCTGTTAAAGATAACTTTTATTAATTCTCTTTATCTTATTTTTTATCAAAAGTTTTATTGAAGAGTGTTGGCAAACTGTCAATTCAGAATTCTCAGCTTATACTTTTGCCTGCCACAGTAGAAGTTCCTAATTCTGTAGGATAAAATTAAGCCCAGGATCAACCAGGAAGTTAGATTTATTCAAATAAGCCTAGTGAGCTACTGAATGATTAAAATCCCATAAGACACTGGTTAAATTAAGGATCTTTTGGCCGAACTTCTTCCCAATTAGACGTGCAGGATCTATTTTATCAAGCAAGAAAACCTTGGAATTTAACAATTGATAGAAAATTACTTTTTCTGATATCTTCCCATAAATAACAGCACCCTTAGCAGCCTCTGATCACCATATGCAACCTTCTACTTTGGCCATTCTAAAAGTCTGGGAAGGCACCCCCTGTGCCTCAACTGTGAGAAATTCCCATTTTTCAAATAAGGAGAGTAAGGAAGCTATCCCTCTTGTGACTCAGGGTGATTTAATCCATGTGGTGGATGAGAAGTGGGTGATAGTATACCCATCAAAGATGCCCCCTTTCCCCAATATCTCAACGCCCAAGCGTTGGTGCAGAGGAACAGGTGTGTGTGAAGATGAAGGCAGTGAGAGGCCACTGCCAACAAGAAAGTGGTAAGCATCTCTCCCTCTTGAGAATCTCATGACCTTATGATGGGGCCTTTAAAAATAGATTGAGGTGCGGCAGATTGTGCTGTCTGCGGTAAAATCAGGTTGAAACCCCACTAAGGTGTTTCCCTTCCACTGGAAGAGGTGGTTCTACCCCAGTGGGTTTGAGGGCGATAAATCCATTTGATACCCAATGGAATCTCCACTATGTGGCCTAGCAATAGGTGCAGCCAAACCCTTTAGAAAAAGCATTGCTGATCTGCCAAGTAGCTTTGCATTGAGAGGGGAAATTTTGTGGCAAGTTTGAGCAAGAGTTAGCTGTCCAGAGGGAGATCAATTCAGTTTAAAATTAGTTGCAAAAACTCAATCCACCAGAATTGAATGGGATCATGTTACCCTTTTTTCATGCAAGAATATTTATTTCCCAAGCCCCAGCACTTAAGACAACTGTCCCTACAGGTACAGTTGGTGGACAAATGGAAAAAATTTGTTTAGTAAACAAATTCTCTGCGCAAGGATTTACAGCCTTATATTCTTATTTCTTATTAGAGCCTCAACCCATAAAGTGCCATGTTCCTCAGGCTATGCAATGACTGGGCCATAGTGGCTATCATCACCACATTGCTGCCCTCTCTCCTTGAATGGGTATATTGATTTACTGGTCTCTTGTGTAATGATTGAGATTTGTCTAAATCGTACATTTCAACTCAGATTCCGATTTTCTGAATTTGAGTCAAATAGTTTTAAAAATATTTTGGGTTTTGGTCGGTTTGGGCGCTGGGTTGTGCCTCGCCCAAGTCATAGATTAGGCTTGTGTGAGCCTAATCAATAACTTGGGTGAGGCCCCTGAAGCACTGCCTTTATAAGGCGCGCCTGCCATTCTGAAGTTCACTTCAGAATTTTCACCCTAGCATGTTCCTTCCTGGGGGAGCATTGTCAGTTGCTCCCCAGATGAGCTCTGGTTGGCGGACACCTTCACTTTTATGGTCCAAAATAAAAAAAGGATGTTTTGGGGTTTGCATACCTCGCATACCTGTGGTCTTTTTTGGGTGGGTTCCATTTTGAGGAGGCTTTCGCATGGTTGGGTCAGACCAACCACTATTCAACCTTTACATAGATAACCAATGAGAGGTGAATGTTTGGCTGCTTGTCGGTGCCCCAAACCTCTCCCTACTTGGTTAGGCCGCTTTGGTTGCTTTTTAGTGCACCAAAAAAATATGTAAAAATTATATGGTAATCAGAACTGGGGTTTTTTCCGATTTGTTACATCTTGGGGATGTCCCCACTTTTATACGCCATTTGGCGTCAGGATGTACCATTGCTGTTGGAGATTATCTCTCCCCAATGGATGAAGTTTTGTGACTTCTCCATGAGCTTGACAGCCTGTGGCGCCACAGAGAATTTAGGGGCCTCATGTGGTTCTAAAAGAACTGACAGCTGCAGAATCTGCGGCCATTGTGGCAGCCATGGCTTGGTTGTTAACGGTTTATAGGTAATAGTGATAATCAGCTGCTGTCCTGCAATCCCTTCCCCCACCCAATATCAGATTGTATGGACGGCTATGCCCCTGGCATTCTGGTTTACATTCTGGGCTATACACACCCCAACTGGCAGGATAGTCACAATTTCATTATCCAGCTTTGTGACATAGTTGACTTACCATTACTGTACGCCATCTCCACCCTTCTGTTACAAGTAGGTGACGTGATGGTCTCATTATACCAAATGAACCTGCAGTCATTGCTTTGTTTGGTTCTGTTTGTGGGTTAGTTGGCACTTTTATTGAGTGCTTCCACATAGTGGTGGAGTTCTTACTGGGTATTTCCTTCTACAGTGCCAGTTCTTGTCTCCTTCCGCCCTAGGGGGTGGTCTCATCTGTTCCTTCCGTGAATATCATGAACAGGTTTTAAATGCCCTCACCAAATTGTAGGCGTGGTTTGAGCTAATACGGCGGTTTCAACCTCACTGATGATGCGCAGAGAAGTGTGTTCTTTTTGGCTGTGGTGGAGGGGATGTCATCATTTGGCGCGCAGAACTTTATGCTCGGCCAACAAGCAGGAGTTTTGACTCCTTTGACTACTTTAGTGTCATAAATAGTGAGAGCGCTTGTATCAGATTATCTCCCCTGCTTCAATTCATTATACTGTACACGGATGAGTAAGATCAGGCTTTGTTTGTAGAGGCACTCATGGCCTGGCCCCTGGACTCAGGCTTCTATTGGATGTGTTAGTAATGGGTATTTTGTGCCACCTGGATACTGTTTATACCAATCATTATGCCTCAAACATTAAGTTGGGTTCTCTGAATCAGGTGTACGCGATGGCGACCTCCATCAGGGCTGCGCTCTGGCATGCGTTGGGTGGGAGGTTGGTGCCAAAATATATTCCTCACCCTAGCGGTTTGAGTGGGGTGTTGAATGACAGGCTGGCATGCCCTTTGTCTCTCAACTAGCAGGCAAGTTCAGGCCAGGCTCCTGGGGTGTGTGTTTTGGTGCTGTATTATTCTTTCTCCCCTCCTCCCGTTGTTTCACCTTCCCCTTACCTGGAGCCAGTTGGTGAGGCGGTTCCTGTGATAGAACTGGTGCCTTGAAATTTTCTAGTCCTCCAGTTGTCAGAATCCCAGTGTAAAGAGTTTGTGAAAGTTCTTTACATGGAGGGGTCTAATTCCCCAATCAATACAGTTTGCCTGAATGACTCATTGATTATCACCACTTAGCCTTCAGTGTCACATGTGGTGGCCAATAACCATGATTTCCCTATTTTTTATTACTGCTGGAAATTTTTGGGTGGGCACAGGGTGTCAATTGAGGCACTTGTAGATAAAGAGCGGCAGGGAACTTTATGAGTTTATACAGGCACAGGATCTCAACTTGCACTTGGAAGTTGGAGCGTCAGTACTAAGAACATATTCTACTTCAATGGCTTCATACAAAATATGGTGTCCCATTTTTTGGTGCACCAGTCTGTTTCTGTGATCAGTTTTACCACAGTGCCAAACCTGCTCTTTCTAGTTATTCTATGGGTGAGGGTGGCGGTGTCAGCAGCAGGTTAGCATCACCCTGGACTTTAAATGTACTGTTTTTTTTCAAAAACCCAATTGTGGGAGGAGTTTCATCTTATTAATAAACTTGTGTCAGAATGGAAGAGGAGTTCCATTATGTCGCTCCTTTCTCAAGTGGGTCTTTAAAAGATTTTAAGAAAGAGATAGTATCATAACAGGATATGTGACCTGGAGAAGGCTAATCGCCTTCCACCACATTCTGAGTATGATCTGGCTTTCAGTTTGATGGTTGTTAAATTTTGGTTCTTCTTCAGAGGGCTGGTTCTTCTTCAGATGTAAAATGAAGTTTCGAGCATCTATTGTATGATGACAATAGACAGGATGGTGATTAAAACTTAAGATATAACTTCTTGGTAGTACTCAAATCTTATACCCTGTCATTTACTTGGACGATGGCACGCCGCCCTGATCTTACGGATCCCAAGTAAAGCTTTATCTGATACAAAGTAAGTACTAAACACAAAAAAAATTATAAGTTAAATTAAAAACTAGTCCAGTAGTTGAATATTTTATTAGCATCAACAAGAGGGTTATTTATAGGGTTTGATGTTCACCACATCTTACCCATGGCGTCTCATTTCTAATGGCACTGGCCACATAAAATGTTTGTAAGAATGTCTACAAATACTTCAACTCAGGGCATCATGCTCAGCCTCAGGGTCAGAGTAAATATCGTCATCATTCTCAAGATGGCGTTTTGGACGCGTCTGCAAATAGCTGAACCAATTCTCTTTCACATGTAATCAGCAGCACATACCAAAGCGATTTGTATTACTAATTAGTAATTAATTCAATCAAAAACTTGACTGACATTAAAAACTAATTTTGACATAGACCAACAAAGCCCATGTTCCCAAGTCATTAAGTCAAAACTTAATTCAAGTCCGACCTAACAAAGCCCTTGAGTCCATGTCATCATAGTTAAATATTATTAAGTGGAATTGCTAGGCCTCGGATCCTAAGCTTTCGCATAAGCTTAGAATATACCTGATCCATAATCGCTGATATCTGATATGATCCATAATAGGTTTAAGCATGCTAACATTATTATGTCCCTATCAAATATCTGACAATTTGGTCCAGTCAATTACTCAACACTTCCCCCACCTTGACTGGATATAAGCGATGGGTATCCTTCTTCTTGGGTCACAATGGCTAACTTTTTGTGTTCCTCAAAGTATGAACATTATCTCAATAGCCTTTCCACATTAGACCAACGAGCCTTCCTAAGTCTAAGCAAGTCCATGCAGTGCACTATGGTCAACTTGGGCGTGTTGCCCATGGTTCCTCAAGCTGGGTCAACCAGCTACGCTTCCACAGTAATAGAGAGTTTGGCTTCACATCCTGCTGTGATAACACCAATCAATAAACCTGAACAAGCCCCCATGGCTTCAGGTGCAGTCATTTGAACATCCCAATGGGTCAAGCGGGATTCCCTTTCAACATATTCTTTATCTCTTTGGCCTTCTGAAGCCATTCAGTCCAAAGAAACCCTGATCTGAAATCAATTCACTTCAGATAGGGATCTTCTTCCAGACTTCTTGTTTTCACTTTTTAGCATCTTTAATTCAAAAAATATCTCTTCCTCCTTGCACGTGGGCAGTGTGGCTTCGTTGGGCTTATTCTCAATTTGATGTTGGAGCTTGTGAACGACTACTTGTCATCCACACTTGCAATTGGTCCTGAGGTTGCCGCATATGATATTTTTGAGGCCAACCAGGCCCTTATTTTTGCTAACTTGGTTGCTAGGCTTTGGTGTGAACCCGCTTCAGTACATACTGATTTTTATATCGCGTTGGGCCTCAAGACTCAGATTTCAAAGGATCGGCACATCCTGGTAATACTGAGCCCTTTGTAAAAGTTTGTCTAAGGGCTTCCCAAGAAGTATATCCCCCAGATGGCTCTTTTGGGTGCATGCATTCGCTTCCCTCCTTTGTCACTTCCTACCAATACTGTGTCCAACATGCGCAGGGTATTAGATAAGGCCATTCCCAAATGTTTCGTGTGAAAGAGTTCCTCACCTCTGTTTACCCCTGCCTTGAGAGCCTTCTTGCAAATTGTATCTTCCTTTCAGTGACATTTACTCCTGAGTTGAACCTTTCCCACCTATTCCAAAGTCCCTTCCAATGGACATTCCCTTTAGTTTGATGGCCTTTCCTAAGCTGACAAGGCCAGCATGCCTGGTGCCAAGCTTTTTTGGGTTTGGCACATCTCCGCCAGGGTCTAGATAGTTGGGACTTGTATGAAATCTGCATCTCTCCAATTCCGTTGTAGGCTTCTCCAGTGTTATTGCACTCTCCTCCCCCTACTGAAGAAGGGGTACCTAGTTCTAATGCCAGCGAGGCATCAAATCTATGAAATAAACTCTATGGCTTGCAATTATTTTTTTTCATTAATAACTATTTATATTTTCTATATCCAATTTTTTTTTAATTTTAAGTTTTTCTTTTTTATATTCTTATATTTTTTTTTCTTTTTTCTTTTTTGTATTATTATTCTTTATGATACAGATGAAGGAACTTAGCGTGTACTTGATTCACAACCCAGCCACCTTGATCCTTAATGTTATATACGTCTTCAGACTTTTTCTCCAATATGATAAATGGACCCTTCCAAAGCGAGGCTAGCTTGTGCGCGCGGCCTGCACTATGAGTGTCACAATATACTACTAAATCTCCTTCCTTGAACTTAGTCACCATAGCTCATTTTGCATCGTCATAGCTCTTCTGAATAGTTTTTTGACTAATTGCGTTTTGATAAGCTTCAGATTGCAACTTGATTAAGGTCTTTGCTAGTTGCTCAACATAGTTATTTGGGTTAATTGCATTGATTGAACTGAGTACCAAATATAATAATGGAGGCAGAGCGGGCTGTCTACCATACAAAAGTTGAAATGAAGAGTGGACTGTGCTGCTGTGGTGTCTGATATTGTATTCAAACATGGTTGCACTAATTGAAGTTGCCTATTGTGAAGGCACCAAGGCTGCGTTTTTGTGTAAAATGCCGACTAAAGTGCCATTCACTTGCTCTACCATACCATTAGTCTCAGGATGGTACGTGTTGACAACAATCATTTGATAGACATCAACTCATTTAACTGTTGTACCATTTGGGCAGTAAAATTCGTGCCATTGTCCGTCAAGATCTTCTGGGGGCATCTGTGCTTATAGATAATATTATCCATAATGAACTTGGCAGTAGTTAGGGCCCTGACGTCTCAAATTGCTTTTGCTTCCACACATTTTGTTAGATGGTCAATAGCAACAATTATGTATTTGTTGCCTAGGCTACTCACAGGCAAAGGGCCAATTATATCAATCAACATGGTATGTCAGGCCCAGTCAGGTTTTGTCATATACCCATAACATCATAGTGGGGATCAACCCCAAAGATAAGGCTGGGCGCTTGGAGGCCCAAAAGGTGAAGCTACAGGACCTCCCAGACCTGAAGCACACCCTAGACCAGCGCTGGGTAAGGGCAAAATATGCCCAGGTTGGTCCTAGTGGGGTGCTTAGTGCCCAGCCCCTGATGGCAGCCCAAGTATAAAAACGAACTATCTACCAAATTAAGGCGGATGGTTTGGTTCACTTAGTTTCAGAACAAGGGTTCGAAACCTGTTCCAACTACAAAATAACGCGCTCAGGTCAAATCCAACTTCAGTTGATAACTTGAGTGAAGTCAGTTTTGGCCTAATTTGCTAACTCAGATGGCAGTATTGCCCTTTTGGTGAGCCGCTGCTTGGGCTTACTGTGGCATAACCCCAAATTCTCGTCCAAGCTTAAATACATTTTCCCTGACCAACATTCCTTGTTGGTCAACTTTGCACTAAACTTATTCCCTGTATACCATTTTACTTTATGCTTTTTTAACGATCCTGTGCACAAACCTCTTCAAGGAGGTCTTGCGCTCAATTAACCTTGTCATCCTAAACACAATCTGATTCTCACCTCATGAACCATTGATTCGCCCAGGTACCCTCCAACCTGGGTTGTTTACCCCTTCACTCACTGTGCACCGCAACACTTTTGGCTGGTTAATTCTAGCATTTCTTTGCTTAAAATATTAGTGCTCCAGCACCCTCTGCTGGACAATAACCAATTTTATTCTAACAGCTAGTTCTCTGGAGATGGTCTTGTGCACCAAGCACTGTCCCGCTGGGAACTGGAGAGTTATAGACACTCTCTTAACATTAGTCAACCAACATTTTTTCTCTATGTGCATGAACTTTTTCCGTGTGGAACTTTTCCAAGGTGGAAACAGTGGCTGCCAGCTGTGGGCTCCAGCTGTCATTAGCTGCAACTCTGTTTCCTCTTTTTCCCAAAGGTTGGAGCAACTCAGCGTTATTTTGGTTTCCTCTGACTGGAAATTATCCACCCTTCATGTTCATACTTGGTGGTTTCAAACGCTTTGAGGTCCAAAGGTCATGATTCCCTGAAATTCCACCAAATTTCTCAATGTTGATTTAAATAAATACTTTTCTTTCACCCGCGCGTTCAGCCAATGTCATCAGAATTGGTTAAGATGGGCCTGGGGGTGTTGGCCATGGATATCATCAGCCATTCCATAGTGGTTCAAGGGACAAGGTCGTTCATGTCTAAAAATGCATTTTATAACGAAAACCTGAGATATACCTCTGAACCAATTTTTCCCTCTCATGGTTCAGATCTTGAACCCATTCCTGTATATGAAATCACACAAGAAAATCCTCGTTTGACCTCTTCCATGATTCACACCACACTGGAAGTTGAAAAGAGCTGTGTCTACTATATGAAAACGCTTATGCACCTTCAGAAGGCATGAAGGGTATGTGGCCTCAGTAGTAAGAGTGACCAAATATCCCTCCCCTTTTTAATTCCCAGACCTACCCTTATGAATCTCTTAAGCTAGAAGATAATTTAGGTGAACTGGGAGCGTTTTCTGCTTTGAACAATTCCCACTCTGGATACTTCCTCTTGACTGCTACCCTTACATCCTCTTTGGGGAGGTTCACCACAACCATTTTAGTGGATACCAGTGCCACCAATAATTTTATTGACCAAGATCTGGCTGACTACCTTGAGTTGAGTTACTCACCAGGTGGTATGGCTAGAGGTGGAGCTTCTCAAGGTATCCCTACGGTGAACATCATAGGGATGGTGGACTACCAGGTAGGTACCTATCTTCTTTCCAATTATTTCCAAGCTATCAAGCACCTTTTGTTCCCCAATATTTTGGGGGTTGAGTGGTGGATAAAGTCTGATGTCCGCACTAATTTGGAAGAAAACACGCTATCTTTGTCTTTGATTAACGGTCACCAGTTAATTGTTCCCTTGTCAGAAAAGAACATCCAGGGCCATTACCACATTGGCCCAATGTTCCCACCCCTATCTTGCTCCTTTGTTGAAGATTCCCCCTCCACGGGATTTTCCTTACCTTCCTGTTTGAAGGGCTTGGAATCCTCTTTTGATGCAGCATCTGCCAACGCACTTCCTGAGCACTCTGTTTTCAATTGTGACTTTAAGCTCACGGTGGATCTGGTGCGCATATCTTCCCCCATTTACCCATTAACTGTCCAGGAGGAAAAGTCCTTGGATGTGTGGTTGAAGGACCAGTTGGCCAAAAGTGCAATTTTCCAGCGTTCCTCCCCTGTATGCTCCCCCCTACTCTTTGTGGAGAAGTCTGATGGTACCTTACACCCCTGCATAGACTATGGTAACCTTAACAACGTTACTATACCAGACCTCCATCCTATCCTTTAGGATTCCCAGATTGCACGCCATGTGGAGAAGGCAAATGTCTTCTCTAAGCTGGATTGCCTTAACGCGTTCAATCAGATCCAGATTAAAAAGGGATAAGAGTGGTTGACCGCATTCCGTACCAGAAAAGGGATCTTCCAGAATGGGTCATGCCTTTTGGGCTTAAGAATGCCCCTGCTATCTTTCAACGCCGCATTGATGCAGCGTTGGGGGAACTGTTAGGGATATGCGCGGTCGCCTACATGGATGATATACTGGTCTTTTTCCCTTATCAGGAGTCACATGCAGTTCACCTTTGGCAAGTGGTGGAGCGGTTAAAGGCAGCCAGCCTTACGTTAAAAATATCAAAGTGAGAGTTTTTTAAGTCCCAGGTCACGTTTCTGGGCAATGTCAAGTTCGACCAAGGACACATAATAACTCCAGACAAGGAGAAGGCGATTCGTGAGTGGCCTACCCCCACCTCAGTTAAGAAATTAAGGAGCTTTTTGGGGACGTGCACGTTCCTCAAGAAGTTCACTTCCAATCTGTCTGAGGTGGCAGCTCCCCTATACAAGGCTAGCGGTGCCAAGGTGCTTCAGTGGTCCCCCACTTTGGAGGATGCTTTCCAAGCAGTGAAGTGCACCCTGTTATCCATGACAGTTCTTCGCCATGTCAACCCTTCAAAGGAGTTCATTGTGTCAACTGATGCCTCCAACTTCGCCATAGTGGCCGCCTTGTTACAAGTAGGAAAAGATGGGATAGAGCATCCAGTGGGATATTTTTCTAGGAAAATGTCTCTGCATGAGTTAAATTACGCCGTTTATGATAAGGAGTTACTAGCAGTGGTGGAGGCTCTGATGTATTGGCATCACCACTTGCATGGCTCTACCCAACCATTCCGTGTACGTACAGACCACCGTGCCTTGCTGTACTACTGCGCGCCTCATGTCCTAACCCACGGCAGACCCATTGGTATGAGACCCTTGCCCAATTTGCTTTCACGTATGAGTTCACCAAGGGCAAGGATAATAGTTTGGCGGATGCTTTGAGCCGCAACCCTGCTTTAGCCTCTAATCCCAAGGAGGTAGAGGTGCACAACACCCAGATTATGATACATCTGAGTAAAATTCTATCTTTGCTTACATCTCCCCTGGCTAATGGGCCAGCGCTTACACCTCTGGATAACACAGAGGAAAATGGTTTGTTCGGAAAAGGTCGTCCTCTCTCAGCCTCTGTCAGGCAAATATGCCATGTTTCTTGCAAAGAGCGCTTAAAATCAAGAAGATCTATCCAGGGGCTATCACATAAAGGATGAGATGGTGTGGTTCCTGGGGCGCCTTTGGGTACCTGCTGGACCACTGCACCTGAACATCATTTGGGACCATCATAATAATATCACCATTGGTCATACGGGGAAAGCAAATACCTTGGAGCTGATACGCCGCACATATAATTAGAAGGGCTTGCCTGCTCAGGTGGGCTGATATTGCAAGGAATGCCTGGTATGCAACCAGATGAAACCCAATCGTTAACCTTTAGCAGGGTTGTTAGTACCAGTCCAAAAGGCTGAGGGGCCTTGGACCTCCATCTCAGTTGATTTCATTGTGGAGTTGCCAGTCTCAGATGGTTAATATGCCATCATGGTAGTGGTGGACCAGTTCACGAATTTTGTCCACTTTATTCCTTGCAGAACCACCATAAACGCAGCTGAGATGGCTAGGCTTTTCGTTGCACATGTGTTTGCGCTACATGGGGTCCCTCAAGAAATTATCAGCAATTGGGGCCCTCAGTTTACCTCCATTTTTGGGAAGGGTTGTGTAAGACTCTTCAGATTCGCCCTTGCCATTCAACTGCCTATCACCCCCAATAAGATGGGCAGACTGAACGAGTTAACCAGTGCTTGGAACAATTTCTGTGGTTTTACACCGCTGCAGATCATTTATATTGGGCTTCTCACCTTCCCTTGGCCCAGTTTAGTTACAACAATACCTTGCACTCTTCGATCAGATGCTCCCCATTTTTCTCCAGCTATGGCTTTAACCCTGCCTTTAACATGGAGCCCAGCAGTGGGTCAAAGGTTGAAGCGCTGGTGGACTTTGCCAAGACCATCAAGAAGGTCCACCAGGGGGTTTCCACAAGCTTGGAGGCGGCTATGCAGGTATATAAGGAGAACGCTGATTGGAAGCGCAGAGTGGGTCCCGCATACAAGGAAGGGGATCTCGTGATGCTTGATGCTCGTAATATCCCAATCAAGCAACCATGTAAGAAGCTGGTACCAAAAAGGATTGGGCCCTACCGCGTTGTAAAAAAGGTGGGCCATGACTCATATCATCTAGATATCCCCCCTCATTCTGGACCTTCTCTGTGTTTCATGAGAGCAAACTGACATTGTTTGAGGGCCCCCACCAGAGACTCCTGAGGCTTATCTCGTGGATGGGGTGCCAGAGTGGGAGGTGGAAGAAATATTTGCCTCATGCCTTGTCAAAAAAAGACTTGAATACCTGGTGCCCTGGAAGGGCTCTGACGCTGCCAAAAACAGTTGGGTCCCAGCGTGCAACTGTGTACATGCCCAAGATCAAATTGACGCTTTCCACCAGCAGTTTCCCCAGGCTGCCAATCTGAACCCAAACCATCCGTCACTGCCATGAAGTTGGCCCCTGCCCACAAGAACTTTTCCCTAGTGCAAGCCCCTGGAGGGGGGTTGAGCCCCATCGGGAGGAGAGGGTAATGTCATGTACCCATAACATCATAGTGGGGATCAACCCCAAAGATAAGGCTGGGCTCTTGGAGGCCCAAAAGGTGAAGCTACAGGACCTCCCAGACCTGAAACAAACCCTAGACCAGCGCTGGGTAAAGGAAAAATATGCTCAGGTTGGTCCTAGTGGGGTGCCAAGTGCTCAGCCCCTGACGGCAGCCCAAATTGTTAAAAACTATCTACTAAATTAAGGCGGATGGTTTGGTTCACTTAGTTTCAGAACAAAGGGTTCAAACCTGTTCCAACTACAAAATAACGCGCTTGGGTTGAATCCAACTTCAGTTGATAACTCGAGTGAAGTCAGTTTTGGCCTATTTTACTAACTCAGATGGCAGTATCGCCCTATTGGTAAGCCGCTGCTTGGGCCCACTGTGGCATAGCCCCAATTTCCCCATCCAAGCTTAAATACAATTTCCCTGACCAACATTCCTTGTTGGTCAACTTTGCAATAAACTTATTCCCTGTATACCATTTTACTTTATGCTTTTTTTAATGATCCTGTGCGCAAACCTCTTTGAGGAGGTCTCGCGCTCCATTAACCTTGCCATCCTAAACACAATCTGATTCTCACCTCATGCACCGTTGGTCCGCCCAGGTACCCTTCAACCTGGGTTGTTTACCCCTTCACTCACTGTGCACCGTGACACTTTTGGCTGGTTAATTCTATTATTTTTTTGCTTAATATGTTAGTACTCCAGCACCCTCTGCTGGACAATAACTAATTTTATTCTAACAGCTAGTTTTCTGGAGATGGTCTTGTGCACCAAGCACTGCCCGCTGGGAACTGGAGAGTATAGACACTCTCTTAACAGGTTTGATCAAACGTATTTCACATCTGACCTCATAGGTTTTGTGATTTGGCATGAATGGCATCTATCGAGCATGTCTTGGATATCAAATCGCATGGAATCCCAATAGCAACTGAATCAAATTAATTCTAGCTTCTTGATCATTCCCTCATGTCTGATGGCCTTGTGTGCTTGTTTAATAATCTCCATTCGGTCAGAAGGTTTTGGGAAGATTCAATGTTGTCCATCAGGCTTAAGATTGTATAGAACTCCATTTCAATATTTGGTATTAATTAATGCTTTTTTGATCACTTTTTGAACTTTGGGTTTTTCATCTCCATACTTTTGGTTAATCATTTTTTCATGAAGCTCAACAGCCAAACTTCTCAGGACAGCTACAATAGGAAGTCGCGATAGTCCGTCTGCATTTTGATGGGCTGCTCCAGCTCTATGAATAATTTCATAATTGTATGCTTGTAATTTCAGAGCCCAGAGGGCTAACTGTCCTTCAGGTTCCTTGAGATTGTGGAGCCATCATAATGAGCTGTGATCCATTACTACTTGAAACTTGGTGCCATGAATGTAAACCTGAAATTGTTTACAAGCATAGATGACAGCTAGACATTCTATTTCAGTCACCGTATAATTACACTCATGCTTATTTAGCATCCTGCTGCAATAAGTGACCGGATGCTCCTCGCCATCATCCCCAATCTGCGATAGCACACCACCCTTTGCAGTCATTTGAGGCGTCAGTTTGTATGATAAAAGGCTTGCTGAACTCGGGATATCAGAGGATAGGCGCTGAGCTCATTTTGTTTTTCAAAGCCTCAAAGGCTTGTTGGCATTCTTCTGCCCAGAAAAAATGAACTCCTCCTTGTACTAAGTGGAATAGAGGCTCGGCAATCTTTGTAAACCCTTCCATGAATCTTCAATAGTATCCTACTTTGCCTAAGAACACTTGAACATCTCTCATACTTGTCAGAAGTTGCATATTGTTAATCGCCTCCATCTTTTGAGGCTGAGGCCGCAAGCCCTTGGAATCAATGATGAGCCCAAGGTATTCCAATTGTTCTTTAAAGAATTGGCATTTTTTAGGTTTTATCTTCAGATTAGCCTTCAACAGCCATTTGAACACTTGTTCAAGATGCTCCAGATGTTCGAAAAACGTTTTCAAAAAGACATTGATGTCATCCAGGTATACTAGAACACAGGACAATTTAAGATAGCTAAAATTGTGTCCATTGCGTGCTAAAAGGTTGCAGTGCGTTACAAAGCCCCTGTGGCATGTGTGTCAGTTGAAAAAGCCCTTGAGCAGCAATCATTGCGCACTTTTCCTGCTTCTCTGGTGGCAGCTCAATTTGACAATATCCTGAGATGAGGTCCATTGTGGTAAAGTACTTTGCCCCTCCCAGATGGTCCAGAGCATCATCAATTCTGGGCAACGGATAAGAATCCTTTTCTTGTAATGGCATTAAGGCGTCAATAATCAATCACAACTCAATTGCTGCCATCTTTTTTATGATCAAAATGGGGCTGGCCCCCGGGCTTTTGGATGGCACTATCATTCCACTTTTCAACAATTTGTCCAACTCTTCACTGACTATTTTGTCACTGGCCCTGGGGCGCCGAATTGGCTTTATAGTAATAGGCATATGGTCCCCAGTATCAAAAAAATGCTGTACTCCTTTTGCACAACCTAAATCTTGGTCATCTTTGGCGAAAATTTCGGAGTATCGTTCAAACAACTCTAGTGTTTCATCCTTCTGTTATTATAATAATCTGGTAAACAATACTCGAGATATTACAGTATGTGCCCCAAGGGTTTTGGTCAGTAAGCTGAACTCTGATAAGTCACCAAATTTGACAGCTGATATTAACTCATCCCTTGGAAACAGATGTACAAAAGCGACTACTTGATATTTCTTGACCTTAATATTTCAGCTGGTCAAATTTTCTAGTAAGACATCAATCTCTCCGTGCCCTGGTATAAGTATTTCAGGCACCACACTAGGTTCCATATGAAAATGATGCCATGGGGATACAACCTCCCCGTACAGTCCTTCTGGAATATTTAGTGTGGCCCCAGTCCTCATAACCAGTTGATGGCCTGGAGCTATTGTTGCATCCTTATTCACACATAGAGGTATTCCTCGATTTTTTGTTTATGGCGGTTGGCATGGAGCAGCTTCAATTCCCCCGCTTAATATATCCTACTGGTATTATCCCATCAGCATAAGATATATTGATAAAATTTCTATGATGGCTTGTGGGCTTCATATTGTTGCGAGAGTAATAAATTGGAAGTGTTTGGCCCAATATTGTCAAGATGTTTTCTTTAAAATTGCATGAGATCCAATAAGTCCTTAAAAACCAGTTTTAATTAATATGTCATAATTGGCATTGGGAAGCACTATAGCGGGTGCAGCTACTACCAAAGCTCCAAATTGCAGTGGCTCAGAGCTGTAAGCTCCTTCACTCTTAGTGCTGTTAAGGCCTGCGGTCCCATATTCTTGATGATGGTCAATGTATGGAGCTATTTTCAATTTTTTAACCAGCATTGTGGAAATAATGCTTACAGGTGCTCCACTATCAACAATAGCTACAACACTGACTTTGTTGACCAGAGTATCCACATAAGTGCACTCAGAGTAGTAAGAATCAATAGAGTTTACTAAGTGAATATGGGAAGAATTCAGGGAGTTAAAAAAGTGCTTCAGAGTATCCCAATACTGAGACATTCATTGATTAATGTGTTGATTGGCATTGCTATATTGACCCCTTTCAGGCTTGGGGTATCTGCTGCATTGCTCGGCCCGTCAGCTGGAATATTCTCAAGTATTTGTTACACATAGGGTTTAGCGACTACTTCAGAGGCTTCAGGTATGACAACCTTACTCTGAGAGCGAGTTACCACATGTACGTTCAAGGAATCTTCATTTGATAAAAAAATAGAATCAATTTTATTATTAAATGAGGTCCCGTGGCCAACATTTTTTTTGTTGATTGGGTGAGACTAGTGTCTTAGGCACAATAGAGCGTCTCGCATCTATTGTGCTTGTTCTTTTTCCTCCTCCTACATGGTATTAAAAAGGACTAAGTTGACATTTTGCTGACGGCAATGGGAAGCATAGTGACCTTTATGATTGCAACTAAAGCAAATGATTTCACTCACTGGCCATGGGGCCCTTGCTTTTGAGTTTTGCTCATTTTTTACAGGCGGATTACTGTCAATCTTCTTATTGGTTTAAAATGGCTTTCCAGAAAAGGCAGCGGGTCCCAATTTGTAACCAGTATTAGGAGGGCCATAATTTTTGAGCATCTGTTAATAAGTCAACCAATTCATATGTTGCAAGGTTTTGCATGAAAGCAGGCAATAAAGTGTTTGATAGATTAGGGTAAGGTTCTACTGCATGCTCTAGTGCAATCTTAGCGTCAAAATTGATCATAGCCCATGCGCCTAAGAGAACTTGAGCTTTGCAATAGAATTGATTTGCAAAATTCGTCAATTTCTTCATCTTTATTAAAGAAAATGTTCATAAACTTAGATTTTCTGGTCAACATCTGTTCTGGACCTCCAAATTCATGAAGCACAGCCTCCTTGACTTTGGCATATGTTGGATTTTTGTTAATGTGAGGTATAATTAACTCAATGCTCCACTCATCCAAGCAGTTAATCATAGTGGCTTCATTGTTATGGTTGCTGGCCCCATGCACGGCCATTTCAAAGCGTTTGACAAATGTGGAAATACTTTCATTCTTGTCAAAGGATGGCAGGTTTGCTGGTTTATAATTATCACTCCCCATTTTTGGTTATCACGATTACTTCTTGGTTGACTAGAGCCAGGCGTACTAGGGCGTTGGGGCATCATATCCCAGTTTGAGGTGTTAGGGTTGGCCAAAGCAACCATAATACTAGGCAGTTGATGTGGCCCAGCATCCATTTTGGTAGCTATTTCTGAAGCTTCATCCTCATAATATTCGGAAGAATTTCCAGTCAAGTGGTTTCTAGCACACTGACAACGCCCATCGTCCAGAGCTCAAATTTGCTCATAGATTTCATTATCCCAGTTGACACAATTTTGGTTTTTAACTTTAATTTTGCAATTTCCTCATTCAAGCTAGTAGTTTGTAGTTGCAAGGTGGAAATCACTTGATTCTTTTCTTTTATTGCCTTCTTGCACTAGTTCAATTTTCCATGGAGATTATTGTTTGACTCATTAATAACATTAACATCATCATTGAGATTATTGATCTGTAGATTAAGACGATCAATAGATTCTTGATTTTTTCATTTTTCACCCATTGGTCCTCAAATTGTGTTTTCCAATAAATTTATTTTTCTGGTGTATTCATCCTTCATTTGAAAATTTGGGCGCTCAAATGTCAATACTGGCCATAAAATTCATCGTTATGGTTTAACTGCACCTCTTGGGCTTTGCAATTAAGCCTCATGAACTCTGAAGCATCAATAAAAGTTTGAGTAATATTGCTGACCCAAGATTAGGTGACTCCTCTTTCCTCTAAGAAATTTTCAAAGATGGGATGCAATCTGTTGTTTAGCTCTTGTGCTAATTCTGCTACCCAGTCATTAGCCCAAGTGGCTAAGTTGCAATTTGCCTCCAAACTAGAACGGACCTCAGCGAAGCTGGCTTCCAATCGCTCATTTAAAAATTGGCCCGCCTGGCTGGAGTTGCGAGAGAAGTTCACCAACTCAATAATGGCTGCATGATGGCGGGCAATTGTCATCTGAGAATTTCTAGAGGTGGGATGTACAAATTCAATTAAGTATTGGGCAATATTCTCTATCCCAATTAAATTGTTTTGGATCTGAGCTACATTTAATTGATGATGAGCAAGATATCTCATCCACAACACATCTTGCTGCCGTTGGCAGTAAAAAGGGTTGCTACTATTGTCCGTGGGCCCTTGTCATATTTGATACTCTCTTAACAACTGCTGTTCAAGATGTTCCAGCTCTTCAGGTGAAATGGGTTTGTCGGGATAGGTGATAATGGGTACATCATTCCAACTAATCTGGGACACAGTCATTTCAGTATTCCCATTGTGCCTGGTGATGGTACTGAATAATTGATTGGGATTGCTCCCCTGATCAGCGTGGTCACCATCTGCAGTCCCAGCCATGAGCGCCACTTGTTGAATTTTGGTTCTGCTTTAGAGGGCTGGTTCTTCTTCAGATGTGGAATGAAGTTTTGAGCATCTATTATATGATAACAATAGACAGGATGGTGATTTAAACTTAAGATATAACTTCTTGGTAGTACTCAAATCTTATACCCTGTCATTTACTTGGATGATGGCACGCCGCCCTGATCTTAATAATCCCAAGTAAAGTCTCAACTGATACAAAGCAAGTACTAAACATAGTAAAAGTTTATAAGTTAAATTAAAAACTAGTCCAGTAGTTGAATATTTTATTATCATCAACAAGAGGGTTATTTATAGGGTTTGATGTTCACCACATCTTACCCATGGCATTTCATTTTCAATAACACTGGCCACATAAAATGTTTTTAAGAATTTCTTCAAATACTTCAACTCAGGGCATCATGCTCAGCCTCAGGGTCAGAGTAAACATCGTCATCATTCTCAAGATGGAGTTTTGGACGCGTCTGCAAATAGCTGAACCAATTCTCTTTCACATGTAATCAGCAGCACATACCAAAGTGATTTGTATCACTAATTAGTAATTAATTCAATCAAAAACACGACCAACATTAAAAACTAATTTTGACATAGACCAACAAAGTCCACGTGCCCAAGTCATTAAGTCAAAACTTAATTTAAGTCTGACCTAACCAACAAAACCCTCAAGTCCATGTCAACATAGTTGAATATTATTAAGTGAAAATGCTAGGCCACGGATCCTAAGCTTTTGCATAAGCTTAGAATATACCTGATCCATAATCGCTGATATCTGATATGATCCATAATAAGTTTAAGCATGCTAACATTATTATGTCCCTAACAAATATCCAACAATTAGGTCCAGTCAATTACTCAACAATGGTAGCAAAAATTTAACACCAACTTTCCGTTGTATTCTTACATGGCGCAGGAGGATAAGGCGTTATAAATTTGATTAGGTGATATGCTCAAAAGGGTTGGATGTGCAAGGTAAAGTATCCAATCTCGTCACCTACAGTTTTTCTCAGAAGGCTGACAGTACGTTGCACCCATGCATCAACTAAGGACATTTGAACAAAATCACCATTCATGATTCCTATCCTCTCCCCTTGATAAGATTATTAGCGAACAATCATGAAATTCCAGGCGTTTCTAAAGTTTGACCTCGTGAAAGCCTTCAACCAGATCTAAATGGTAGAATGACAGAAAGTAGCTTATGGCGATTTGGATCAAAAGGGGCATATTTCAGTTCCGCGTGATATCCTATGGCCTGAAGTATGCGCGGCCACATTTCAGTGTATAATTAATACTGTTCTCAGGGACCTCAGATTCACCTGTGCAGTGGCATATGTTAATGATGTCCTCGTGCACTCTCCTAACCTGAGCAGCATGATAAGGACCTGGAGGCGGCGTTGACTGCGTTGCACAAGGCGAAAAATTACATTAAGCCCTCAATATGGGGAGTTCTTCTAGGAGGATGTTACCTTTCTGGGTAACTTAGTCCTTAAAGATAGTTACGTTCTTTCCACCATCAAGCTCAAGGCAATACAGAGTGGACTATTATTACTACCCAGAAGCAGTTGTGGAGCTTCTTGGGAATAATATAATTTTATATGTTTCTCCTGCACTCTCGCAGCTGGCCACACCGCTGCACCCCCATTGACCATGAAAAATATTCCACATTCAATGGGCGGAGGATTGTCAATGGGCGTTTGACGCCATCAAAGAGGTGTTTTTGGCGCCTCCTGTTCTCAAACATGTGGAATCACCAAGCCATTTATTATATCATGTGACGCCTCATCCACTGCTGTGGTGGTATTGTTGCAAGTGCATTATAATTTGGAAACCCAGCCTACTTTTTGTGTAAGATTGCTTTGATCAAACAATCCTGGGCCATTTATGATAAGGAATTGGACGCCGTGATGTGGTCTCTTACCCAATGGTGGTACCTTCTTCAGGGCGCGTGGCATGAGGTGACCATGCAGATGGAGCATCAGGCCATTATATTTTTCAGAAACTGCAGAAGCTGGCGCATTATTAGGCCCAGATGTATCACGACCTCTGTAGTTTTAACTTTAAAGATAAATTAGTGAAAAGGGCTTTGAATGTATTTTCCGACTTTTTTGAGTTGCAACCCTGCGTTGAGTCTGGAAATGGCCATAGATCAGGATCTAATAATCGTAGTTCCATTGACCCAGATCTTTGCCCTCCGGCAATTTTGGTGGCAGATTAGGCCCCAGACATGCCTTTGGTCTTTCATGTATTGGTGGGTCAAATGTACTGCTTGGAGGGCCCGAAGATGTTAAACCAGTTGGTACTTCTGACATATAAGAGGTCAAATTGTTCAGCGCTGGAGGATTTATTTAGTTTAGGGAAAAACTGTGGGTGTCACCTACACTCTGCGACGAAGTCATTTAAGCTCACCATGTCCTTAAGCTGTTGGCCACCCAGGAAATAAATATGCTTTGATTTGGTTAAACGAATGTACAACAGGCTGGGTATTTCCAAGGATATTCCAGCGTGGATCAGATTTTGTGACATGTGTGTGTGATAAATCAGATAGGTCTGGTAAAAATGGTCTTCTCCAACTACTGCAGCAGGTGGAAGGCCCTTGGACCTCGGTGTCCATTGATTTCATTATTGAGCTCACCAGTCTATTAAATTTACAGCAATTATGGTGGTCGTGGACTCCTTACTAAGTTCTCACTCTTCATCCCTTGTTCATCTGCTATCACCTCTTGAGATGGCCCAGCTCTTTGTGCGGCATGTGCTCTCAATGTTTGGCTTGCCTCAGGAGATTATGAGTAATTGGGGGTCACAGTTCATGGAGAGTTTTTGGACTGAACTCCTGACTATCTTGAAGATTAAACCATGCCTCTCAACCGCATATAATCCTCAGTTGGATGGTCAAATAAAGCAGGGTAACCAGATTCTCAAATAGTATATTTTCTGTTATGCCATGTCTGTGCATAATGCCTTAGAAGATGACTCTCCATTGGCTCAGTTTGTGTATAGTAATGCTACTCATGCGTTTACTGGTTTCTTTTTCATGAAGTTACATTGGAGTAAAACACCTCATTTTCTATCAGTCTCCTATCTTTGACCAGAAATTTTTGCTGTGGCGGACCATGCACAACACATCTGGAGCACACCGTCCCTGGTTTGGGAGAACCTAACCAAGTCCATCAGCTACTACAAAAGTTGGGTGGACTGGAAATGTCTTCCAGCTCATGAGCTCTTGGTAGGGTTCTCCGTCATGTTGGACATGCGCTTCTGCATATGGAGGTGTTCTCCTGAAAATTTGCAAGCAAATGCGCCAGGCCCCAGGTGGTCAAGGCGTATTTTGGCATGGTGTATTTATATTAATGCTTCTGGACCATTGGAAACAGCATCACATTTTCCACATTCTCAAATATCAACATCTAAGGGGAAGGGCCCAGCGGTGCTAGAGCCTCTTGTGTATCAAGGAATTGAGAGAAGTTAAGTCAAGCAATCTTGGCCTCCTATAAATCTTTCTAATTGGTACAGTATTTAGTGGCCTGGAAGGGGTTTCTGGCTTATAATAATAGTTGGTTCATAACCCAGACTGTGCCAATTGTGGTGAGTTGGTAAAGGATTTCCATGCTCTGCACACCCAATGCACCCTGTTCCCCCAAAGGTCGCTGCACTCATGGTTAAGAAGTTTCCAAAATCCCATAAGAACGTTGCGCTCACTCAAGTTCCTGGTGATGGCGCTCCCCCTGTTCAAAGAGAGAAGGATAATGTAAGTCCAGGGAGCACCTCCTGCACCTTAACCATAAAAAAACCCCATTCTGCACAAAGAAGGGGTGGAGAAGGTGACCATCTTTCTTGTGACCCAGGTCAATTTGGCCCATTTGGTGGACGAAAGGTGGGTGATAATAACCTCCTCAAAGTTTCCCCCTTTCCACCTTTCCTCACCACCTAAGAGTTTGTGCAGCAGGTCAGGTGTGTATGGAGGTGGCAGTAGTTAGAGGCCACCACTAGAGGGAAAGTGGTGGGAATATCTCCTCAAAACAATCTCATGTCCCAACTGAGGGGGATATTAACTTAAATAAATTGAGGTGCAGTAGAATCAAGACATTTGTAGTAATATCGGGTATAATCCCCACCAGGGTGTTCCAATTCTTCAGGAAGAGTTAGTCTACCCCAGTGTGCTTGAGAGCAATAAATTGTTTAATACCCCATGGGATCGCCCTTATGTGGCCTAGCCATGGTGCAACCAGTTACCCGACAGATGAAGCATTTCCAATACACCAAGTAGATTCGTTTTGGAAGGGAAAGTTTAGTAGCAAAATTTGAGCAAGAGTTGGCTTTTCAGATGGAGATCAATTCAGCCTAAATTTAGTTTCAAAATTCTAATCCACCTAAATTGAAGGGATAATGCTACCTTTTATTCTGCAAGAATATTTTTACTAATCCCCAGCACTTAAGACAACCGTCCCTACAGATACAATTGTTGGTCAAATTTACTTTTTATTGTTTAGTAAACAAATAGTCTGCGCAAAATTTTCTAGTTTCAAAATTTTATATCTTATTAGAACCTCAACCCATGAATTGCCAAGTTCCTAATTATGCAATGACTGGGCCCTAGTGGCCATCATCACCACTTTAATGCCATCTCTCCTTGAATGGGGATATTAATTTTTTGCCTATCAGGGATATCCCCACTTTAGGACGCCATTTGGAGGCAGGATGTATCATTGTTGGAAATTATCTCTCCTCAATGGATTAAGTTTCATGGCTTATCCACACATTCAAGAACTCATGACATCACAGTGAATTTGGTTTCCCATCAGGTTCAAAAAAATTGACAATGGCGGAATCTGCAGCCACTTTGGCATCTACAGATTGGTTGTTGATAGGTTTATTAGTAATGGTAATCATCAGCCGCCATCCCACAATCACATCCCACCCCACCCAATATCAGGTCATATGGATGGCTTTGCCCCAGCATTCTGGTTTGCGTTCTGGGTGTTCACGCACCCCAACTGACAGGCTAGTGTCAATTTCATTGCCAGCTCTGTGACATATTATGGCAGCTTAAAGGCATTTTATTCCAATTTCTCAGTCATATAATTATGAGGTTCAATTGGGATCTTTGCGGCCTCTGTGCCCATGTGCAATGGGGTACTATGTTCACTAATAAGATTAATTTACCCAAATTTGATAAAATTGGGAGTGTGCATAAGTTTACTTCACTTTTTGTAATTAATCATGGGGGTTCCTTCATGGCCATTAAGTTAAAATGTTAATGAAATCTTTAGAGTCTGTAAGTCAGGATTTGGTATTGCCAAAGTTAAATGAAGTTGGTATAATATACTGCAAAGCTAAAGAACTCATTGTGAAAGGGTTTGATGGAGTAGAATGAATGAAGATGCAGAAAACGTTGTCCTTATTTTTAAAAAAAATAATGAGTCCATTACTTTTTTTACTGAACAGAAATATTATGAGGCTCAAGTTCTATAAGGAGCCAAAGTGTTTAATACGTTGTCACTCTAATTGCACTTTATCAAACCTATGAGTAATGCAGAGAGTTATAGTGGGTCCTGATATTATTTTGAACCATGATTGTGATACTACCCATGACAAGAACTATCACAGTAGATGCGCCTCATTTTAAGGCACCTAACAAAATTCGTAGGGATTTTTGAGGACCTCATACAGGCCCATCTCCCTGAAAAAAGACTTAACTTGACTTTAGCCCTCATTCCAATAAAGGTTAATATTAATCAGATTATCAGTATATATTTACGTGAGGCAAGCCAACCAGGTGATGGACATCACCAAAATAGAGAAAGAAAGTATTGATATGAAACCTGAGCAGGGTCAACTCCATCAATGAAAGTTTTTTCAACTCCAGACTGGGACTTGAATATTTCAGGTTACAATATGGGTAAGGTTTTCGTGTTTATAGACCTACTAACCACCAATAGCTTCCTTCAGCTGGTACCCCAATTGTTGTGTGAAGGGTAAAATTGAGCCCGCAACCTTCAGGTTGGTAGATGTACACCCTAACAACTCGCCTCCCACCCTCTAATCAGATTGCATGTAATAATTATAAAAAACTGAAGAAATATTTCAATTATTTCCCTAATCTGGGTTCTAACCCTAAGGTTCATTATGTGAACCCTGTGAATGATGATTTTGGAAACAAAATGTTGGTGTAGAATTTGGATTTTACCTCCACCTCTTTAAAAATTTCAGCTAATTAAAAATCCCTGAAATTACCTTCTATCTGAACAATTGTATGATGATGCCCCACTTCTGGCAGTTCAGCAAGTTATAGCAGATATAATGGTAGCAGTTAACACCCGTTTACATGAAGAATGCGAGGCTGGGTTTGCATATAAAGTCATTGTTAATAAATCTATATGACTATAAGCTAATCCTAGATAACTACTGCCAGATCATTAGTTGTCCATCAAGATTAGGCCTAAATAATTATTATCAATTAATACAAGATAAGTTGACACCAAGCAAGTTGACCTCAGCAAAATAGGAAGGATTCCGCTGGAGCTTCAATGATGAGGTAAACCCCAAAAAAGTAGTGAATAAAGAGTAACTAAGCTTAAGGGTCAAAACCAACTAGAAACAACGAATATATGATTGAGAGGTGTGAGAAGGAAGGGGGTCAGGTTGATTAGAAAAAAGATAGTAGACTAAGGGAAGAGAAAAATTATCAATAGAAGCTGCGCATTATATATTACAGAAATAATGTGTTGTCACCAAAGCAATTTCTTTGTATTTTTATTACATTTATTAAGTTTATCTTGAGGACCAACGATCTCCAAATCATCTGACCGTTGCTCAGTGGGATTGACTTTGTGCAACCCCTTTGGCGTATCTCCAATAATTAACCAAATTATAACAGTGGTGCTCACTACAGGAGGTTTATTGATAAACACGTTAAAAAATATCCATATTCACCAAGCAATGGCAAAACATGCTTAACTTGAGAGGATACTACCCCAGTTTATTGGGTTATCCCAATATGAGGACTAAAGCTCATTCTGGATACACACTACTTCAGACGCAAAAAATGCTTTTCAAAATAAACAAGGGTATAAAAGCCCAGCTTGACAAAGCCTTTCACCAACTGCAACTGTTTGGTGGCCAAGCCGCCAACTTGCAAATCACTTAGATGGCACTACCAAGCAGCTACACTGTGCAGAGCATAAACTGAATAGTGTTACTAGAGAGAAGAAGTCTTTATTGACAAGATGCCCCCAATTAACTGTGACAGAAACATACATGGATTCTGTAAGCGTTTCAAATTTGCAGTAGAGGGGCTTCAGATTGGCGCAAAGCTAAACTGTTGTTGTCCGATCTGGAAATAGAGAGTGCAGAAGAAGTTATATGCTATCTTAAGAATGGCACCGAAACATATTAGCATGTGAAGGAAATTGCGCTCTGTCTGTTTGGGGGTGTGGCAAAAATGGCGCAATGCAGTGCCAACTTTTTAACAATACAATTTGATGGAACAAGTCTTTGGTGGAGTTTGTGGAGTAATTCACAACTGAGGCCCACACGTTAGTGGGAGCAGATATTTTGACCAACGAAGGGTGTGGGCATTGTGATAACAGTGGCTGCTAAGCCATATCTGGAGCAGTATAATAATATGGTCCCCAGTCTGAAAGAATATGCGGCAATAACGCAAATTGTCAACTATTTACGCCCTCTATCCATCACTTTTAGTGCTCCCAATGTGAAACGAAAAGCCCCTGCAACTGTTACCAAATTTTCTTCAAAAAAGACAACAACTTGGCTATAACCCATTGGCTAACACACGGGCACTCAATTCTTCAGAGGTTCCTTTCCGCCCTTGCTATGGTCGCTTGGCTCATCCTAAGACAAATTATAATCCCTCAGCTAATTGCCAACCTGGGTTTTCAGGGACACCGCAGATATGTGAGCCATATACTAATGACTTCTTCTCTTGCGGTCAAAGAGGTCATTATGCAACTACCTTCCCTGGCAACCCGCATGCCTATACAGTAACACTGGCCTTGACTGAACAGGGATAAGTTTGAGCGGAGTAGAGATGGGACACTCTACATCCACTGATTCGAATTCACTCATCCCTTTAAATCTAATGAGTCCCTTTGTGTCAGACCCAAGACCAACCCTGAAGATTTAAAATACCAACAAACCTTTTGTCCTTTACAACTCCCTCCTGAAGGGAGAAAAGAAGAAACAGACTCAGAGTTCATTCAAGATGTATAAACGCCATACGCTTGGCAAATCCTTGAGCGTAGCATTGCAGGCAAAGCCAGCCCCTCCACGGATGTGGCCTCATTAGAGGGTGTAAATGCTGCAATGTCAGTAGAAAATTGTTCAAGAGTATCCTTGTGATGGCGCCGGAATTATAACTTTTCTCAATAACAAGAAACTTTGATGTACATGTGTTAAACTCCAACTGTTATTCTTATTTAAAGTGTACATAATGTGATATCTTTGTAGGAAATACCAAAATTAAAGCGATTATAGATACTGGAGAATTTTTCAATATAATATCCACTCATCTATTGGCTAAGCTTACGCTGAAGCCTGATGTGGAACATTGAGTAGTGTATAGGACCGCTGGGGCACAAAGAACTGTGTTGGAGGGCACATACATTGTGTTGCCTTTGAGGTCCAGGTCATTTGGTGCATCCGCTATGGCTGTGGTTTTGCTTAATAATAGCAATGATATGCTGATTGGAACTGCATTCATGCAGCATTTTGGGGCGGTGGTTGATATGGTTGAGGAAACCTTAAAATTTTTGGGGCAAAGGATCCCCATCTATTTTACCTTCAGCGGAGTCCCAAGAAGACATCATCTGCTCTAGTCAAATTAATCTCATGTATAGCAACTGTGTAATTATTGTTTGCTATTGGCAGATGAAGCGGAGGACCAGAGTTCTCCCTAACCAGATTTATGCATGTATAGGTATTCTGCTAAGGGCTTTGACCACTTTAATTATAATTCTTGGTATCAGGTCATAGCAGAGATGGAGCTTTAAATAGATGTCTAAAAAGGACTATATGGTGAATTATGGGGCCCTACCAGCAATTGCGGCTCAAACCTCATGTGGCTCCTGGACTACTGTTACCAGGGCATAAGGAGTGAAGGTCTTATTAGCAAACCTACAGAAGGAGCCTATGGTGGTTCAAAGACCTTAAGTGGTTTTTTTCTGCATCTGACTCCGATTATTGAAGTTCACCATATACATGAGTTTGGTTCTTAGGAGGATCTCAGTATACCTGTAGAAACATCATCCAACAAAATGACCATAGTTCTGCATGAGACCCTGACCGGGCTTTCAGATGAACATATAGATAGGGTGATGGCCCTGTTGGGAAATTACTAAGACTTTTTTGCATTTGATGACAACGATTTGGGATGTTCCCATGGGGTGTTGCATCGGTTGGACATGGGAGAACACCTTCCCTTTTGATTGTGGCCTATCCATCGCTCAAAAGCTGCAGAAGAGGTTTTATCTGAGGAAGTAAGAAATTAATTTGAACAGGGAATGTTAGAGCCATCAAAAAATCCCTGGGTATCACCAGTGTTAATTGTTAAGAAGAAGGATGGCACCAACAAAGTAGTAATTGACTACTGGAAGCTTAACCATATCACAAAAAAGATTCATAACTGCTCCCACAAATTGATGATTCTATGTATTGGCTGGGTGGTGCCAACTATTTCTCATCTATGAACTTAATATTGGATTACTGGAAAATTGAGTTACTGATGGCAGAATGGGAGAAATGCGACATTATCACCTCAAAGGGGTTGTTCCAGCCCATGAATATGCTTCAAGGATTATGAAACGCCCTGGCTACGTTCCAGCAGGCGATAGACACCATCTTGGGTGACATAAAGCTGTCCTGCGTTCTAGTCTACGCAACAATATGAACATATTCTTGCAGACGTTAACTGAGCATTTAGACCACTTAGAGCAAGTGTTCCGCCGCCTTGCCAAAGCTAACATAAAAACCAAACCTCATAAGTGCCACTTTTCATAAGTAACAGTTGGAATACCTTGGGTTTGTGGTAGACTCCAAAGGGCTTGGACTTCAGCAGAAAAATTTAGAAGCTATATGGAATATGACTAAGTAAGGCAACAAGCAGGTTATACTCGTGTTTTTAGGGATGTTGGGCATTACTGACAGTTTATCTCTAACTTCAGCTGTATTGGGGCTCCACTCCTTGAGTTATTAAAAAAACGCCACCTTTGCCTGGGCTGAGCATTTTCAAACGCTTTTGATGTTTTATGGACCGCTTTGGATAGTGCGCCAGTCATACAATACCCTAAATTCGAGAAGGAATTCATTGTACAAATGGACGCATCTCTTTCCACCATAGGGGTGAATTAACCCAGAAGGATTATGATAACGTGGAGAACCATATTGCGTATTGTAGTTGGAGCTTATACTAATTTGAATGGATTTATACTGTGAATTATCAGGAGCGCTTAGCTATGATTTATGCACATAAGCAGTTCCAATTATACCTTTGTGGAGTAAAATTCAAGGTGGAGATGGATCATGCGTCATTGCATTGGTTACAGATCCTTTGTGAGCATAAAGGGCGCCTTGCTAGATGGGCCCTCAAGCTGCAGGCTTGTAATTCTGAAATACTACATCATCCTGGCGCAAAGCATCAAAATGCTGACTGCTTATCTCAGCTAACAACAATTGTGATAATGGCGAATTTAGACGATTTGATATATGATAAAATGGTCAGTGGTCAATATGCAGACGAACCGCCACATGTTATTTGGGCCTAGATGGAATGATGGCCAATATGGTCTGGAAAAATGGAAAGTTATACAAGCAGATTGGTTACAATACGCTGAGTTTCCCAAAACCCTCCACTTGACTGGACATTATTTTTGTGCACAAGGTGGTGGGCCATGGGGGTTGCGCAAGACGTTGGAGTTCTTATGACCTTGATTCTATTGAGAAAGCATGCGCTTTGATGTGCTGGAGACAATTTCCTGCTGCAACCAGTGCTAAGTGGAAAAGCCGTTCCACCAAAAGACCTCTTACAGCTGGTAAAACCTCATTTTCTCTGGCACAGTGTATACATTGACATTGTTAGGCCTTTGCTGACAGGAGCAAACTGGTCTAAGTATATTCTGGTGGCAATTGACCACTTGACAAGGTGGGTCAATGCATGGGAAATTTGGGGTCTGGTGGCAGTTACTGTGGCTAAGTCCATAACTCAATGTTTAATTCAGTGTCACGTCTTCCCTCAGCTTATCCTTACTTTCAATGGAACTAATTTCGTCTCCCACATTCTAAAAAAGCTAAACTAATTTATGGCCATCCTCGGGGTTCTAACAACCCCATATCACCCCAAATTCAACGGAATGATCAAACGGGTTAATGGGACCCTGGTGAACATACTTTGGAAGTTGGTAACAGATAGACCCTCTGATTGGAGTACCCTCCTTTCCACCACCGTTTCGCCTACAATATTAGCTACCACTCAGCAACGGATAAAAGCCCCTTCTAGTTGCATTACAGATGGCACCCCTCCCTGTCTGCACTCATTTATGCCTGTATAGAAGATATGAATGGGATGGACCCACAACGCTATCTAACTGTTTTGAAGAATACCTTGATCAAGCTGAAATGAAAGCATACTCCTTTAGTTTGACAAATAAAATAAAGAACCAGGATTCTGACCAGGTACAGCGTAGCAGGCTTGGGAAGTTCAAGGAAGGAGAGTTGTCTTATTCCATGATCAGCATACGTTTGGGTGGAAGCATAAACTAACTGTATCAGGATTGGGCCTTTTGAGATAATGGAGAAAACTTTGGTGGATTCCTATACTATCAAGGACCCAACAATTGGCCGAAAATAAACCAAGTGCATGCTAAATACCTTAGGGAATATAAACAACAATAGAGACTTATCTAAAAAACCAAAGAGCAACATATAAATAATTGAGAAATATATGACTTGAGTTTTATTAGGAATCATTGCAAGTGTACTTCTGCTAGGCCGTCTTTGTATACCCTCACTTTCTCAGTTTTTTGCAGTCCATCTGTTGCTTTTCTCAGAGGGATCCACGTTTCTTCTTTTTTTTTTTGCCACTTCATGGGTGGCGTGGATTCAATGGACCCTTATTGGGTTTGTGGTGGGAGAAGAGGCTGCTGTGTCAGGGGAGAGGGAGTTAGTATCCAGTCCTGGGATGTCGCGCCAGCAAATGGAGGGGAGAATGTGGCGGTGGAACTAGGAGAGAATGAGGGGCTGAGGACCCAGGGTAAGAGGCGGGGTGGCAATAGCTCTGATGGCTGATTGAAGCAAATCCATTCTTGTCCTATTAAAAGCAAATCCCACAACCACAAATGCTGATGGTCTCAGGAGATTGTTGTGTATGCAATGAAAGTGGGCTGGAGTCAAAGGGGCTGGAAAATAAGAAGGTGAGTTTCAGTTTTCAGAGAAAAGGCCGCGCACAGTGCCAGGCAATCCACTAGGAAGTCCTCCATGTTGGTATAAGCATGTGGGAAAGGAGTGGTTGCTGTAAAAGCTGCTCGCTGGGCCCACTCAAAGGCCACACAGTGCCACTCCATTACTGATCCTAACTCACCCGCAGTATGGGAGAAGACCATGTTACTGAGGAGCGCCATTATGGGGATGTATTGGGCCAGGTTGTTGGTGTTAAGAGCGGTGAACGCTGCACCAACCCCAGCTTGCATACAGTTCAGATGGTTGTTTGGAAATTCACCCTAGGGACTGGAAGGGGGTTGGAGCACAGGGGAAGGACCCCAAACAGCTGGCTACTACCCACCACATGAAGCACAGCATCCGTTAACTGACAATACTGCGGGATGAGGCTCAGCAAGAGGTGGGAGCAATAGATGGCTAAAGCCATCCGCCAGGAGCTGGGCCAATTCATTAAACGAAGGGCCTTGGCTCCATTACCCCACCAGCATAGATGGGTCACTATTTCACCGAAGGGGCGCGCAAGGAAGCTATATGTCCAATGAAAATGGGAAGGAGCTCCTCCTGGGCCAGAAGGGTCACGGCGTCCACTTTGGCCCCTCCTTTATATCTCAGGGGAAGGGGAAACTGGGGGAGCAGAATGCGGCCTGGGTCGCCCAGGTCCATGCCAAACCATACCCAAAATGAAAAGTTGGGGTCTTGAGGTCTTGGTTGTTGTTGTAGTCTGGATACATTGGGTAATGATTGAAGCACGGTGTTGAAGCTTCTTGTCTAGTCAAGGGGGTTAATGTCCTGAAATATATATGACTGGAAGATATCCCTAGATAACTACTGGTGGATCATTGGTTTCCATCAAGATTGGGCTTAAATATTTATTATCAATTAATCCAAGATGAGTTGACGCCAAGCAAGTTGACCTCAGCAAAATAAGAGGAATTCCGCTGGAGCTTCAATGATGAGGCAAAACCCAAAAAAAAGTAGTGAAAAAGGAATTCTAAGCTGAAGGGTCAAAACCAACCAGAAACAACAAAGATATTAGTGAGAGGTGATGAGAAGGAAGGGGTTCAGGTTGATTAGAAAAAGGGAGTGTGACTTAAGGATGAGGAGAGTTAGCAGTAGAAGCTGCGTATTATATATTATAGTAATAAAGTGTTGTCACCAAAGCAATAGCTTTGCTTTTTATTACATTTATTAAGTTTATCTTGGGGACCAACGATCTCCATATCATCCGTCCGTTGCTCAGTGGGATCGACCCTGTGTAACCCCTTCAGAATATCTCCAGTATATGCCAAACTATAACAATCATATTGATCCTTAATTTAAAACTTAGAACAACAAGAGCGTCTGGTCCCCACTAGTGAGATGCCAAAGTTATGGGATCCAAGTGGCTATACCCATGAATTTCAAAGGAAAACAGGTTTATTAATAGTCAATGATATTAGAAATTACTTGGGTTGAGTGGACTAAAATTAATGTTCACATAAATGATCTTTACTGATGTTAATTTTCAGAGTTCACCTACATATTTATATTACAGTAGATAAGCTCAAAACCTTAATCTATTTCAAATAATGAGGTCCCAATTATATTGTGCTCAATAAACTTGTGAAGAAACTTGGCCTTACTCCAGACATAGATTATCAGAAAATCTATGGTGCCACAGGATCTCATGCAATCACCTCCAAAGGGGCCTAAAGTTCCTTGCTACTGATCTTTGGCTCAATGGTGATATCTGCTCCTGCCATAATTTTCTAAAATTAAAAATTATGACTTCATTAATAACAATTTATTCAAAAGGAACTTATGGAGTCAAAGCAGATTTGTGATAATATTTTGGATATACTCTAAAAACTTTCTGCTACTTTATAATTGTAAGGGTGAGGCCACATCTCATCAAAATCTGGGTTTAATAACCTCAAGTTCAAGGATGACTTAATGCATTTGGTTATCAACACATGAATTGACATATCCAGAAGTTACCTACCCAGATTTTGGAATATAAAGGAATTCTTCTACGTGCTAATTTTAGTCTAACCATTTCAGAAGGCCTTTAAACTATAGTGGGGATATTATTAATTTGAAAATTCCCCAAGGATTATATGATAAATTCACTCCATTTTGCCAATTAACTTTGGAGATAGTTGTCACTCTTGGGTCTACCCTCTCTGACAATGGAAAAATACAGGTACTTCTAGATAATCTGTATCTCTCATCTTTTCAAAAAAGTGACATTAAATTGTTTCTTTTGTTCATATTTTACCAGGTGAAGACTACTAAGTATATATTATTTTAGTCATTTGGATAAACTTAGACTTAGCTGCCACAAGTGCAAATTACTGTGTCCCCTGGTAACTCAGAACACCTCTCTGGGTTAACTGAGGATAAAATTGACCAAGCGCTGTCTTTTCTTATAAAAGCACTGTGTTATTTTAGCTTAAAGTGACTTTGTTTTGCGTTGTGCACATGATATGCTACACAATATTGATAATGGAGATCATCCACTATTAAGCCTTCATCCTACTATGATGCTTGAAGTCTGTAAAAAAGTCATTTAAAATTATAAGTTAGTGCAACAGGGGACGTTAGTTCCCTCCAAGAGTCCTTAGGCCTCCCCAGTGTTGATTATTAAAAAATAAGGATGTTTCCAATCACATAATAATAAATTATAGGAAGCTCAACTATGTTAAAAAAAGTCTCCTATCCATTTACAATGTATTGATGGTGTGCTAGACCGCCTTGGCAGCATACAAAATTTTTATTCATGGATTTAATTTCTAGCTAAAGGAAGATTTTGCTGTCCTAAGAGGATCATGAAAATTGTGCCATGATTACGGCCAGGGCCACTACCAACCTACTAGTATGCCTCAGGGGATGTGCAATGCCCCACAACCTTTCAGCGAGTTATGGATAGTATACTACATAAATTAAAAATTCTTGTATTTTAGCTAAATTATGAGACTCAACGTATACTATGGAGTATTTACTGAACATCTGCATCACTTAGGGGAAGTTTTACACCGCCTTTCTGAAGCTGTTATCAATATCAATCCAAGTAGGAGCCAGTTTTAGGGCAGATGGAATGTTTTTGGTTTGTTATTGACAAGCATGGATTACAGCCCCAGACGCATAAGTTAAAGTTATAAGAACGTATGAAGTAGTTAAATAGCAAGTGCAACTCTCAAGTGTTTCTTGAAATGATCAGTATTATTGCCAATATTTAGAGAATTTTTATAATAAAGGTTAATCATTATTTCACTTCTTCAAGAATGGTGTGCCATTTGATTGGACCAGAAATTTTCAGATGGCCTTTAATAAACTAAGGATTTACCTCGCCCAAGCACCAGCACTATTGTACCATGATTTTGATAAATAATATATTATTCAGACAGATGCTACTCTCACCATCGTTGGGGCAGTGTTATCTCAAATTGATTCTGAAGCTATTGAGCATCCTAAGAGTACTGTAGCCAAACTTTAAATATGCATAAATGAAACTATACAAGACTGAGGAAGGAGTGCCTAGCAGTCATCTATGCATGTAAACGATTTTATGTATATGTTCACATAGTGCATATCACAGTAGTAACGGATCATGCCTCCCTTTTCTAATTACATAAGCTTTTAGGAGCCAGAAGGGCGGCTGGCTCAAAGGGGTTTAAAATTACAAGCCTATGATTTTTAAAATCACCACTGACAAGTCATAAAACATCAAATTGCTGATAGGTAAAATAACTGCTTACCGTGGCCATGGAGGCTGATGTGGCCCTAATTATTTGATGAAATGCTAAAAAATAGGATACCAAACCAGCGGAAGTTCAGAGCTTCTTAAAGATTTGAGGAAGAACACAGCTATCAAAAATGAGAATCTTTAAAAAGTGATTAATACTAAGCAATATTGATACTTTAACCAATGAAGCATACTGATACTATTATTGGGGCTCAAAAGTTGGTAGGGCATGGGCTCCAAAATCTATGCTTGAGTTGTTAAAAAATTAGCTATTGGTGTCAATGCATTTTGATATTCATATGACCCTCATTTGTTGTAAGGGTTGCCAAGCTGACGCCCCTTACCTTAAAGCCTCCTCCTACCAATTGATTGAACCTAATTTCACCTGGCATTCAGTATCCTATGATGTTCTTGCCTTTTTCCAATAGTTATGGCCAATTTGAATACATCAATATGTACATTGAGCACTTTACAAGTGGGTGGAAGCTAAAGTGGTCTGGGACTTAGGAACCATGACTACAGCTAAGTTAACCCTTGAGAATATTATTTAGCAGCGTGGATTCCACAGTTTCTTTTAATAAATAATGATAATAACTTTGCATCCCAGATTATTTATAAGCCCAAAGATTTGATGGGTATATGTGGGGTATTGTCTAAACCCTATCACATTAAGACTTATGATACTGTGTAATGAATAAATGAGAATCTTGTTGGTAGCCTATGGAAGTTGAATATGGCCAGAGTGTCCATATGGAACCTTTTCTTGACTTCAACCATTTTTGCCTATAATATCTCTCTTTACTTATCCATATGTCACTCAAAGTTCTCCTTACATTATGGAAAGTAACTGATATTCCAAAAAATTTAATATTCCTTGGTCAATTAGAGAATATGAAATTCACCAAATATTTATAAAACTGAGGGAGGCTTTAATTCAGCTACAGAGCGAATCATATTATATTTCACCGGATTGAAAAGTAAGGCTTTAAGAATGTAATAATGAAGTCTGGCAGCCCCTAACTCTCTTTGCTGTAAAAGAGTTGGTTTTAAATTATTATAAACATTAAAATGGGCAGATTAGAATATTAGGGAATATGAAAAGGGCCTTATGAGATCATTGCTAAGACATCTACAAATGCCTACACTCTGAAGGATCCTGTTAAAGGTAATTATCAACTTAGTGTCATGAAAGTTCTTGAAGAAGTATTAGAAGCGTTTTGGCCTAATGGCCACAAGTTTTTAATGATTTATTTGATCCCAACTCATCTTTGTTCCTTGACGTTGGTAAAGTAAGGGGAATATTGCAATTGATTTGACCAACCATCTGGTTTTAAAACATTACCTTAATTCTATATTTTCATTCATATCTAGATACAGGATATAATTGCTTATAATACCTTGCCTCATGGCCCTCTGCTTTTTGAGTAGTTGCCAAAATTGTTTTAAATTACTTTTGGTAAATCCGCCGTGGTGCCTTTGTTCACTAGCATTTAATATGGCATATTAATTTCCTATCAACCTCTAGTGCACTTCATTGATTTATAGTTCAACATAGCTTGTGCCCTTAGTCTTCATCTCACTTATTATTTATCTTAATTTTAAATTTTAACTTGCTCTGTGCCAGCATAAAATAATTGGTAATAGTACCTATTATTATAGACATCTACTGGTGTCTCAATTACAATTGGAACATAACTGCTTTTTATGGAAATGCCCCAAGCCCTAAACATCTACTTCCCAGACCTAAGTTGGATATTAAACTTCTATATTCCATCCTTAAGTTCTTCTTGGTAACCAAAGGTTGATACAATAAGAACCTTTGAAAATGAAAAGAGCATATATGAGCAGGATTGTCATCTAGAGGGGTACTTTTATATGTAGCCCAAACCCAGCCTACAACTAAGATAACCAAAGTGAGCCTCTGAGACAGTGGCTATATTAGATCATCAGTGTGTAAATTTAAGTTTTCAATAAAAACCCTAGTACTATTAATAATTTCTTAGTTTGTAGTGTTTAATCAGTTACTTTCATCAACAAAAAACTTAGTCTATATATTTGTTAATACCTGTTCACCTGAAAACTGATGCCCCAGCGTCAAATAACATGGTATGATGCCCAATATGTGGTCTGGACACTATTGTAAGCCTTATATCTAAATATACTTTGATTTTTAGATAAGGATATCAACAGATGAAACAGACAAATAGATCAGCAAGGTAAGCTTTCATAATTTACTCTATATCATATTTGCAAAAAATGTGGCATAGTAACTCTTATGAAAATGGAGAACTGTGAGCACATGAAAAAACAAGGTGATTGGTGTGGATGATATCCCAATTTCTCTTTAATTAATTATGCACCAGAAAAGCGTCATGCAGGAAGGGAAATACTTGTAAGGCAAGATAAAGTGAAAACTTTGAGCTATGCTCCTCACTGTAGCTCTCACGTCTACTGCACAGGTTCTGATGTGTTCGTTGCAAGATATTATCAATATAATTTTGGGTGGGTTGACAATAATATGAAGATTATTGTACTATTGAGATATTCACAACCAGCTTAAATAGTGTCCTCAAGGCTAGGCTGGTGCTAACGCACTCCCTTAAATCCCTAGAAGGTACTCTGATAAACTCTTCAAACAACCTGGGGGTCTTCCCCTTCAACTCTCCATTTCTTCTTGAAGGAGTCTTGGAGAACTTAACAAGCAATTTTAACCAAAAGGTATCTAATCCTCCAACCTTGATCCCTAGAGTAAAGCATAGAGCATATGTATAACAATCAAACTATTTAAGTCTTCAATTGTCCACTTAATTTACAGAAGATCAAGGGAGGTTATAGGGAATCTGGCGCCCACTCTTACATTGGCACTTCCTTAGAGATGACAGACATTGCTGATGGATTACCCTCTTAAGTCGCACCCTAGATAGAGTTTTCTTTCTCTATCTAATCAGTTCTGCCGCCAATTAGGAATATGGCCTTTTTTGGTTAATCAATAAATGCGTCCCCCACATTTTCAATCAATTAACCTCAGCGAAGTAACCTAATTAGGTAACCTACAAGTTGCTACCAGAAGTGTTGTTGACGCTTCACCAATTAATCTATAGATCCCTTAGTTGATAGGTGAAAAACTTTGATCAACTAATACAATTAAATTGCCAATTGTTAAAGTGGCAATTGAGCCATATAGTAAATGCATCTTCAAGGATTGTCCTCAACAAAACATAAATAAAGTTGGAATTAATACTTAAAGATTAGCAAATATTCCATTAGAAATAACTACCAACAAAGTGGTCATCTCTTATGATAACTTATTCACTAAGTTAATTCATCTAGTAGGCAAAGCAGATTGTGTCAATCTTCTTGGGTTGGATGAAATGGGCATAAAACCCCAACACATCCCACCACTTGCCCAGATTATCCAAAAAAAGATAAGAATTCAGGATCAGATGCTACCTCATGCCATGGTCACAATTTAACTATCAAAGTTAAATTTTAAAATCAGTGGAGCTCAGTATGGTCTGCACTCAATGCAACTCATGCCATTCTCAGCAATGCGCTCCTCTTCTTTCTCTGACTCACTGCTGCCTCCTTGAGCAAAGTTCCTATGTTATCATGCCAAGCAGTACTATTTTTGGTCATTATCACTGACAATATGAACTAGTCCACCTTTATTACCCCTAGGATGGGTTTCTACAACTCCATATTGTTCAAAGAATACTATCAGCCAACTTTACTGAGGCTTTATTCATCCTCCCGCCTTCAGCCTCTTCACAAAGGATCCAGTCTCAACCTGAACTGATCCTGCCAACGTCATAGTCTTCTCTTATTCTGCCTTAATTCATCACTATTATTATCACTATTATCATCATAGTTCATCCCCCTTCTCTTCACAATAATGGAAAGTGGGATCATCACCAGATTCTCTTATCAAGGCAATAAAAACTAATATTTTTAACTTATATATTTTAAATTTTTTCTGCAAAGATAATCTCCTTCTTAATAAATATAGTATTTTCATCTAATCTTTTCGTTTTACAAAATTATATACAATTTTTATCTTTTAGATCTAATAAATTAAGTATTTAGTATAGCTCAGTTCGCTATAGCACTATCCGTGATGTTCTTCAGCGTATAGGCATTGTAAAATCTTAGTGACACCCTTGAACAACCTGACCATAATGCGTCCAATGAGTTTTTTCTTCCATACTCATGGGTATTACAATAGGATACACTATCTCCCACATGAGACTCTTTCAGCGCTGCTCAACTTTCATCGTCCATCCTCTTTTGCCTAATTAATCTCTTCAACGTCTTAATGAATGCCTGTTATTGCAGTTTGATCATAATATTTTCCAATAAAATTAAGTATTGCTCTGCGCTCATTCCTGAGGCTGGTTCCACTGCTGAATACAAATTTGGCGGTAGTGAGGCTCTTCATCTATATAAGGATTTGAACAGCGTTTTCCCTGTTGCCATATGTTAACTGTTATTATATGCAGATGTAATTGATCTCAAATAAGATCACCAAGCAAAGTTTTCCCTACTATCAATTTTTACAGCGTTGCAGCTATAGTTCTGTTGACCCTTTCTAAAATTCCATTCATCTCTGTAGGTTGGAATGGACACTACTCCTTAGATTCCCATTAGTTTAATCATCTTTGGGATTAAGTAGGATGTAAATTGGTTCCATAATCACTCAATAATACTTGAAAGCATTCATGCTATACACTATTTTGGTCAAATATTTCTCTTGCTGTGCTTGTAGCATCTACTCTGTTCAAGGCTTTCATCTTGATCCATCTGGTCAGATAGGTTATTGCGAATATAGTATACTATACTCACTCAGTACTAAAACTCAATGGTCTTATAATGTATATTGACACCGTATGCCAAGCAAACCCAGGGCGTACTAGTCAGTAATATTATACTTATATGTGGCTTGAGTTGAAATTCCATGCAACAAGCTAGAAAATCCTCTACATCATTATGAATTAATTCCCATTAATATACTGTTTTAAATGGTGCATTGTTTTTTCTTAGGCCTCCATGCCCTAAGACTTTGTGCGCAGCTTAAATAACTCCTGCTCATTCTGAAGGTTTAAGATAAATACCATTTTCTGTCAATTAATTTATACAACTGTCCGTTCTTCATCTCATTATATTCCATTGATATCTTCAGTGCGCTTTGTATCTCCTGGGGTCATCCTGATGTTCCCTTAGATCATTTTTGAAATAATTCATCCAATTGATGGTATCCGGCTTGAATGGCAGGTGACTTCATTATTTCATTGGCATTCTGATGTGCTGCTCCTGCTTGGTGTATAATTTTAAGATAATAGGCTTGCAGTTTCAGAGCTCATTGTTTCAGTCACTCATCTGATTCCTTTAGATTATGTAACCAGCGTAGAGATGAGTGGTCAATCACAACCTTGAAGTGTGTCCCAAGTATATAAACTTGAAAGTTTTCAGGGAAAATCACCGTGAGGCACCTACGCTCTGTCACGGTGTATTTTCTATCCCTGTCTTCAATGTTCTACTCGCATATGCCACTGGATGCTCTTCCCCATTGTCATCTACTTGACTAAGAACAGCGCCAGTTGCCTTAAATGAGGCATCATTCTACTTAATAAATTCACAATTGCAATTTGCCTTTTTAGAACAGGACTAGCTATCAGATATTTTAATAGCTCATCAAATGCTTCTTGGGCCTCCTCATTTCACTTGTGTCTTTTTTCATGTCCGTCAACAGGTATATTAATGGTTAGCAAATTCAACAAAAGTCTTTGAAAAATTGGCAATATTAGTTGTCCATCCCAAGAAAGACTTATATGTCCTGAACACTCTTTGGGATTGACATCCATTCAATGGCCATTATCATCTGCAGCTGCAGTTCTAATTTTCTGGAGCTTATCACAAACCCATATGTTCAAGCTCTTTTCTAAATAAATGATATTTTCTCATCTTGATCTTCATATTAGCCATCACTAGGCATTTGAACACTTCCTCAAAGTGCTCCAGCAGATTGGTGAATGTACTTAAACATTTTGATGTCATCCAGATAAACTAAAATGCAAAAAACTTTAAATCGCTCAATATAGAATCCATCGCTCACTGGAAAGTTTCTATAGCATTACACAATCTCTGGGGCATTCTCATCAGCTGATAAAATCCTTTTGTGGTTATTAGCACACACTTCTTTTGATCCTTTAGCAAGCCTATCTGACTATATCCTAAAACCAAATCCATTGCCAAGAAAAGTTTGGCTTCCACTAGGTAATTGAGCGTGTCAGTGATCCTTGGCAGCAGATATAAATTCTTTTTATTGAACTTATTCACTGGTTATAATTGATCACAGCTAAATTTAATCCATTCTTTTTCTTCACAATATAAATTAAACTTGCCCATGGACTCTGTTATAATTTTGGAAATATTGTTGTGATACGCCAGGAGATTTTGCGCAGGGTTCAGGCCACTGAGAAACGGAAGGACGATTTGAAGATTGCCAGTACTTGATACAAACATAAATAATAAAAAGCATGAAGCACTTGCTTCAACGATACCCTTTATTGTAATAATACAATTTAGAAGATTTTTCTGCTCCACTTGCTACCTTCTACCTATTAACAATCCTCCTCTTTCAATCTTCTCATCTCACTTATATATCAGTGACTTTGGTCAATAACAACCTTTTTGCTTAGACTATTTAGTTCTTCCAAATTCTTTGTTGGTTTGGCAGTCTACTATTCCTAAATTAACTATCTCCTTATTTTTAAGCGATATACAAATCATTTATCATTGTTGACATTGCCTTATTGCCTGATCTGGAGGCAATCAAATAGATTTTCATCTGAAGCTTGGTATCTCCCTATTGCCTTATTTCAATAATAATCTCACCAGTATTATTAAACTACTCAGTTTGCCAATCTGACCCACTCTGCCATAGCTACTCAGGGCTTATCATCCAGTCATATCAGAATCTCAACATTACCCCCTTGACTGGACAATAAGTCTCCTATTGTTTATATGCCCAAAAGAACTCTGAATGCACTTGGATAATGATCCAACCGCTCTCAGGGTCCTTGATAGTATAGAAGTTGACACCTGCTTTCTTGATTACTTTTAAATGGACCAATCCAGATGCTAGTTAATTTGTGCTTCCATCCTCATGTTTGCCATGTAATAACCATACTACCATCTTTAAACTAAGCTATCCCACTACGCCATACCTTATTGGCAACCTGATTCTTTATCTTCTTGGACAAGCTGAACGAGAGCTCTTTGGTTTGCAGATTAATCAGCATATTCGTTAGGTTGGCCAAGTAGCACTGAGGATCCAATCTACCTGTATTTCCCACGCAAACATAGAGCAGTGCAAGTAGATCTGGGTGCCGTTCATATAGTAACTGGAAAGGACTCTTCCATGTTGCCAAATGATAGCTGATGTTGTAGGTGAAGATGACGGTGGATAGGAGGGTACTCCAATCAGAGGGTCTGTCCATTACCAGCTTCTGGATTATGTTCACCAGTGTCCCATTGACCCGTTTGACCATACCATTGGATTCTTGGTGATAAGGGTCATTAAAAACCTGCGGATGGCCATCAGTTTGTTAAATTTGGGTAAAATGTGAGAGGTGATTTTAGTCCCGTTGTCAATAAGGATGAACTGAGGACATCTGTGTCCCTAAATTACACATTCCACTACAAACTTACCACTGTGACTGCCCCAGATTATGTATTGCCCATGCCTCAACCCACCTGGTCAAGTGGTCGATTACCACCAGAGTATACTTGGATCAGTTTGCTCAAGTTGGCAAGGGCCCCACAATATCATTAGAAATTGTATGCCAAGCAAAATGCGGTTTCACTAACTGGTACAAAGTCTTGTGGAGAAACAACTTTTCTACTTGGCACTTTTGCAGCAGGAAATCATTTTGAGCATGTCAAACTACATGCTTTCCCAGTAGTACCAAGGTCAAAACAATTCCAGGGTCTTGCATATTCCATCATGTCCAACTGCTCAGTGCGCACTTATAATATATTTGGTCAGGCAGAAGGCCTTGGGAAATTCACGGTAGTGTCCCCTATCCACTTGTGCAATTTGCCATTATTCTAGAACATATTGGCCTTTATTCCTCTAATAACTTGATGACTTGGAGCGGTTCGTTGTCATATTTCCTGCTAAGCATTTTATTATACATCATGTTGCTCAAATTTTCCATAACCACAACCATTGGTAATCTCAATAAGCAATTTGCATTTTGGTGTTTCGCTCCATGCTGTTGGAAGATTTCAAAGTCATAAGCCTGCAGTTTGAGGGCCATCAGGCTAGACTCCCTTCAGTCTCCTTGAGATTCTGCAATTAGCATAATGAATCATGATCCTTTATGACTTTGAACTTCAGTCCATTCAAGTACACCCTAAATTGCTTATACATGTAGATCACCACTAAACACTCCTACTCAGTCATAGTATAATTACGCTCATGGAAGTTCAGGCACTGACTGCAGTACACAACGGGGTGTACTTTCCTTCATCATTTTGTTGGGATAGAACTGCCCCAACGGTGGAAAGAGATGTAAACGTCCGTACAATATATTCTTTATCAAAATTTGGGTAGCGTAGCACTAGCGCATTGATTAACGCCATCCAAAGTGTATCAAAGTGTTTACAGCGTTTCATCCATTCAAACACGGCACCCTTTTTTAACAACTCAAATAGTGGCCCCAATAAAGCTGAAGTTAGGGATGGAGCGCCAGTAGTAACCCACCATCCCCAAAAATGCCTGTATGTCATGCTTACTGTTTGGATGAGTCATTTTTCAGATATCATCAACTTTTGCCACTTGAGGTTTTAGCCCATTTGCGTCTACCACAAACTCAAGGTACTCCAGTTGGTTCTTGAGAATTGGCATTTGTGTGGATTAATCTTAATGTTGGCCATGGAAATCCAGAAAAACAATCCTCCCAATTGGTAAGATGCTCAGAAACAGTCTTGTAAAAGACATTAATATTGTTGAGGTACATGAGAACGCACAATAGCTTCAAGTCACCTAGGATAGTGTCCATAACCTGTTGGAATGTATCTGGGGAGTTACACAGCCCTTGAGGCATACAGGCTGGTTGAAAAAGCCCCTTGAACGTATTATGGCACATTTTTCCTGTTCTGCCATGGCAACTCGATTTGCCAGTACCCTGATATCAAATACATTGCTGAGAAATAGTGATCTATATCCAACTGATCCAGGGCATCACTAATCCATGGCAAGGGGTATGAGTCCTTCTTGGTGATACTGTTGAGCTTCCAGTATTCTATTACTACTCAGTTAGTACCGTCCTTCTTTTTAAAATCATAAAGGGAAAAGCCCATGGGCTCTTTGATGGTTCAAGCATCCTTGCTCCAGTATCCTTTCAATCTCCTCACTAATTAATTCTTCAGCTGTCCTAGATTGTCGGATTGACTGAAACCTGATGGGAGGATGATCCCCAGTGTCCA
Organism: Massospora cicadina; assembly: GCA_022478985.1. Lineage (NCBI taxonomy): Eukaryota > Fungi > Entomophthoromycota > Entomophthoromycetes > Entomophthorales > Entomophthoraceae > Massospora > Massospora cicadina. The sequence continues at coordinate 136,510 of JAKSZP010000027.1, read as the reverse complement.
CTTGATGGAATACCCCCTGAACGCACAATAAACTGTGGTCAATGACAGCAAAAATATCCTTATATTTTTTAAATAAAGCTATTGCTTGGTCCTTTTATTTTTCTGATAACCTAATTAAATTCTTGCACGGTACCACCACCAGTACACTGGGCCGTGGCTTGATGCATAGACCGGATTTCATCTAGTGACACAAACTTATGAACTTGAAGGACCTCCTCAACTGGGTTCAAGTGTAAATACGCCACTATCTGATGCTGCGGATTTGCATTGCTTCCTTTTTTTAAATTCACTAGCAAAACCTTGATCTCCCCATGTCCCAGAAGTATAATGCCTGGAGCCACATGAGGCTCAAACTGTGATTGTTGATAAGGACCAATGACCTCCCCATAAAGCCCATCTGGCACTTCCACCTCTGACTCAGTGTTTACTATTACTTGGTGTCCAGAAGGGATATGTAAAAATTTACTTTAATTTGTTGATTATTGGTCGTCAACCCAGTAACATTTTTACTACACAGGTTCAATTTCCTTGTGCACTTCACATTGTATATAATGTATTATTTGATAATAGTATGAAGACTATTATCTGTAGTTGAGTTTGAACTATTATTAGGCCTAACGCTTCGGCCAGTACTTCCAATTAAATACTCTACAAGTCATTTCATAGGGATTCGTTCCCTATATTCTTGTCCACCCAATCTTTATTAAGATACCCCAGTGACAGTCTCTCTCAGCCCAACACACAATCAGCAGCTATCCATGATTGTGGTTCCTTCATCTCTAGATCCCTGCTCTTATCTTTACTCATCTCTCTCAGAGTCTTCCAATTATTGCCCTCTGCAATAATATCCTTGAGATGGAACGTCACAATAGAAACTGATAGTCTAACTATACACATAATTGACAATATTACTGTAAATAACAATACTAATAATATTAATAATACTGTTGGCAATAATACTATTTCTACTGGTAATACTACTTTTTTGTAACAATTTTTTTATTATAGTGAAACCTAGGAAATTATATAGTAGAGGATTTGGCTGTATAACCCTTGGTTGACACCTCTTCAATGAAACAACAGCCGTTGCCATTGAATCACCCCTCCTTGTCTCAGCAGTGATGGTCTTCCCCATCCTGGCTAGGATTCCATCATTGGACATCCTCAAGACCTTAGACGGAAAGAGTCAGGAAACGTGTCCTAACGTTTTCCTCTTGATCCAAGCAAACCAACCATAATTGTTTAGCGACCTGCTTAGTTAATGGGACTTTTTACCCATTATGGCAGGTCACTTCACCAACCAATCAATTTGATAATTGCAGGCGCCATCACTCGCCTCACAACTTACTATTCATTTCCAATCAGTCAGTGATGAAACTCAACCAATTATAATCAGTACACCTGATAGTTAATCACTATCAGATGCCCCTATTTCATCAGCCACTCCACCCGATGAGATCTTAAGTATTCATCCAAATCTATCCCCTATGGATATGACCAGGCAAATATCCCAAAATCCCCTGAATGTAGTTCCTCCAAAATTTGGGCCAACCAATTTCCAATTCACTTCGCCTTAGGGAATTTTCCCCTACTGACACCAAGTAATCTAGCAGGCTGGGAATATGGGCAAAAATCCCAACACATATCCCCTCTTGCCTAGATTTCCAGCAAAAAAAGGACTGGGGCATGAGAACACTGCTTTGGACAACTGGTCAAATACTTCATTGTTTCAAGCGGAGTACACTTATCAATACTCAACGCTTCTCAGGACAATCTTCAGAATACAGCGTTCTTCCTCTTCCTCCTCACTACTGCCTTCTCAGAGCGCGGTCCCCACAAACTCTTGTCATGCCAGGTTGTTCAATTTACTCATGATGATATTATTCCCAGGATCTGGTTTTCCCCCATCAGGGTATATGACCTGCTGTCATATTCAGGATTCTTGGTCTGGCGTCCTTGTATTCCTTGATTTTCTCCTCATCCTAGACAGGAGACTCTTGCCATCAATGTTTATTTCGCAGCTTGATTAAGAATACTTATTTCTATTTGCCCTCATTATTTTGCTCATAACCTCTTAGCTGTAAGTTATTCTTGATTATTCCCTCAGAAAGCTTATTTCATTAATTTTGAGATTAATTTCCCTGAAATTGGAGCTTAATGGATTATAAAGTGCATAATGTCAACTTCTATATAAGTTTGACATCCCCCTCTAGTCCAGCTCATATATTAAATTCAGATTCTCACTACCAGCAGCTCCTCAACAGTCTGTCTGATCCAGACCTCCATCTCTTCCAGCAGATGAGTCAGGATGCTCAACGGAACCTTTTCTATGGTCCTTCCAGGACTCATACACCTAGTCTGGTGCAAGCGGCTAGTCCTTCCATCAAATTACTGGAAATGGTAACTAATCCCTCCAAAACCAGGCTGGCCATCATTTTGAACAACTCTCAGCTGACTCTTCCCTTACAGTCAATTCCAGAGTTGGACTTTGAAACCCTCCTGGATTTGGCTCCTTTCACTGATGCTCTGAACATCATTATTGATGCTCCAGAGATTATGCCAGTTGCTCTGGATTGTTCATTCTTGGCTGGGTCATACTTGCTCCCTGAGTTCCTCTTCTGACTCAGTCAATTCTACAAACCCGCTGTACTGGTTTCTGAGCTCTCAATCAGTAACAGCATACACTTTGAGCTCCCCTGTGCTGAACTCCAGGCCCAAGTCACTGAGGGCTTTGACATTAGCGCTGAATCCCTCTGATCTGGATAACCTTCTGGATTGGGATACTGCCACTTATGCTCTTCGCTTTGCTGGCCAAGTTCTTCAAAGTTGGTCTATGAAGCTTCCAGCCTCGCCTGGCTTCCACCGGTCATTCAGCTTTAGCTTCCATGAAGCCCATAGTCGCCATTTGCAGGATGCAATCCGCTCTCTGCACAACTACCTCTTCTCTGGAGCTTCCCATCGCTATCTTCTGTTGATGGCATTAATTGGGGGCATGATTTGACAACCCCCATCAAGTATTCCTTCTTCTCTGCTGGCTCACATGTCTGGTGTCCTCAATGAAGCCCATCAGCAGGCGCTCAAGACAAATCTTCTGGCTCCAGTGCCTTATTGGGATTACTTGGGGTTATTTGCCGATTGCCTCTTTCTTTATTGCTGTTTTCCTCCCCACTCTGGGGTTTTGCGATTGGCATCTTCTGACATTTCAATTTCCCTTCCCCTAGTCGCGTTTTCTCAGGGCTTGGCATCCGCTCAACAAATGTGGTTTCATGTAGGTCTCACCCTCACAAGCATCCGATCATATATTGATTTTGATGGGCTGTTTCTTTCCTACCGCGATCCATCCTCCCTCCCCCAAGAGGCGACATAGGCGGAATCATCCCTGTACTGAGGATGATCAATAAAAATAAAATTATAAAAATATATCAGCTTTTTTATCTATGCAGTTTTATAATCTTTTTTTCCAATATTTTTTATCAATTTTTTATCTTTATTCTTCTTTTTTCCTATGGGACTTGACCTTGTTTTGGTTCAGAGGTCCATCTTTTCCCCCAAACTGGATCCTGGGTACTTAAACCTACCAGTTTTCCATGGTTCAGAGGTCCTTTTTTGGACTTAACCATCTAGATTGGTTCAGAGGTCCTTTTTTTAGACTTGACCTAATCATCAGGACATGACCAACTTAATGGTTCATTGGTCCTTTGGGAACTCTTTTATTTTTTTCCTCGATCCAATGCTTTAGATACTTAGTGTGGACTCAATTTACAACTCTTCCATCCAAGAGATTCTTGATGGAATAAGCATCAGTTGCCATCTTGGCAATTACTTGAAATGGACCTGACCACAATGCATCTAATTTGTTTCTTCATCTGAAACCATGCATATCACAATAGGCGACTCTTTCCCCTATTTGATATTCTTCTAATGCCAGGTCAGTTTTTGTCATCCATCAATTTCGCTCATATCCTTTTCTTCAAGGTTGTATCAAAATGCTTGCAATTACATATTGATCAGGATACTCGTCAGTCAGTTCAAGTATTGCTCAGTACTCATCCCCAACATACGTTCCACTACCAAATATAAAATTGGTGGCAACGCAGCCTTTCTTCCATATAACAATTCAAATGGCGTCTTCCCATTTCCATATGATGACTAATGTTGTAGGCAAACGTCACCAAACTCAGGTATGTTCCCCATGCAGAAGTTCTGACTGCGACTAGCTTCCTCAGCATCGGCTGCATTCCATTGACCTATTTTACCAGTCCGTTCATCTCCAGCCAGTATGGTACTGACACGACTCCTTGGATCCCCATTATTTCATTTAGCCTCAGGATCACATGAGATGTGAAGTTGGTCCCATTATTGCTCAGTAGGACTTGTGGACATCCATGACGGTATACTACTTGATCCAGGATGAATCTTGCAGTACTGGTAGCATCAACTCTGGTTAGGGCTTTCATTTCAACCCATCTCATCAGATGGTTGATGGCTACTATGATGTATATGACTCCTCCTGTGCTCATTATCAGCGGTCCCATTACATCAATGGACACCATGTGCCAGGCAAATCCAGGTCAGACCAGTTGGTATCCAGTTGTATTCTTGTTGGTTTGTGCAGCTGGCACTCCATGCAACAAGCCAGATGATCCGCGACATCATAGTTAATCGATTCCCAGTAATAATACTGGCAAATATGGTCAGTTGTTTTTCTCAGGCCTCCATGCCTAACAACCTTGTGAGCTGCTTGTACTATTGCTGCTCTTTCTGATGGTTTTGGGAATAATAGCCGCTTCCCATTGATTGTCTTGAATACTTGTTCATCCATAGTCTCATGTTTTCCATTGCTTTTTGAAGCACACTTGGATTTCTCAAGGCTTGTCCTTGATTCTTCCTTCAACCATTCTCTGGAATAGCTCATCCGCCTGCAGGTATACCAACTGGACCATTGGTAACCACAATAAGCCATCCGCGTTCTGATGAGAAGCCTCCACTTGGTGGACTATCTCATGATTGTAAGCCTGAAGCTTAAGTGACCATTGGGCCAGTTGTCCTTCCAGTTCCCTTAGATTGTGCAGCCAACGCAGCAAAGAGTGGTCCGCACCACCTTAAAGTGCGTTTCATGGATGTAAACCTGAAACTGCTTACATGCGTAAATGACCACAAGGCATTCATGCTCATTCACAGTGTAGTTCCTCTCAGCAGCTGAGATTGTCCAGCTTACATATACCACACAGATGCTCATCCCCAAGTTCATCTACTTGGCTCAGTACAGCGCCAATTGCCATCAACAAAGCATCAGTTTGAATGATAAACTCCCAATTTAAATTTAGGTATTTCAGAATTGGCCAATCTATCAAATACCGGCATAACTCATCAAAGGAGTCCTGGGCCTCTTCATTTTATATGAATCCTTTTTTCAGATCCTTTAATAAATGAAATAAAGGCTTGGCTATTTGGGCGAAGTCCTGAATAAATCTTCTATAGTATCTGACCATCCCAAGAAATACTTGGATGTCTTGGACACTCTTTAATACAGCCATATGCTCTATAGCTAATATTTTTCTGGGTTTGCGGCTGCAATCCATTTGCGTTGATCACAAATTCCAGGTATTCAACTCTTTCTTGAAGAAGTGGCACTTCCTTGGCTTGATCTTCAGGTTAGCTGCGGACAGTCTCTTAAAAACTTCTTCCAAGTGATGGAGGTGATCAGTAAACGTTCTACTGAACACATTGATATCGTCCAGATATACCAGGACGCATGACAACTTCAGGTCGCTTAATATCGCGTCCATGGCCCTCTGGAACATTGCGGGTGCATTGCAAAGACCCTGGGGCATCCTTGTTAGCTGGTATAACCCCTGTGCGGTAATAATTGCACATTTTTCTTGGTCTTCTTTTGCCAAGTCGATCTGCCAGTATCCCAAGATTAGATCCATCGCGGAGAAATACTTCACTTCTCCTAATTAATCCAGAGCATTGTCATTCCTCAGTAGGGGATATGAATCCTTCTTTGTAATTTTGTTCAGCCTCTGATAGTCAATCACCACCCAGTTCAATCCATCCTTCTTCTTCACGATCAGAATCAGACTTGGTCAAAGACTTGACAACAGAACTAGAATCCATGCTTCACTAGTTTGCTGATCTCATCCTCCCCACTACTGCTTTGGTGGCTTTCAATCTTTGGATCAGTCTCATCCTTATTGGTAGATTTTCTCTGGTGTTGACCTTGTGAATTACATCTTGTGCGCATCCCAAATCATGGTCATCCTGAGCAAACACTTCCCAATATTTCTTGAATAATTTGAGCACCTCCTCCTTCTGCCCTTCTGGCAGATCAGCGAGCTGCTCTCTATTAACCAATAGGTTGATGCTTTCAGCCACCCTAGCCGGTAATCCCATTTCATTGAGAGACCCAAAATCGTGAAATCATCTCAATTCTGACATCAGGATCAGATGAATAAATGCAATAATTTAGTTCTTCTTGATCTTCATCAGTTTTTCGCTCAAATTCGCCAGGAAAACTCGTATTTCTCCATGGCCCAGCATTATTATCCTGGGAGTCACCCATGGCTCCAATCTGGACTTCTTCCAGGGGCTTTCATTTTCTCCATACAACAGCTCCAGAATCTCCAAAGTCAACTTTGTGTCAACTAATATCTGCAATCCGGCCTGTATGGTCCTTTCCTTCTTGATCTTTAATGGAATTCTCCGGTTTTCTAGGATTTCCACTGGCATCTCTCGTCGCTTCCTACCAACTAATTGGTATCAAATTGGTACAATGCCATCATTGTATATCAGATTAATGAAGTTGTTTCTCTGATTCAACGGAGCTTCACCATCCTTCTGGTATACCAATGGTAACATCTGACCCAGGATGGTCAATGTAAAATCCTCAAAGTTACATTTAACTCCGTACTTCTGCAGAAACTCCGTTCCAATCAGGATATATAGTTTTGTTTTGCCAAAACTATCGCTGGCGCAGATACCACCAACAACTCAAATCATAGTGGCAGCGCACTATACGCTCCACAGGAAACGGTGGTGTTTGGCCCAGCTGTTCCATATTCTCTCTTGTGTTCCAAGTCTGGGGAGATCTTCATCCTCTTCACCAGCTTGGTCAACACAATATTGATGGGCGCTCCGCTGTTGACAATCACCCTCACCCTCACTCGAAATCACTGAATATTTATATATGTACACTCAGAGTATTGTAATATAGTATTTACTGAGTGAATGGCGGCGTTATTAGCCAAATCTAGGGTATGAATAATCTGCACCAATAATTCAGGAAACAATTCTCTTTATCACGCCGAGGGGGATTGACAGATTGGCCTCATCTAAATGAATGTCTGATAACTCATCAGGATTCTTGGCGGTCCAAATCTTCTCCGCCAGTTGTTGGGCATACGGCCAAGCAACTTCCTGAATTATCTCAGGGTCGATCTTCTTCACCCCAGCTCTGGTCACAGCATTCACATCCATGTTGACCACTTGGTATAGCTGATCCTGCTCGTCATCTATGAATAGATCGCTAATGTCTATTTTTTCATTCATGATATTTGGAGGAACAGGTTTTTCCGCCACTCTAGACTGTTCCTTGTCTAGGCAGTGGGCCCTTTTCCCGAATCTTTGGCAGCTGCTGTCTCCTCGGCCTGGACCACGTTAATCTGATCCTTCAGCTTTTTGCAGTGTGCAGCAAAATGTCCTTTCCTGCCACACTGAAAGCAGACCTTCTCTTTCTTGCTTAACCATCTGAATTCTTTGGGCTTATTTCCCGGCACAGTTCAGTTGGTAGCCTCTTTTGCTCCTTCATTTCCCTTCATGGGATTCTTATTTTGGACTGGATTAGACTTGAAGCTTCTATTCAGGGCATCAAACGTTGCTCCCAAAATCTTCAGGTTGTCTACCATTTGTGAGGTAGTTATCTCCATCTTGAATACAGAAGACATCATTTGATGCAAATTGCAATAGGGCCAAAGGGCCACTTGCAAAGCGATTCTAGCATCAAAGTCATCTAACACTTTCGCTCCAACCAGGATCTGTGACTCCTGGTAAAATTGATCCGCGAAGCTAGCAAGAGACTCTTCTTTATGGAATTGAATTCCCATAAAGTCTTGCTTGCATTTTGACATGTGGGTTGGACTCACAAACTCCTTCATTATGGCTGCCTTAGCCTCAGCATATGACCAGCTGTCCCCCTCCAAGTGGGGTAACACTAGGTTCTGGCAGTCGGTGTTCAAGCAGTTCATGACCATCAACGCCATTTTAGAGATCCCTATATCTGTTCATAGTCATGTCAAACAGTCAGAAAAATGCTGGGGCGTTATCCCAATGAAATGTTGGCAATTTTAGTGTTGCTCTAAATTCCTCTGAGTCATTTTGAGCTGATTCTCTTGGTTTAGCTACTTGGCTAACTTGTGGAGTGACTTCAGGCGTCATCTCTAAAAAGGCATTAAAGGCAGGCGGCATATTTATTGGGGTATTTTACTTCCCAAGTATCGTGCAAGGACTTCTCTCTTCAGCATCACTGGCCATAATTGATCTCATATGCACATCTGTGGGCTTTTAAGTCCTCTATTTCCTTCATTAATTTCTCAATATCTGTACCAAACTTTCTTAAATGAATGCAATCCGCTTCTCACTCTGTTTTCAGGAATAGGACCTCTTGAACAAGGTTTACTTCTTTCTTTTTCAACGAGTTTACTTTGCTAAGTAACTCATTCCCAAAGTTGGCTACATTTTCTACTCCTTATTCCACCTTGGTGACGCGCTCTTACAAGGCCATGAACTCCCAATAGTCCACTGAGTTTAAGGCATTCTGATTCACAGTGGAGATCTTGGTCCACAACTTGCACATTTCTTCTTTAAACAACATTATAAATAGATTCTTTACTCAACTACCCCTGTAGTGAGCACCAACTTGTAATAATTTACTTAAGTGGTTGTTTATTGGTCATCAACCCAGTAACCTTTTTACTGCACAGGTTTGATTCCTCATGCACTTTGCGTTATATAGAATGTATTATTCGATAATAGTATGAATACTATTGTCCATAGTTGAGTTTGAACTATCATTAGGCCCAACGCTTCGGCCAGTACTTCCACTAAATACTCTATAATTTGTACTTGTAGGGGTTCATTCCCTATATTCTTGTCCACCCATTCTTTGTTAAGATACCCCACGGACAGTCTCTCTCAGCCCAACACACAGTTGGCAACTATCCCTGATTGTGGTTCCTTCATCTCTAGATCCCCGCTTGGATCTTTACTCTTCTCTCTGAGAGTCTTCCAGATTATTGCCCTCTGCAATAATACCCTTGAGATGGACCATCACAATAGAAGCTGATAGTCTAACTATACACCAAATTGACAATAAAACTAATAATGTTCTAATGTCTTAATGTATGTTTTTGAGTATATCTGTCTCTTTTATAATAGTAAATCCTAGGTAATTTATAGGGTATTTGGCTGTCTAACCCTTGGCTGACACCTCTTTAATGAAACGACAGCCGTTGCCATTGAATCACCCCTCCTTGTCTCAGCAGTGATGGTATTCCCTATCCTGGCTAGGATTCTGTCATTGGACATCCTCGAGACCTCAAATGGAAAGAGTCAGGAAACGTGTCCTAACGTTTTCCTCTTGATCCAAGCAAACCAACCATAATTGGTTAGCGACCTGCTTAGTTAATGGGACTTTTTACCCAAAATGGCAGGTCACTTCACCAACCAATCAATTTGTTAATTGCAGGCGGCATTACTCGCCTCACAACTTACTATTCATTTCCAATCAGTCAGTGATGAAACTCAACCAATCCCAATCAGTACACCTGATAGTTAATCACTATCAGATGCCCCTATTTCATCAGCCACTCCACCCGATGAGATCTTAAGTATTCATCCAGATCTATCCCCTATGGGTATGACCAGGCAAATATCCCAAAATCCCCTGAATGTAGTTCCTCCAAAATTTGGGCCAACCAATTTCCAATTCACTTCGCCTTAGGGAATTTTCCCCTAGTGACACCAGGTAATCTAGCAGGCTGGGAATATGGGCAAAAATCCCAACAGGATGGATCTTATGTCTAGAAGCTCTGAGCGGCAGCCTTTGATATTCATATATCTGCTGTGGAAGGGCCTAGGTCTTGCTCTTTAGTTAATGGTAGCATACTGGAATCACTCCATCACTGTATGAAAAGTTGATATGTCCCATGTGCACAAAATCCTTTGGCACTCCGCTGAAGGTAAAGTAAATTGGGATCTCCTGCCCCAAAATTTCGAGGGTTTTCGCCATCATAACAATGCAAGCCCCAAAGTTTCACATGGAAGCAGCTACAATTAACAAGCTTTAATTACTGTTTGGTAGCACTATCGCCGGAGCTACAATTAGTTTTGACCTAAACTTCAAGGGCAATGCACTAAATACTCCCTCTGAGACCGTTCTTTCAGCTCCAGCTGTCCCATACACCATTCGATGACCTACATCAGGTTTTAATGTCAACTTTGCCACCAACTTAGTGGAAACTATGTTGACTGGGGCGCCCATGTCTATTATAGCATGGACTCAGGTTCTGGCCACAACAATTTCACAGTATGTACATTCAGAATAAGAAGAATTTAACTATTTAACACATGAACATCTAAAGTATCTCTCTTCCCAAGGGAGCTCACAATCCCTTAACTGAGTTTAGGATATTCTTTAGCAATAGCGTCCACTTGGAAGGCGATGTTTACTCTTTTCAGGGAGGGCGCGTTTGCGGACAGTCCCAGCTCTTCTGCAGAAATCTGTTTAGACATTTGACAGGCGTAAGGCTTTGGCTGCTCTTGAGGTCTGTCTTCCACGTAGCCTTAGCTTGCACTCATTTCATTACATTTACTCCTCTAACCAGCTTCTGATATATAAACCCATCATCATACTGAGGGACTTCCGCTGATTATACTTTGACTGATTCAGGTGGGACGTTTTGGGTTGGGATAGCGGTGGTAGAGAGTTCCATCTCTATTCCGCTTCATCTTTTCCCTGATAGTAATGATCCTGCTTTATGCAGTGAACCTAGCAGTTGGGACAACTTAGGGCAAGGTGTCCAGGGTGACTGCATTCAAAACAATTCACCCTGTAGGGTCCACGTTCTTGGTTCCCATAAGAAGGGCCAGTCCAATGATTTGATTGTTGACAATTGGCATAACCAGGGCCAGGTCAATAGGTTAACTGTTGAAGGTCGGCGTAATTAGGACCAGGTTGGTAGCTAGGCTGCTGATGATTTTTCATAAGCAGGCCCGTAGTGGAAGTCAAAATGCTGGGGGTAACTTGTACAAGGGCGAGGCGCATGGTTATAATAAGACTGGGGTCACTAGGTAAAATCTGAACTGGATGGGAGAATTTCCCCAGATAATAAGGACTGGCAACAGCGGCAGTATGTTTCCACTCTGTATTGGGTGGGGAAAAGTAGTGGATAGATGACGCAAAAACTGAACAGTTTTGAGCAGGGGTATATTGTCCTCCAAAAAATTGGAGTCATGACTTTATAAAGCTTGTGGTATGGCTTCACCGCGATTGTCATTTCAATGCACACATTGGATTTGGATATAGTCCCTGTCCCAATTAACACATGGGCTTCCACCACAAATTGGCCAGCAAACGCAGTGAGAGCTTCATTATGCTGGAACCCAATAGTTAAGAACCCAGCCTTTCACTGTGACATCTTTGCGGTCCTCTGAACAACTGCAGTACAATATCTTCAACTTCTTAGTATGTAACGGAACTGCTTGGAAGATTACAGGTGACTTGGTCGGCACTCCCAACATCCAAGGTGGATATTAACAATTTAACTTTATGAAGATCTGAGGCTCCTTCCACTGCAAATTCAAAAATTTTATAAAGAAGCCTTGGATATTCCCATTGTGTTCAAATGGAGGCAGCTTATTGATACAAACCGCCTCCTTCCACTCATACAAGCTAACCTTTGTGTCATACTGAGGAATGGGTTGAGACCCATAAGCAGTATCTCAATGAGGAGCTGGTCCAGTAGCCTCAGCGGCACATGGCATATCTGTGACCCTAGAGATGGTTTGGCTCTCTTCGGTGGGAAGTACAGCCATCAATTGGTGGAATTGGCTCTCCAATACATAATCAGCTCCAGAGCTTCCCTCCTGAGTGTAGTAGCTCATTCCAGTGTCATATTCTCCATAATAAATTTTTCCCTAAGCAGCCCCTTGTCACTTGTCCACTTCCCAATGAGGTGGATGGGAGGTAACATCCAACTTTTTCTCTGCGCAATTCAGTCACTCAGTAGTGTTGTCCAAGTGATTGGCAAGTTTCCTGTTTTGTTGTCCAAGAATCTGCATTTGACTGAATGTGTCGTTGAGTTGGTTCATTTTTTCATTCCACTCCTGAAGGAGCTCATCCTGCTTCATGAGCACCGCGTTCAAGACAATTTTGAATTCAGTGTATGCAGCTGGCACAGCATGCTGTAAGGAATCCCCATCTGTGAAAGCCTATAATGACATGCACAGCAACTGGAGAATTTTTATTTTTATGGTTATTTAATGGGTTCCCTGTAGTGAGCACCACAGTTATAACTTCAGTAATATTGTTGAGATACACCAGGAGATTTTGCGCAGGGTTCAGCCCACTGAGCAACAGACAGATGATTTGAAGATCGCTGGTCCTCAAAGCAAATGGAAATAATAGTAATAAAATTTTAAGCACATGCTTCAACGAAACCCTTTATTGTAATAATATAATTTATCAGATTCTTTCTGCTCCTCTTGCTACCTTCTACTTATTAATAATCCTCCTCTTTTGAACCTCTCTCTTTCTTAAATATCAATGTCCTTGGTCAATACCAGCCCTTTTGCTTAGACTATTTAGTTCTGATGTATTCTAATTGGGTCTGGAAGAGTCTACTATTCCTAAATTCACTATCACCTTAGTTTGAGGCGATCTACTAAATATTCATTGTACGTCGATATTGCATTATTGCCTGATTTGGAGGTGATCCATAAATATTTATCTGGAGCATAGTATCGCCCTAATCACCTTGTTTCGAGGTGATTTCACCAACGTTACATTACTACTTGTTTGGTTAATTCCAACTATTCCGCCATAGCTATTTAGGGCTTATCATCCAGTCTTATCAAATCTCAACAGATTTAATGATGGTACAAGGAGCCCATGCTCAACCAACTTTCTGTCTTCTTCACTTACTGCTACTTTACAGCCTTGGGCTGGCGGACAGTTCTCAATCATATTGGCGGATATTCCCCAGTGTTGACCTTATGGATCTTATTTTAAGCGCACTCAAGGTCATGGTCAAGATGGGCAAATATTACCTAATACTTCTCAATTAATTATACCACTTCTTCTTGCTGTTGTTCTGATAATTTAGCCAGTTGCTCACAATCAACCAGTACTTTAATGCTTTTGGCATCATCCTCTGGTAATCAAACTCTGTTAACGTTCCCAAGTCATGAAATCCTATGATTTCCACCATTTGGATTTGATGCTCAAACATGTTAATCTGGGTCTTTTCCACTTCCATTTGTTTTTTGCTAATATTAGTCCATAGTACTCGCATTTCACCATGGCTAGCATTATAATACCTGAAACTATCCCTAGGCTCTAGTCTCAAATTATTCCATTGCATGACAACTTCTCCACACAATAGTTCTGGTACTTTAGCAATAACACTGTGATAACCATTATTTGCATTCCCAGTGTTATGGTATTTTTCATTTTCGTTATCAATGGTATCCCACATTTTATGAGAATTTTAGTTTGTCATTCAACACATTTTTCATCCAACCTACTTGTACTGGATGAAAAAATGCCGTCATTATAATTATCTTTACAAAAGTATTCTTCTTTGCCAGCGGAGTTTCTTCAATCTGTTGATATACTAATGGCGGGTTTTGTCCCAAATTTCGTCAGGGTGTTCCCTCTAAATTGCATTTGACATCATAATTTCTCAACAATTCTGTCCCATTGAGTATGACATGATTCTGATTTGACAACACTATTGCAGGAGCTAATACCATCAGTGTTCTAAACTAAAGTGGTAGTGCACTATATGCTCCACAAGATGTTGTGGTATTCAGTCCAGCAGTTCCATATTATTTCCAGAGCTCTAAATCCAGAAATTTTTTTATTTTCTTCACCAACTTGATTAAAACGATATTTTTTAGTACTAGATGGTTTGATTAAAACGATATTAAAGGCATACTGCTGTTCTTTATCACCTGTACTCTTACTGGATTTCTATAATGTCCATATAAGTACACTCAAAGTATACTAATAAATTATTTACTGAGAAAATCGCGGCATTATTTGCCAGATCCAAAGTATGAATTAATTGCTTGGATAAATCAGGAAAGGTTTCCTTGATAGTGCTAATAAGGTGAAAAACGTTCACTTTGTCAAGTTTTGTCTTTATTAGTACTTCCATGCTTTTAGTAGTTCTAACCTTTTCCGTTATTTTGAGATCATATGGCTATTATTCTTTCATGAATTTTGGGTTCTATCCCCTTCGCCTTTGCTCAAATAATTGCATTTATGTCCAAATTAACCACCTGATAGAGCGGATCAGGTGTGTCTTCATTCATGAATAATTCAGATATATCCAAGTCATTATTAAATATGTCATGGGGAACAGGTTTGAACGAAGTGCTAGATTGTTTCATATCTAGACTGCTGGTCCTTTTTCTAAGCTTTGTCCAGTTTTCTTTTCTTTAGCCTGTACCAGATTAACTTGCTTCTAGGCTTCTTATCCCAACGTTGAGTGGCAAAATGCCCAAGTTTTCCACATTGGTAGCAACGGATTTGGTTTCTATCCACTCATTTCAGTCCTTAGGCTTATTTCTAGTTACAACTCATTTTATTGTTGTTTATTGGGCTCAGCGAACTTAATATTATCCTGAGTTCTGGCAGGAATGGCTCTGAAGGTTTGGTTAGGTGCTTCAAATGTTGTTCCTATCATATTGAGATGATCCGCCATCTGTGAAGTGGAAGATTGGCTTACCAGCGCTGGCGCCATAGTGAGGTGCAAATCTATGTAGTGCTGAAGCACTGCTTGCATTGCTATGTGCGCATAGAATTCTTACAGAACTTTTGCACCAGCCAGGATTTGCAATCTCTGGTATCTTAATTTGTGAAAGAATCCAATGTTTCATTTTTTTAAACTTAATTCCCTTTAACTCCTGTTTACAATTAGACATTCACATAGAACTAGCAAAATTAATCATAATTTCTTTGGCGTCACTGTACATCTAATTATCCCCTTAGAAATGGTGTAATACCAGATTTTAACAATTGGTGTCTACAAAGTTCATCACAGTTACTTCTTTTCTGTCAGTACGCATATCCAAACATTCTTATTTTAAATGGGAAGAAAAAACCGTTGTTATCCTGGTGAAATGTAGGTAATTTTGGAGTACTCCGAACTATTGTTGATAGTGGCAGGAGATCCCTGCTCAGTGAACCAACTAACAATAGGTGTAATTTTAGGAGTTGTCTTTGAAATGGCAGCAAAACCTCCTGGCATATTCCTCAGGGTTTTTAATTTCCAGTTTCTATTTTGTGAATCTTATAATTGGCATGTTTCTAATCCATCTGGCTTCAACCACACTTGTGATTTTTGAGTTCTAAGTGCTTTAACATATACACCATGTCTTCCTTAAACCAGTAGAAGCATTATCTATCCGCTTATCATTTAGTTTTCTAAAATAGTATCTCCTTGGTTAAATAAGCCTCCTTTAATTTCAATGAGAGCTTCCCTTAAAGATCAATTTTGACCTTTCTGATTTGTTAAATTTCCTCCTCTCTTTTGTCACTTGCTCCACCAAATTAGCGAAAGTGGCTTGTGATTCTGAGTTCAGCATTCTAGTTAGCTGTTTCCAGTCATTTCCACAGCTTCACAAGTTCATTTCTAAAAGACATTGTGCCAATAAATTATTCTATATATTTGGCCGGAAAACTCAACTACCCCTATAGTGAGCACCAAAGTATAAAGTTTTGATCTAGGTTACTAACTGTAGCTCTCAAATCTACTGCACAGGATTTAACGTTTATGCTGAAATAGATTATTGATATATTAATTGCTGGGTTACAATAGTAAAAAGACTGTTTTCCTAGTTGATATTTTCACATTCAGATTATGTAGTTTCCTCAATACTGAAACTGGTGCTAACTCTCTTCCTCCTATCCCTAGAGGATACTCTGAAAAACTCTACAAATGAAAAGTGAATCCTCTTCCTTTGATTCTTTTTTACTTTTCAAAAAATCGTGGGGAACTCAAAAATCAATATTTAACCAAAGGTATATGATATCTCTAACTCTAATCCCCAGGAGTAAAAATACAATAAATGTATAAATGCTAAATATTCATGTCTTAAATTAAATGATAATTTCCTTTCTTCTTATTATAATTAAAATTAAGGGAAATTATAAGGATTCTGGCGCTCAACTCTTACATTGGCACCTCCCTGGAAAACGGCTGCAATTATTGATGAGTTAGCCCTCCTAAGTCGCACCCCACATGGAGTTTACTCCTCCATTCAGTCTGGTTGCTTCCAACTAGAGTATGACCTTTTCTGATTAATTAGTAAATGCATCTCCACATTTTCAACAAATTAACCTCAACGGGGTATTCTAATTTGGCTAGCAATACGCTTAGGTAATGTGACCTTTTACCCATTAACAGAAGGCCATGTTGCTTAGGAAGTTTAACCTGAAAGTTGCTTTTGGAAGCTTTATTGATGCTTCAGTAACTAATAATAAATCCCTGAGTTAATTAGTGACAAACTCCAATTAGCTAATATAATAAAATTACCAATTATTAAATTGACAATCAAACGTATAGTAAATACATTTTTGGGATCAGCCCCAAAAAATACTAGCAAGCTGGCAGAATCAAACCTGGAAGATTTTCTAATATCTCGTCAGGAATAACTACCAATTCTTTATCATGTCTTAGGATAACTCATTCACTGTTGTGAATCACCTAGTGGCAAAGCAGATTGTATCATTATCTGATTGGATTAGATGAGATGGTCATAAGATCTCAACGTAAAGAATTCTGAATTAAGTTTTGAATTGCATGGCTTAACGCTCAATTCACCCTTCTGGGAATCCCCTATAAACACTTCCTTAACTTCTTTCAATCTTAAAGAATTGTTTGTTAAGGCACAGCTTAATACTGAACAAACCAGATGTGAGACTCTCACAGCAGTTTTGCTCAAAATTTAGTAACTGAACATAAGTAAAAGTGCTACGTTTAGGTGTTCATCATTATCACAAGGCCCAACCTTTAAATTCACCCTTATCCTAGTACTTCCTTATGAATAATACATTATCCTTATCTTTTATAATTTTTTAATTTTTTAATCCTTCTAATAGATGCAGTCAATTAATATGATGTTATCTTTTTATATATGATCTGTAAGGACCTCAGACATGAAAATCAAGATAAACCAGGAATTGCATCCGATTCTGAAGCAAAAAAGGCGATTACCCTAGAATATTTCCCTTTTAAAGCGTGAAAATTTGGGGCACACCCTAGATTAACAATTAGTATCCACAACTCCTCCTTCTCTTTTCCTTGAGAACCCCAGAAACCTAAAATTCATAAGAAACTACAATATTATTTATTTTTATTAATCTTAGGATAAAAAACACAACAAATTATATGGAAGAGAGCTGTTTTATTTGAAAAGGAGTCATTGTTGAGATAAAATAGAATTAGATAAAAAAGACTCAACATCTTCAAAAACTTAGAACCTGCAACAAGTTCAGATAGGACTTTGGATTATAGATAATCAATTTTGAGCTCACTAAACTGAATAATAAACAGTTGCTAATCCTTGAATATATAATTTTAGATTGTAAGATATAAATTAATTTAAATTAGCCTAACTTAATACTGTAAAGTGGCTACTGATGAAATTAGCTTATAGCAAGAAGCCCTAGTGTGCAATAACTGTCAGGAACATAGGTAATTGCACTTATAACCAAATAAAAAAATAGTTTTACTAACAATATACCAAATAGGTTACATCAAGGCCCTACTATTGGTAGAGTTGTGGGTTACTTTTGTGGATTTATGTTTTATTAGTTTATAAACCTTATTTAGGAAAAATATAATAATTAACTCTGTAGATTCTCGTATAAGACCCATAATGGTTCTTGGTGGTTTAAACAGGTGACATTTATAGCAAATACCTGGTGCTCTATGTACTGAAAGCCATAATAGGTGGCTCACAAGAAGCTCAGATGTAAAAGTTTAATATGGACCACATTTTAATTATTCACCTCATAAATATTAAGTTCCAAATAACACAGTTAAAATGACTACAAAGTATGAGGATTCTTACCCAAGTAATGGAAAAGAATTCTTTAACAAGATTTTCACTTGAACGGAGCTATAAAAAAAGCTTCCTGAAAAATATTAAGGTACAGTTACTGGTATTATAATAGACCTAGAATCTAGTTTTATTTATTTGATTTATTCGAGGTACGCTGACCAGGGGATGGACAGTACTGATCATAACGCTCAAAATGGCAAAACAAACTACTAACCAGGTGGAAAGCAGAAACTGCTTAACCCACCATGGCAGAGGGTGAGGAGGGGTCGGGGAGTTGGTTTTCAGAAAGACCCGCCTCAATCAAGGGGTGTTGGTTGCAGTACCGGATCAGAGCAGAGAGCCAGGGCGTTGAGGCATCTGCATAGTGGGGGCTGAGGTCAGCGTAGTAGGAGTTTTCCACTTCTGCATCAAGATAATGACGGGAAAGTGTCTCAACAAAAGCTGCGAGGAGAACTTCAGCTTCTTTGTGGGCTTCAGGAAGTTGGGTGAAATGGAGATACTGTGGCGGGTGATTTTGGCTGAGGGGTTGAATGAAGCAAGTGTTGCGACATTCATAACAGCAATTTCAGCATCATCAAATAATTTTGAGATGTCACTGCAGGGAGATTCAGGGAAGTCAGGGGGAAGAAGATGGTGGGCAGGCCATGCTGGAGCTGAGCCACTGACTGAGCCACCGCGGTGCGTAGTTTTGGGCAATGAGGAGAGGCCACCGCAGCTAAGGCGAGCTGGTGGTCACTTTGGAAGGGGGTTGTATTGGGTAGAGGAGCAAAATGGCGAGGGGTAGGGGTTTCATCAAAGTTGGGAAGGAAAAATTCTGCCCGACCATAATCGCCATGGCAGAGAGGTTGACCTGTATGCTTACTAATAAGGATATTACCTGATTCGTCAGTTTCAGCCAATAGATCCCATGGATTTTGGTTCACTGGAATAGTGGCATTTAAATTTGAGTGGGTAGGATTGGGCGAATGGGCAGCTGCTTGGGTACAAATGTTGGTCCAAGCATTGCTCTGATTGGCTGGCGTAGATTTAGGTGGGAGAGTGAGGATGGAGGTTTTGGGTGGGGCTGATTTTCCATGTGGGCCCACTGAACGAGATTGGAGGGTGGGAGGGGGCAGCAAAGCGCCCCATACTGAACCTCCAGAGGGGGGCTCAGAAGCTGCATCAGCAGATTTGGCCTTAGGGCACGCTCTTTTTGCATGGTTGAGGCCAAAGCAGAGGGAACAAATCTGCCTACCATTATTGACCTGAGCCCAAAAGAAATGATCAGGTGCTGCAGCCACACTAGCGCGGGGTGGGATTTGTTGGGCTATGGTAGGGTGGTGTGGTATGATGGTGGCTGTTGCACGAGGAGCAGCAAGGCGTTCTGCACCAGAAGGAATGGCAAAGATGAGGTTGGGCTGAGTGCCATAAGCCATGAGCCCCGCGACCAACTGGTCATACAAAACCTGGGGTGGAAGGTGGGATGGGAGATTTGCAAAGGATACCACTAGCGTGGTGTCTGAATGGAGGCGAGTACGGGTTGTGGGAATGGGGTTTTTTTATAAATTAGAGGAGTTTGTGCTGCCGCTTCAGCATCCTCCTCAGATTGGAACCCAACGTCAAAGTAGCCCTTAAAAGAACGGAAGTCTATAAAGCCAGCTGACGCAAAGGCTGTAGTGGCTAGGTCAATAATTGCCTTATCAGCATATGGGAACAAACGTCCATAGTCCACTCTGAGGCAATAGCGAATAGCAGAGCGAGGGAGGGCGAGAGGATGGGGGCGAGAAGGGTGGATGCGCGCCAGGTGGAGTGCTAGGTCTCGTGGGGGGACAAAATGGTTGGAAGCAGTGGGCGGGCTGTTTGAACCTGTCTGAACGCGCTTGCCTGCAGGGCGGAAAACGCTAGGTGGGGGTGCACTGCTGCCCCACACTGGGGTGGCAGGCGGCAGAGCCAAGGACATCAAAGAATAAGTTTGGGCAGATGGCTGTGGATAAATAAACTTTAAATTTAAAATCGCTCAAAAGTGACTTTGAGCGGTTAAAGAGAAGTTTTTGATAGAATCTAGTTTTATTTACAAAAAGATGATATATGCCTCTAAAAGAAGGCCTAAATTAATACAACTACAATCATCAGATTGTGGAAACATATATTAGATATTAGAAATCTTTTACTTAATCATGGGGCAGAAAAATGTACTGTATCTGATACTTTATTAACTTATTCCATTATAGTTTTATTGGTAGATAACCAGAATGGCAGTACATTATATATTATGGATTTTAATGTGAATTAATGAGAACCCTCAAATGAAAACATATTATTTTTTTGACACGTCAATGCTCTGAAATGAACTTAGGTAAAATTTCCCCTTAATCAGAGGAATCTCAAGATTACAAACCTCTTTAGTATCTAACTCTATCTGCATATGTTATCTAAGCATAAATATGAGCCTTTTAATATAATCAAGATATATATTATATAATTATTTGATGTAAGCCAACTGGTTGATGGACATTAGTGAAATAAATGAAGAAAAGAAAATGATATAAAACTTAAACAGAGTCATCTCCATGAAAGGAAGATATTATCTACCTTCATATTGGGGCTCAGATTTTCTGTTTATGTTATGAGTAAGGTGTTTGTGTTGTTTAACCTATTAACTGCCACAGGAACCTTTAGCTGGCACCCCACCAATGTGCAAAGGGATGGATCAAACTATTATCCTTCAAGTTGCAATCACATGCCCCACTAACTTACTTTCTCCTTTCCAAAATTCTTAGATGCTACATGTAACTTATCGTTTATATATATGAAAGAAATTAAAAATAGAGTACTTATGCTAAAATTTCTGACTTAATCGTTACACTTAGAAGATATAATTGATAGTTATGATTTTTAGAGCTGTTAAAGCCAAATTTACTTTAATGTGATTAAATCTATGTAGATATACTAATATGAATGTGAGTCTTTAGATCATAGATAATTAACGTGGTATAAGAGAAAAATATGTTTAAATAATATAAAATAAGATTTTATAAACTAGTACCATCTCTCAGTGTTGTAATTGTAATTCTAGCCTAAGTTGCTTTGATTACCAGTTAACAATCTGTGAAGATTTTGATATTAAAGTTGTACTAATTAATATATATGGCGTTTTATTATAAAACTCAAAAGCAAAAAAGTATGTTTATTTTAACAAAATGCTTCAATGTGCAGTATAAAATGTCTTACATTAAACAAAACTAATAAAAAAGGAGAAGTCAATTTAATTTTTAAATTATCTAATAATTAACTAAAGTAAATTTATTCATTTAGCTATTTAAGAAAGAGTAAAAAACTATAAACTCTACTATATTATATTCAATGGTGGTTGAACTTGAGCTATTCATACCACACCAGTTTGAGATAGGAAGAAAAATATAGTTATGGAGGATAAACCTCAAGTACTAAGGTTGAACCATTATCCTTATATAATCTGATAAGCTGGCATTACATGATCTTGGTTCACTGATCCTCTTAGCTGGAATAAGGCATAGTGTGTGACTCTACGTGTAATGCTATCTTTTTAGCTCAGAAATATTAAGATTTTAAAAAGGACCAAATTTGAACCTGCATTGTGGGGCAAATGTTGGAATCATTCTAGCTATGCTAACACCCCTTATAAACTATACAATATTTAATCTAATTTTTTAAAACTTTATTTTTTCTTTTATACAGTTGAAAGTTGATCTAGATTAACCTTATTATATTAAGTTTAGTAATTTTGTAAGTGATACAGGTTACATTATTGTAAAGCTAAAGCTTTTATCTCTATTAATGTTACAAAGTATAATTTATGCGTTTTGGTAAACTTTATCAGGTAGCTACTTCATTTTCTTAATTTTTATCTAAATGATCTAGTGTTTTAAGTTATAATGCAATTATAAGTTCTATAAGATCAAAACATGAATATTAAGATAATACTAATTCATCTACTTTTCTCATATTATAAAACAATTTATGGTATATTCCTGGGGAGTGTTTGAAAAAGTTTTTGTGAAGAAAAAAAACTAAATTTTAATTTAGGTACTCATAAAAAGCATAGTGATTATAGAAGAAGAAAAACAACACTTTTAGACTTTTATTTTCTAAAGTATATTTTATTAGATTATGGCACTACAAATGATTTCAAATATCTCTTTGTTATTTATAAAATTTTTAAGTAAAATAGAAAGATAGTTTAATATGTCATAACTTGTACATTTTTACATTAAAAGCCATGCAAGTGCAAGTGATATTTACCATTAAATTATACTTTATAAATTTTATGATACTAAAATACACACCATATTTCAGATATGTAGGTAAAGTTATGTAAGCTTAGCAGTATTTATACATCATATTTTTTAGTACTAGATGGTTTTATACATCATATTGTTATCTACATAAAACTCTGTACTTAATATTCCCTTTTAATTATCTATAGCGTTAGCAAATGAAAATTTTACATTTTACAAAAATCCTAAAAAGTTATCTTTTTTAATGCTGAATAGCTATATAAATTAGACAGTAGTTAGTGTTCTGAAGAGCTTATTTAGTTAAAGCTAGCTAAATCAATGAGTTTAAGAATTATCAACTGTGGTACTTAATAAAGAAGTTTATTGCAAAGTATCTTAGCTTTAAAACTTATAATGTTACACTCTTACTACATGTTAATATTAAGTGATATTTCTTATGTTGATAAGTATAGTAATAAGGCAGAATTTTAATAACATGTTTGTCTTCATAGTTACAAAAATATACAATATAATTACCTTGTATAAATTAAAGTATATGTCAAAAAATCAACCATGGGCTCCGCTGGTGTGCCAGGCTAACCAGTATGAAGATTGGTGGCCCTTTTCTGTTTCACCTTCATTGGTGTACCAACCCTTACAAGTCCTGCGTCCAACCCACCAACTAACTACCAATGGCTTCACCTTTAGCCCTCAGGTGTCCTCAGTGTGTGCCCTAGCAAGTCCTGCCCCCTTTCTGGGTGGCTCAGGCACTTCCACGCTGCCCCACCCTCATGACCCTTCACCAACCCATCTGGTCATGCCCTGGCAAGTACATCCCCCTTCCTGGGTGGCTATGGCAACTCCCGCGCTGCACCCCGCTAGGGTTGGCATCCTGTCAGAACATCTGTTGTTAGCCAACTGGCTAGGTTCCCACTGATTCCTCATAAGGAGGAGGCATGGGAGCTGGCAGCGCCGGCGACTCCAGGCATGATCACCCACGCTAATTGGGAATCCCTTTATCCTATCTACTTCTTCTCCAACAGGGTATTAGTCACTATCAAATACAAAGTAAGAATGGTGCAAGAGAGATGTTTATTGGGAGGA
Source organism: Massospora cicadina (assembly GCA_022478985.1). NCBI lineage: Eukaryota > Fungi > Entomophthoromycota > Entomophthoromycetes > Entomophthorales > Entomophthoraceae > Massospora > Massospora cicadina. The sequence continues at coordinate 112,820 of JAKSZP010000027.1, read as the reverse complement.
AATGAACGACTATTTATACTACTTTCAGGGCTAATGCACCCAAGTGCTCTTTGTCCAATCAAATACTGGAAATCCCATAGGCCTCTTAGTCCCAAAACCCCATCATTTTCATAAACTTATTCATTCATACTTCATAGTGGTTTCTTTAGATCTGCTCATCTGATTACCAAATATTAAATTAGGTCAATCCAGCCTCAGCATAAGTCACTGGTTGATTGTATATAAATTCATATTTAAATAGAACTTAGAGCATCCTCAGCATAAGTCGCCGGTGATCCAAATAAGTTGCAATTCCTAAATGATTAATAACTAATACTTCAACTTTTCACTAGAAAATCCCACGATCATCTATTATGGCAGTTGATGCAGAGATAAGATTCTGCCAACTCAAATTCAAATTAGCAAATTCATTTGTTAAATGCTTGTAAATGAATACATTGGCTTTACGCCACAAATTCCCACATTCAATACGATTTGATAGTCTACACCAAACTTAGAATCCGCTGAACCTAAAACAATTATTTTTATAATATTAATTAGTATCGAACTAGGTGATTAGCCAGCAATTAAGCCTAACTAACTGAATCCCCTAATTCTGATACTATTGGAAGGATCCATCTGGTTAAAATCTTGACAGTATATTAGGAAGTTTTTAAAGCTTCAATTCTGTGTAAAATTTTTCATAAATTTTATAATTAGTAGTAATCTAAATATGTCAGATTTTGACAGCATATTTGATCTAATTTTTGAACTAATTACAGTGTTGCACTATATTAATACAAAGCAACAATTAAAATATGAATAGATTCATCCATGAAGGAACAACCACCTCATCCAACCCTTCACATCACCTCCTTCAACCAACCCTGTCCACCACCTTAGGGTATGGCTGGAGACAGGAGGGTACGCCACCAAGACAATGGAAAACAACCTACTACAGCAGATGTCCAACTGTTTAGCCTCCCTTAACAGAAGATCCCCATGACTAATGGGTTGAGTAATAGTTGCTAACTCACCCACCCTCCTGATGCTATGGTTCTCTGCACACATAATATCCTTCTCACCTACTTTCATGTCCTCAATCTGTGTACTAATCCAGGGATAGCTGTGGCCTGGGACCCAGCCACCTGTATGCATAGAAACATTCTTTGGCCCATGCTCCAGTGGAGGCATAGGCCTAATGTACTTTGAGGTCCATGCCAACTGTATACTGGGCACCTGGATAAAGGAAGTCCTTACCCCAGACCTCCTGCAATAACACTGGTCCAGAGCAGTGAGGGCCAACTTTGCACAGGCAGTAAAACTATCAAACCCACACAACCCATCCAGCCTGCTCACATACCTCACAAAACACCCCACCGCAGTGGACCCTCGTGGAACTCCCTCCAAACTCTAAACGCCTCCTCTGCACCATTTGACACATGGGGTGGTCTGTCACACTCATAGGTACTAGTTAGGGAAGGGGCAGGCCCAGAGCCCACTTCACACTAAGGAACCCAGAGGACAACCCCAGAGGGACACACACAATGTGGCCCAGACATAGCAAGAATTGACTACCTGGATGCTCTAGATATCCCATATGACCTCACAATGCAGAAGGCAATATGGAGACTAACACACCATTAGCTACTCCAGCCAAGGGTAAGAGCTAACACCTGGCGCTCCCTCAGAAGAACCTACAGAATAGTAGATCACTCCAACTCTCTCCATGCAGAGAGCACTTTGTGTGGAGGGGATGGCACCCTACACCACCACCTTGAAGCATGCTTTCCATTAAGAGCCATATGGTGGGAAGTTTCACGCCTGCTTAGGATCCAAAACAACCAGGAATTATCTATCTCCAGGAGCCTCCTTGAACTCCAGCTCAAATCCCCAATACCACCTAACCTCTGCTTCCTAATAGTAACCATTGCAATGTGGACATTCCACACCATTGCTTTAGATGCGTTCAAGGGTACTGTACCAACCATCCATGGGATTATCAGTAGATTCCACATTCACCTACTGGAACACTTCCAAGCCTAGATATATGCATACATGAAGCTGAGGCAGCAAAGGCTCATAAAGTCATTTTCCCAGTATGGTTTCTACACACAGACCCCTTCCTCCACACCTGCTTCATATCAGGGGAAACCCCCTCATAGTAGCATACTCAACCCCCACACCTGGCGGTACCAGCTGGCAACAGGGGTAGCTCATCTACCCTGGGGTGCCTAATTCAGTTACACTTCGCCTTCCCCTATCCCCTTATGTATTTTGGTATTTCTCATCCCTTAGTCAGCTTACCTCAGTTAAATAAAATATGAATAGATTCAACTAGGCTTAGTAGACTTATAACGTATTAGTTATATATAAAAGCATGTAAGATAGATGTGTAGAGTAAAACAAAACATAACTGAATTTTTATCTATTTCAGCCATAATTTTAGCATATGAGATTAGAGTTGCACAAAGTAATACTATGGTTACTAAAGCTTGATTTATTGACAGCAATTTGGGTTAATTTAATAAAGTGCTGATTGTTTTAATGACTAGCTATAGTATTTTAGAAGTTAGATTGTAATATTTTAGATTTTGATCCATGTTTTTAGGCAATAAAAAAATAAATCTATAAAGTTCTTGTCAAACAAGATTAAAAAGTCAGCCTTTATGATGTTCAAAGTCTCAAGCCTGTGATATGTATATATGAGAGGCTTAAATATTATAAATTGAGAATTATAATGATTCACTGTCTTGATTTGATAATGTACATGAAGCATGACGTCAACATAAAACCCAAGTTAAATATGTTAAGTAAAATTCTCATGACGTTTGTGACCATCTACAGACAAGTGTTAACATCATGGTTGTTAAGTATATAGGAATTATCAATAAATAGATTTTCCTTTACAATTTAAGATAATGACTATATACCAGTTTTAGATGAATTAAATGAAGTATTTTTACAAGATTGTTAATATTTCATATATATAAGCATCATAAACATCTATATACCCCAGTTTATTTATTCATATAAAAAAGATAATATAGTTTTTTAGTTAATGTAGTAAATATTTGTGATAGATTGGCAATAATTTCAGTGCACAAGCATACTTTTTTTAAATAGATTAGGGTTTATATAATTGGTTCTAATATAGTCTATTTGACGTCTCTTGTTGTTGTATAATGAATATATAGACTTTTTAGATAAAAAATATTGTAAAAATTTACTAAAGGAGTTGATTATTGGTTGTCAACCCTAGTGATCTTTTTACTGCAAAGGTTCAGTTTCCTTGTTCAACTTGCATTGTAAAGAATATATGATCTAATAATAGTATGGAGACTATTATTCGTAGTTGAGTTAGAACTATTATTTGGCCCAACGCTTCAGCCAGTATTTCCAATTAAATACTTGATATGTCATACGTGTAGGAATTCATTACCTATATTTCTGTCAACTCAATCTTCATCAAGATCCTCTGATGACAGTCTTCTTTGGCCCAACACACAGTCAGCAGCGATCCCCTAGTTATGGTTCCCTTTGTCTCTAGATCCCCACTCAGATCTCTACTCTTCTTCTGAGAGCCTACCAAGTATTGCCTTCTGCAATAATATCCTTGAGATGGAACTTCACACTGGATGCTGATAGTTTAACTATAACCAAATCTACAATAAAACTAATAAATGTTCTAATGTCTTGATGTATGTTTTTGGGTATATCTGTATCTTTTAATATAGTGAATCCTAGGGAATTTGTAGGGGATTTGGCCGTCTAACCCTCATTTACACCTCTTCAATGAAATGGCAGCCATTGCTGTTGAATCACCCTTCCTCGTAATGGCAGTGACGGTCTTCCCCATCCTGGCTAGGATTCCATCATTAGACATCCTTGAGACCTCGAATGGAAAGAGTCAGAAAACGTGTCCCTAACATTTTCCCTCAATCCAAGCAAACCAACCAAAATTGGCTAGCTACCTGCTTAGGTTATGGGACTTATTACCCATTATGGAAAGTCACTTCACCAACTAATCAATTTTCTAGTTGCAGGTGGCATCACTCGCCTCGCAACTCACCTTTCATTCCCAATCAGTTGGTGATGAAACTCAACCAATCCCAATAGGTACACCTGATAGGAAATCACTATCAGATGCCCCTATTTCGCCAGCAACTCTGCCCAATGAGATATTAGGTATTTATCCAGATTGATCCCCGATGGATACAACCAGGCAAATATCCCAAAATCCCCTGAATGTAGTTCCTCCAAAATTTGGGCCAACCAATTTCCAAAATAACTTCGTCTTAGGGAATTTTCCCCTACTGACACCAGGTAATCTAGCAGGCTGGGAATATGGGCAAAAATCTCAACACATCCCCCCTCTTGCCTAAATTTCCAGCGAGAAAAGGACTGGGGCATGGGAACACCGCTTCAGACACCTGGTCAAATACTTCATTGGTTCAAGTGGAGTACACTTGTCAATACTCAACGCTGCTCAGGACAACCTTTGGCATATGGCATTCCTCCTCTTCCTCCTCACTACCGCCTACTCAGAGCGCGGTCCCCACGAACTCTTGTCATGCCAGGCTGATCAATTTACTTGTGACAATATTATTCCCAGGATCCAGTTTTCCCCCCATCAGGGTATATGACCCTCTGTCATATTCAGGATCCTTGGTCCGGCGTCCTTGAATTCCTGATTCTCTGCTCATCTTAGACAGGAGACTCTTGCCATCAATGTTCATTTTGCGGCTTGATTAAGAATACTTATTTCTATTCGCCCTCATTATTTTTCTCATAACCTCTTGGCTGTAAGTCATTCTTAATTCTTCCTTGGAAAGCTTATTTCATTAATTTTTGAAATTAGTTTTCTGAAATCGGAGCCTAATGGATTATAGAGTGCATAATGTCAACTTCTTTATAAGTCTGATATCCCCCTCTAGTCCTGCTCATATGTTGAACTCAGAATCCCACTACCAGCAGCTTCTTAACAGCTTGTCAGATCTGGACCTCCGCCTCTTCCAGCAAATTAGTCAGGATGCTTGACAGAACCTCTTCTATGGTCCCTTCAGGACTCATACGCCTAGCTAGTGCAAGCAGCTAGTCCTTCCATCAAATTACCAGAAACAGTAACCAATCCCTCCTAAACCAGGCAAGCCATCATTTTGAACAACTCTCGGCTGACTCTTCCCTTGCAGTTGATCCCCAAGTTGGACTTTGAAACCCTCCTGGATTCAGCTCCTTTTGCTGATGCTCCAAAAATCATCATCGGTGCTCTGGAGGTCATGCCAGTCACTTTGGATCATTCGTTCTTGGCTGGGTCAGATTTGCTCCCTGAGTTCCTCTTCCAACTTGGTCAATTCTACAAACCTGCTGTGCTGGTTTCTGAGCTTTCAATTGGGAACAGCATACATTTCGAGCTCCTCTATGCTGAATTTTGGGCGCAAGTCACTGAGGCGTTAACTTTAGTGCTGAATCCCTCTGATCTGGACAACCTTCTAATCAGGATACTGCTGCTTATGCTCTCCGCTTTGCTAGCCAAGTTATTCGAAGTTGGTTGATGAAGCTTCCAGCCTCACCTGGCTTCCATTGGTCATTCAGCTTTAGCCTCTGCAAAGCCCATAGTCATCATTTGCAAGATGCAATCTTCTCTTTACACAACTAACTCTTCTCTGGAGCTTCTCATTGCTATCTTCCATTGATGACAATAATTGGGGCATGATTCAACAACCCTCCTCGAGTATTCCCTCTTTGCTGCCAGCTCACATGTCCAGTGTTCTTGATGAGGCCCATCGGCAGGCACTCAAGACAAATCTTCTGGCTCCAGTGCCTTATTGGGATTATTTGGGGTTATTTGCCAATTGCCTCTTCCTATATTGCTGTTTTCCTCCCCGCTTTAGGGTTTCATGATTGGCTTCTTCTGACATATCAATTTTCCTTCCCCTAGTCGCATTCTCTTAGGGCTCAGCATCTGCCCAACAAATGTGATTTTGTGTAGGTCTCGCCCTTGCAAGTGTCTGATCGCATATCAATTTTGATGGGCTATTTCTTCCTACTGCGATACATCCTCCCTCCCCCAAGAGGCGACATAGGTGGAATCATCCCTGTACTGAGGACAAACAATAGAAATAAAAATTATAAAAATATATTAGCTTTTTTATGCATTTAAAAAATTTCTCTTTTTTTCTCTTTATCTCTTATAAATTTTTTCTTTTTATTCTCTCTTTTTTTTTTCTAATGGTACTTGACCTTGTCTCAGTTCAGAAGTCCAAATTTTCCCCCCAAACTGGATCCTGGGCACTTAAACCTACCAGTTTTCTATGGTTCAGAGGTCCTTTTTTTGGACTTAACCATCTATATTGAATCAGAGGTCCTTTTTTTGGACATGACCTAATCATCAAAACATGATTAACTTAATGGTTCATCAGTCCTTTGGGAACTCTTTTATTTTTTTCTTTGATTCAACGCTTTAGATACTTAGCATGGACTTGATTTACTACTCTTCCATCTAAGAGGTTCTTGATGGAGTAAGCATCTGTCGCCATCTTGGTGATTACTTCAAATGGACCTGACCATAATGCATCCAATATGTTTCTTTGTCTGAAACCATGCTTATTGCAATAGGCATCTCTTTCTCCTATTCAATATTCTTCCAATGGTGGTCAGTTCTTATCATCCGTCGATTTTTCTCATATCCTTTTCTTCAAGATAGTATAAAATGCTTGCAATTGCATATCAATTAGGATACTTATCAATCAGTTTAGTTATTGTTTGGTACTCATCCCCAATGTAGGTTCTGCTACTGAATATAATATCAGCGGCAATGCGGCCTTCCTCCCATATAGTAATTCAAATGGCGTCTTTCCCATCGCCATATAATTACTGATGTCATAGGCAAATGTCACCAAACTCAGGTATGTTCCCCCATACGGAAGTTCTCCCTGCAACTAGCTTCCTCAGCGTTGCAGCCAGCGTCCCATTGACCCATTCTACCAGTCTGTTCGTCTCTGTCTGGTATGGTACTGATATGACTCCCCAAATCCCCATTATTTTGTTTAGCCTTGGGATCACATGAGATGTGAAGTTGGTCCCATTATTGCTCAGTATAACTTGTGGACATCCATGCCGGTATACTACTTGATCCAGGATGAATCTTACAGTACTGGTAGCGTCAACTCTGGTTAGGGCTTTCATTTCAACCCATCTCATCAGATGGTTGATGGCTAACATATGATGTATATGACTCCTCCTGTGCTCATCACAAGCGGTCCCATCACATCAATGGACACCATGTGCCATACAAATTCAGGTCAGACCAGTCAGTATCCAGTTGTATTCTTGTGTGGTTTATGCAGCTGGCATTTCACACAACAAGCCAGATGATCCGCTACATTGTAGTTAATCAATTCCCAGTAATAATACTGGTGAATATGGTCAGTTGTTTTTCTCAGGCCTCTGTGACCAACAACCTTATGAGCAGCTTTAACTATTGCTGCTTTTCCAATGGTTTCAGGAATAATAGCCATTTCCCATCTATCATCTTGGATACTTGTCCATCCATGATCTCGGCGTTTTCCATCACTTTTCAAAGCGCACCTTGTATTTCTCAAGGCTCATCCTCAATTCTTCCTTTGACCATTCTCTGGAATAGCTCATCCACCTGCAGGTATACCAACTGGACCATTGGCAACCACAATAAGCCATCCGCGTTCTGGTGAGAAGCCCCCGCTCAGTGGACTATCTCATAATCATAAGCCTGAAGCTTAAGTGCCCATTGGTCCAGTCGTCCTTCAGGTTCCTGTAGATTGTGCAGCCAATGCAGTGAAGAGCAGTCCATCACCACCTTAAAGTGCATTCCATGGACATACACCCAAAACTGTTTACAGGCATAAATGACCACAAGGTATTCACGCTCAGTCACGGTGTAATTCCTCTCAGCGGCTGAGAGTGTCTGTCTCACATATGCCACTGGATGTTTGTCCCCAAGTTCATCTACTTGGCTCAGTATGGCGCCGATCACCATCAACAAAGCATCTGTTTGAATGATAAACTCCCAATTGAAATTCAGATATTTCAGAATTGGCAAATTTATCAGATACTGGTGTAACTCATCAAAGGAGTCCTGGGCCTCTTCATTCCATACGAATAATTTGAGCACCTCCTCCTTCTGCCCTTCTGGAAGATCTGCGAGATGCTCCTGATCAACCAATAGGTTGATACTTTCAGCTGCCCCAGCCTATAATCCTATTTCATTGAGAGACCCTAAATCGTGGAATTATCTCAATTCAGCCAGATTGGCAGATTTCCCTACTATTGACTTTGCAATTCACTTCATGTGTATCCCAATTTCCTGGTCGTTTTTAGCGAATTTTCTCTGATACGTTTCAAGATTTGAGCATCTCCTCTTGCTGTCCTTCTGACAGAACAGCGAGTTGCTCTTAATCAACCAATAGGTTGATACTTTTGGCTACCCCAGCCAATAATTTCATCTCTTTAAGGGTGGAAATTCCTCCATTCAGCCATCAGGATTTCTTGTCGCTTCTTAGGTCCAAACTCATAGACCATAAAATCGGTATTTTAATATTTTATATAATTATTTGTATTTTTCTTTTGAAATGGGACTTGCAACCTACAAAAAGGCGTAGAGGCCCTTCTTATCCCTTCATCCAAACTGGGTCCTGGGTACTTAAACCTACCAGTTTTTATGGTTCAAAATTTTATCCTCATAAGATTTAACCATCCATTTGGTTCAGTGGTCCCCTTCTGGGACTTGACCAAAATCTCAGGACATAACCATTTAATAGTTCAGAGGTCCGCTGGGAACATTGCAATTATTTTCTCTTAGACTCAATACTACCGATTAGTATTAACCTTTCTCCCTATATGACCAGCAGTGCTGTCTCCTCATGTATAGGCCATACTTGCCGACTTTGGGCAGTTCTTCTTAATTAGGCCTTTAACCCTGACTGGAAATTCGTCCAACAGGCCCTAATTTCATCTCTTATTCATAAACTGATGCTTTCAGATCTTTGTATCTCCTCAGCCAACAGTTTCATCCGATTGTCCAGCTCGTTTTTTCCTGAAAACGACCTTTAACCTTCATGGCTATCCTTAATTACACAGGTCTTTCTGGCCACATTAGCTTCATCCAATTTCTCCTAAATTGACGAACTCGTCTCCAGTAACTTCTGAACAGTGATTGAGTTTTATTAAATCAGATGATTTCTCCACTATCTTGGATCAATCATTTCCTATTTTGACTTCATAACTTCATTGGTATGGAAATCCAATTCCTCTGATTGATTGCTTCTTATTTCGTCCAATGCCTCATCTAAAACTCTCTCCTCAGGACTATTTAAAGCGGATCTAATTCTAACCTGAGTTAGTCCTGCTGTTCCTTGGGACTATTTACAGTGGGCCCAATTCCAACCCAAGTTGACCCTGCTGATTCTTAGTACTATTTCCAGCGGGCCCAATTCCAACCCAAGTTGGCCCTGCTGATTCTTGGGACTATTTCCAGCGGGCCTAATTCCAACCCAAGTTGGCCCTGCTAATACTCTTCATCTCAAGTAGATGTCTGGTGGAACTGGTTTCCTTGTAGCACTAGATAGTTCCATATCTATGCTGAAAGTCCTTTTCCCTGAACTTGAGTACCTTCATTTTGCTTCACTTGGAGCTCCACTGCTGAGCTAGGTGAACGCCACTGAACATGATCCTTTCACGTTCTATCTTTGTTACTTCCTTCAGTAATATATTTCCAAAATTGGAAACATCTTCTTTGTACGACATCATAATAGATTCTTCTACTCAACTACCCCTTGTAGTGAGCACCAACTTGTAAAAATTTTCTAAAGGAGTTGATTATTGGTTGTCAACCCTAGTGATCTTTTTACTGCACAGGTTTGGTTTCCTTGCGCACTTCGCATTGTAAAGAATATATGATCCAATAATAGTATGGAGACTATTATCTGTAGTAGAGTTAAACTATTATTTGGCCCAACGCTTCAGACAGTACTTCTGATTAAATACTTGATATGTCAAATTTGTAGGTATTTGTTCCCTATATTACTGTCCACTCAATCTTCATCAAGATCCTCTAATGAAAGTCTCCTTCAGCCCAACACACAGTCGGCAGCAATCCCCTAGTTGTGGTTCCCTTCATCTCTAGATCCCCACTTGGATCTCTACTCTTCTTCTGAGAGCCTACCAATTATTGCCTTCTGCAATAATATCCTTGAGATGGAACTTCACACTGGATGCTGATAGTCTAGCTATAACCAAATCTACAATAAAACTAATAATGTTCTAATGTCTTGATGTATGTTTTTGGGCATATCTGTCTCTTTTATTATAGTGAATCCTAGGGAATTTATAGGGGATTTGGCCGTCTAAACCTCAGTTGACACCTCTTCAATGAAACGGCAGCTGTTGCTGTTGAATCACCCATCCTCATCTTGGCAGTGATGGTCTTCCCCATCCTGGCTAGGATTCCGTCGTTGGACATCCTCAAGATCTCAAACAGAAAGAGTTGGAAAACATGTCCCTAACGTTTTTCTCTCAATCCAAGCAAACCAACCATAATTGGCTAGCGACCTGCTTAGGTAATGGGACTTAATACCAATTATGGAAAGTCACTTCACCAACCGATCAATTTGCTAGTTGCAGGCAGCATCAAACGCCTCACAACTCACCATTCATTCCCAATCAGTCAGTGATGAAACCTGACCAATCCCAATTGGTACACCTGATTTTAATCACTATCAGATGCCCCTATTTCATCAGCCACTCCACCCGATGAGATCTTAGGTATTCATCCAGATCTATCCCCTATGGGTATGACCAGGCGAATATCCCAAAAATCTTCCAAATATAGTTCCTTCAAATTTCGGGCCAACTGATTTCCAATTCACTTCACTTTAGGGAATTTTCCTTTAGCAACACCAGGTAATCTAGAAGGCTGGGAATATGGGTAAAAATCACAACAAATATAAAAATAAGTAGCTTGTGAAAACCATGCTTCTAAGTTCTGGTGCTTGCTACATAGAAATGTTCAAATTTTGCATTACTAATTATGCAAACTACAAGTTAATGTTTTAATGAAATCTTTAGAGAAAATTTGATTTCATATGCCCCCTAGAAGCTAGTCACTCTATAAAAAATGAAAGGATTAGATACAACTGTCAGCTTATATCAACATAAAAATATCTAAAAGAATTTGTACCCTTTTCTAAAGACAAACAGACGCATACAATATAATCACTATTTAACCTTTTTAACTATTGTAGGCCCTAGTATTTGGTGGAAGCTTGAGACAAAGAACAAATTAAAAAGTTAGAAATAAAGACTCAATAAAAAACTTTGATAAACAAAAGGAAGTCAAGCCTATCAGGATACCAGTTTGATACAATTTTTATTCTTTTCTGAAAATATCACTTTAGAGTCTAAAGAAAGATTAGTATTTATTAGACTGCTGAAAAATCTATATGACTGGACAATAACCAAAATAACCACTGGTGGATCATTGGTTAACCATCATGATTAGGCCTATATATAAATATTATTGAGTAATCTGAGTTGATGATGAGAAAAGTCAACCTTGCGGGTAGGAGGAATACCACTAAAGATTTAATGATGGAGAAAAAACCTAAAAAGGTAGTAAACAGGTACTAAACAAGTAAAAGGATCAAAACTGACCAGAGATGATCAAGATATGAATGTGAAGGGAAAAAAGGAAAAAGGTGGTTTTATACTAAGAAGAAGAAGAGAGTTAGCAGTAGGAGCTGCGTAATATATAGTTAAGAAAATAAAGTGTTGTATTGGAATCAATTGCTTCAGGTTTTATTATTTTTGTTAAATTATCTTTGGACCAGCTATTTCCATACCATCCTCCAATTGATCAATGGGTTTGACCCTGTGCAACCCCTTTAGCGTATCTCCAAAATAATGGCAAAGTTATAACAGTGGCGCTCACTACAAGTGCCCATTGACCAACACGTTAGAAAATAACTATTATTCATTCACCAATCAATGGCGCAACAGGAACAACTTGAAGGGATCCTACCACAGTTTATTGAGCTATCATAATATGCAGAACTGAAGCTTGTGGTGGATACGTTACTTTAGACACAAAAGATGTTTTTTCAGGAAAATAAGGGTAAAACGGACCAGCTTAAAAAAGCCTTCCACCAGCTGCACCTGGTTAGTGGTCAAGTCAGCCATCTTGCTGATTGCTTGGACAGCATTACCAAGTGGCTACATTGTGCAGAGTGTAAACTGAATAATGTTGTTAGGGAGGAGAAGGTTTGCGTCAATAAGAGCCTCCATTTGATAGTGAGAGAAATATTCACAGCTTCTTTAAACAATTTGAGTTCAAAGCAGAAGGAGCCTCAGATTGGCAAAAAGCTAAATTGTTAATATCCGCTTTGGATGTTGGGAGTTCAGGCCAAGTCATCTGCTAATTTCCGAGTAGTTCCATTCCATACCAGGAAGTGAAGGATACTGTGCTGCGGTTGTTTGGAGGTTTTGTAAAAATTTCACAGTGGAAGGCTGAGTTCTTGACCATAGGTTCCAGCGTGATGAGACCCTCACTGCCTTTGCTGACTGCTTTATGGCAGAAGCCCACATGTTGATTAGGGCGGGACTTTATCTGAGTCTGCTTTGTGCATTTCAATGACCTCCTCAGTGAAGCCATAATGTGAGCTGTATAATATCATGACTCCAATTTTGGAGGATGATGTACCCCTTCTCAAAATCGTTCAGTTTCTGCACCGCCTATCCGCCACTTTTAGGGCTCTCAACGTGGAAAAAAGCCCCAGTAGCTGTTACCAAATCGAGGTGGGGGATAAACAGCAATGATTTGGCTATAATCTGTTAGGTAATCTGTGGGCACTCAACCCTTTGGCGGCTCCTTTCTGATTTTCGCTATGGTCACTCAGCTTGTCCTTGTTCATATTACACTCTCTTTTAAGTTCCAACCTGCTTTTTTAGGGGCATCACAAATATGTGATCCATATAGTAATGCCTGTTTCTCTTGCAGCCAAAGAGGCCATTATGCGGCTAAATGCCCTAGCAACCCTCATGCCTATGCAGTACCATTGGTCCTGACTGAACAGGGAAAAGTTCAAGCAGAGTAGAGATGGGACGTTCTACTTACGCTGATTCAAAGTTATTTGTCCTATTAATTCTAATGAGTCCCTTTGTGTTGGGCCTGAGACCTGAACTGACAATTCATTATACCAACAAGCCTTCAGCAATATTGCCAACTTCCCCCTGAAGTGAGAGAAGAAAAATATAGAGTTGGAGTTCTGCCAAGATGTACAAACACTGTATTACTGGCAAATCCTTGAGCGTAACGTTGGTGCCAAAGACAGTCTCTCCATTAATGTGGCCGCGTTAGAGGGTTGAATGCTGCAATTTCAGTGGAGAAAATTTTTCAAGCGTATCCTCATGTTGGCTCCAGTATTTTCACTTTTCTTAAGAACAAGAAGCCCGTGGGTTTGCATGTGTTAAATTCCAACAATTAGTTTATTCAGAGTGTACCTACTGTGATATCTTTGTAAAAATAACAAAATTTGAGCGATTATAAGTACTGGCACCTCCATCAATAAAATATCCACTCAGCTAGCGGCTAAGCTTCCTCTGAAGCCTGATGTGGATCATTATGTAGTGTATGGGACCGCTGTAGCACAAAGAACTGTGTTTGAGGACGCCTACAGCGCGTTACCTTTGAGGTTTGGGTCAGTTGGCGCATCCGCTCTGAATGTGTTTTGCCTAATAATAGTTATGATATGCTGATCAGAACTTCATTCATGCAGCAATATGGGGCGGTGGTTGATATGGCGGAGGATACTTTTAAGATTTTGGGGCAAGGGATTCCCATCTATTTCACCTCCACCAGAGTCCCAAAAGAGCCCATCCGCTTTAGTCGAATAATTCTTGTGTATATTGACGGCATAATTCCTGTTTTTATTGGCAGATGATGCAGAGGAACAGAGATCTCCTTAAACAGATTTATGAGTGTAATGGTATTCCACTAAGGGCTGCGATCACCTTAAGTATACCTTCTAGGCATCAGGTTATAGTAGGGATGAAACTCAAAATAGACATCCCCAAAGGCCTATATGGTGAAATCATGGGTCTCTACCAACAATTGCAGCTCAAACCCCATGTGGCTCCTGGACTACTGTTACCAGGGCATGGAGAAGTTAAGGTCTTATTAGCAAACCTACAAAAGGAGCCTCTGGTGGTTCAAAGACACCAAGTGGTGGCTTTTCTGCATTTGGCTCCAAATGAAGTTCATCATATACATGACTTTGGTTCATGGGAGGATCCAGGTCTATTTGAAGAAACCTCAGCCAGTGTAATGACCATGGTTCCATGTGAGACCCTGACCAGGCTGTCAGATGGCCATATAGATAAAGTAATTTCCCTGTTGAAAAATATTGAGACATTTTCTGCAACCAATGACCACGATTTATTATGTGCCCATGGGGTGGTGCATTGGTTGAACATGGTAGAACACCCTCCCATTCGATTATGTCCTATTCATCAATAAAAAGTAGTGGAAGAGGTTTCATCCATAGAAATAGATAAATCGATCAAACAGGGAATGTTAGAGCCATTGAAGAGCCCCTGGGAGGCCCCAGCGCTGATCATCAAGAAGAAGGACGGCACTAATTTAGTAGTATTTAACTAATGGAAGCTTAATTATATCACAAAAAAGATTCATATCTGCTCCCACAAATCAACGACGCTCTGGATTGGCTGGGTTGGACCAACTATTTCTCAGCCATGGATTTGATATCGGGATACTGGCAAATCGAGTTGCCAATAGCTGAACGGGATAAATGCGTTATTATCACCCAAAAGGGTTGTTCCAACCCACGCGTATGCCTCAAGGGTTATGCAATGCCCCAGCTACATTCCAGTAGGCGATGGACACCATCTTGGGAGACCTAAAGCTGTCCTGCGTTTTAGTATATTTTGAGGATATTAACATGTTCTCATGGACGTTCACTGAGAATTTAGACCATTTATAGCAAGGGTTCCGCTGTCTTGCCAAAGTTAACATTAAAATCAAACCTCAAAAATGCCATTTTTTAAGGAACAATTAGAATATCTCAGGTTTGTGGTAGATTCAAAAGGGCTTAGTCCTCAGCCAGCAAAGGTTAAATCTATACAAAAGATGACATGGACAGGCAACTAGAGGGATATCCAGGTGTTCTTAGGGATGGATAGATACTACTTCCAGTTCATCCCTAACTTCAGCTGTATTGTGGCTCCCCTATTCGAGTTATTAAAGAAGAACGCCACTTTTAAATGGATTGAGCATTGTCAAAAAGCTTTTGATGTTTTGAAGACCGCATTGGCTAGTGCGCCAGTCATACAATACCTTAATTTTGAGAAGGAATTGATTGTACAAATGGACGCATCTCTTTCCGCCATATGGGTGGTATTATCCCAATAAGATGATGATGGTGTGGAGAACCCCATTGCGTATTGTAGTTATAGCTTGAACTGCCACAAACGGAATTAAATTGTGAATGAGTGGGAGTGCCTTGCTGCGATTCATGCCTTAAAGCAGTTCCAAGTCTAACTACATGGAATAAAATTCAAGGATGTGATGGATCGTGCATTGGTGCATTAGTTACAGAACCTTTATGAGCCTGAAGGGTGCCTTTCTAGATGGGCCCTAAAGCTGCAGGCTTTATAATTTCGAGTTACTAAATCCCAGTGCAAAGCACCAAAATTCTGACTGCCTATCTCAAATATTAACAATTGCGGTATGGCAGATTTGGGTGACTTGCTATATGAAAAAATGGTCAGTGGTCAATATGCGGACGAAATGCCACAAGTTATTTGGGCTAGATGGGATGATGGCTGATACTATCTGAAAAATGTGGTGGTATATAAGAAGATTGATAACAATAAGCTGAGTTTCCCAAAACTCTCCGCTTAACTGGACATTATTTCTGAGTGCGCACAAGCCGGTGGGTCATGGAGGATTATGCAAAACGTTGGAATTCTTATGGCCTTGATACTATTGGGAAAGCATGCACTGATGTGCTAGAGACCATTTCCTGCTGCCACCAGTGCCAAGTGGAAAAGCCGTTCCACCAAAAAGACCTCTTACCAGCTGGCAAAACCTCATTTTGATTGGCACATGGTATCCTTTGACATCATTGGGCCCTTGCTTACAGGAGCTAATTGGTCTAAGTATATCTTGGTGGCAATTGACCATTTGACCAGGTGGGTTGAGGCACAGGCAATACGAGATCTGGGGGTGGTTAATGTTGCTAAGTTTGTAATAGAATGTATAACTCAGGGTCACGGCTGCCCTCAGTTTATCCTTACTGACAACGATCTAATTTTACCTCTCACATCCTACCCAAGCTCAACGAAATGATAGCCATCCATGGGGTTCTAACAACCCCTTATCACCCCAAATCCAACAGAATGGTCAAACAGGTTAACGGGAACCTGGTGAACATACTTTGGAAGTTGGTTACAGATAGACCCTCCAATTTGAGTACCCTCATTTCCACCACTGTGTTTACCTACAATATTATCACCATTCGGCAACAGAGAAGAGTCCTTTCCAGTTACTATATGGACGACATCCTGCTCTACCTGCACTGCTTTGTTCCTGCATAAAAGATACCGGTGGTATGATACTCAATGGTATTTGTCCACATTAACAAATATGTGATTAAATTACAAACTTAAGTGTACTCGTTCAGCTTAGCCAAGAAAATTAAAAACAGGTTGCAAATCAGGTATGGCTTAATGGGCTAGCACAGTTCAAGGACGGAGATATGGTTCTATTCCATGATCAGCATGGGTTTGAGCGGAAGCATAAGCTAGCTAATATATGGATTGGCCCTTTTGAGATAATAGAAAAAACAGGTGTTGATGCCTATACTATCAAGGACCCTGTGAGCAGTTAGATTAACAACTGAGTGCATGAAATGTTCCTTTGGGAATAAAAATAACAATAGAGACATATACAGAAAGAGAAAAAAAATCATCATTGTGTGGGATATATAAGCTAAGTTTATAGGTGCCATTGTTTGGGTGCTTCTGCTAGTTGTCTTCATCTCCCCTCCCTTTCTCAGTTTCTTGCAGTGAGTCATATGCCTAGATTGGTGGGACCACATTTCTTCTTTTTTCCGCTTTGGGGGTGGCGCAATTTCACTGGACCCTTCTTAGGTTGGTGACGGGGGCGAAGGCTGCCATGTCAGGGGCCAGGGAGTTGTTATCCACTCTGGGGCTATTGTGCCAGAAAACAGAAGGGAGGACGAGGCAGCAGAACTGGAGGAGGAGGATGGACTGGGGACCCAGGGCAAAAGGTGAAGTGGTGATAGCTTGTCCAGCTGATTGATATGAACCCACTATTGCCCCACTAGGAGCAAAGCCAACAACCGCATGATCTGATGGCCTCAGGAGATCAACTAGTATGCAAGAAGAGGGGCCAGATTTGTAGGGTATGGCACCCAAGAAAGTGAGCCCAGTTTGGGGAAGGCCGCGCCCAGCCCAGGCAATCCACAAGGAAGTCTCTAGGCTAGGATAAGCAGCTGGAAAAGGAGCGCCGCTGTAAAAGCTGCTTGCTGGGCCCACTTAAGGGCCACCCGGTGCCACTCCATCCCCAACCCTAACTCATCTATGGGATAAAAAAGATCATGTTGCCAAGGAGTGCCATGACAGGGAGGTATTGTGATGGGTTGTTGGCGCTAAGGGTGGAGAACGCTGTGGCAACCCTGATCACATGTGATTCAACTGGTTATTTTGAAAGTGCACCCCTAGGAACTAGAAGTGGGTAGGAGTGTGGGGGAAGGACCCCAACCAGCTGGTTATCACCCACCGCATGAAGCACCGCATCCATTGGACTGACAATGCCATGGGATGAGGCTCAGTGGAAGGTGGGAGCACTAGAAGCTGAAGCCGTCTGCCAGGTGCTAGGCCGCCTCCTTAAACAAAGGGCCTCAGCTCTGATCCCCTCCCCAGCATATCTGGGCCATTATGTCACCGAAGGGGGCGCGCAAGGAAGCTATATGTCCAATGAAAATGGGAAGAAGCTCCTCCTGGCCATAAGGGTCTTGGCGTTCACTTCATCACCTCCTTCATCTCCTGGAGGAAGGGGGAACTGGGGGAGTGAGATGCGACCTGGGTCAGTCAGATCTGCGTTGAGCAATAAACAAAAGAAAAAGTTGAAGTCTTGAGCTTGTGGTTGTTGTCACATGGTGGACTGCATCAGGATGATTGAAGAATGGCGTACAGCTTATTGTTCAGTCAAAGGGGGTAATGTCAAGAAATCTATAGGACTTGAAAATAAGCCAAAATAACCACTGGCGGATCATTGGGTAACCATCATGATTAGGCCTATACAAGTATTATCAAGTAATCCAAGTTAGCAATGGGTGAAGTTGACCTCAGCAAATAGGAGGAATTCTGCCAAAAATTCAATGATGAGGTAAAAACCTGAAAAGTAGTTAATAGGGAGTAACCTAATAGAAGGGTCAAAACTGACCAGAAATGACTAAGATATGAATGCAAAGGGAAAAAAGAAATGAAGTGGTTTTATATTGAGAAGAATAAGAGAGTTAGCATTAGGAGCTGCGTGATATATAATATAAGAAAATAAAGTGTTGTAATAGAAGCAATTGCTTTGGGTCTATTATCTTGTTAAATTATATTGGGACTGACAATCTCCATATTGTCCGCCAGTTGATCAGTGGGTTTGACCCTGTACAACCCCTTCAGCGTATCTCTAATATATTGACAAAATTATAACATAGACAAAAGATGATTCTATCTAAATAAATATTCCATACAATATTTAGCTGCAGTACTACCATATTTTGTGCTATCATAAAGATAAATTTCTAATAACTTAACCAACAAAGCCATTTTTGACTAAAAATCTCAAGCATCAACAAATTTAGGCCACATATAGTTCACATACTTGCTATTTATATAACTTAAGATTGTGGTCTAAAGACATATGCATCTATATATCTTTAATAGGATGCCGATGTTTGATATCTAAAAAAGACTAAGAAACTATTTGAGGGATATAACTATATTCATCCTATATTATAATAATTTTTTGAATCAATAACATCTTGAGATGATGATGCTCTCTTTAGCCTTAAACCCACATACAATCAAGTAGCAAAGCTATTGTGAATAACTTGGGGGACCTAAATGACTGGTTACCCAAAAGGCTTATTGACTTTTTTTACAAAAAATTATGATGTTCATTGAATCTATAGCAGGGCTTATTATAAAGCTTAGGCGCTACTAAGAGCTAAATCCATAAATAACTTTGACAAAAAGTTAGCATATGTCATGAGGTCAAACTATATTGTGAGATATATAATCTCATATACTCCTTCCTTATCTAGTATTTATAATTCTAAAATTGGTCAAATACTTAATAGTTGAGCTGACAACTCTAAGTTTTTTTAATTTTAGACCCAAATATCAGTCTCAACTAGTACCTTTATTTAAATGATACTATATTGTTCCTATTAAAAACTTCGATTTGTAAATCAATTATGATACAAAGGACCAAGCAGATAATTACCTTAGTAACCTTAGTCATTGATAGTTTAAAAGAATAGATGATTATTCTCACTAGTGTAAAGTTTTTAGATCACATGAATTTTTGGTTAGCAAAGTTGCTTATGACCTCTTTAATATTATTTTATTTTTAGGGGAAAAATTTTTCATTAAGCTGACGTTTTAGACTTAATGGCGGTTCAAGTTAAACTATATATAAACCAGATAACTCATTACATAAGTCATCGCCTTAATACTCATGTAGTCACTCTCTCTAAATGGTCCACTTTAGATAAATCATTTGTAGCAGTCAGTTAATTGCACATGGACTTCTTAGATTGGGACTTAGAAATCTTTTACAATGATGGTTACAATCCCAAATGTTCCACCAAAGTTATTTACCTTTTAATAAATTTAGAACAGATTTTACTTAACTAATTTATCCTTTTTTAGTTTTCCAATCACAGGCCATCAAGTTGCTAAGATGCAAAGGATATATTGGTCTTTCCATGTTTATATAAAATGAGGAATTCACTTGGCTCTATGGGCAAAATCTTAGGCTGAGGCCATATAATATCCTACCCCATCATAAATTATATTGGTAGTTTTCCCACAAAAAGTAGCCAATTACTACATTCCTGTTCATAGATTTTTGGTTATAAAGTGCCAAGAAAATAATTTGACTGACGATAAGCCATATAACTGGTTGATTGTATTATATGACTTGAGATGAGCCTCAAGATTGAGTGGAAGATTATGTGGATGTGAAGCAAATCAATTGCAGAACTGAAAGTTCAGCAAATCGAGGAAATTCCACCAAAGCCTCAAGATAAAACAAAACCCGTAGTTGTAGCAAATAAAGAATTACTTAGTGGGAGAGTTGAAACCTATTAAGAATACCAAGGATTAAGAGTTGAGCGTGAGAACAAGAAGGGAGAGGTTTTTAAGTTAGAAGAAGGAAGAAAGTTTTCAGAGATATTCTGCATTTTATATATAATAAAAAGAGTTGGTTGGGCAATAGAGTCATATTTCATATATTAGTATTATTTTATTAAGGATCAGCAATCTTCTATTATCCAACCGTAGCTTAGTGGTGATCTACCTGTGCAAGCCATGTAGAAGATCTAAGAAATACCACCAAAAGTTAACAGTGGTGCTCACTACAGGGGTCCACTGGTCAACTGTAGTGCAATGACACTAGGGTATTATGATGAGTCCTCATTCATTATGCCAAAATCTGATAGGGCTTCACGACCAATACTCTGGGGTACCAATGGAGCTTTCTAACGAGAAACTGGCACTATTTATGGTGACATAATCAGAGGAAGAGGATACTAGGATGAAACTGCAGTTATGTGCTTGTCCCGCGTTGGAGTCAGACCAACAGGGCAGGTCACTAATGTAACCCCTCAAAAACTGTGGGGTATCATGGAATGGCTATTGCAGGATTACCGCCTATATGAAGAAGATGTGGTGGAACATACTCTGAATCTTTTTATAATCAACGGGACCAAGAATCCCTTTACAAATTATATATGTCTTAAATTGAATCTATTACAATAGTTTTGTCCTGCAGGCTCAGCTCACATGGAGCTGAGGAATACCTAGTTGCGTACGTTCAGCCTTCAATCTGCCAACTACTGCGTGTGTTTGATTGAAATTACATTGAGATTGGTGATATTGTGCACTTTGTGCAGGCACAACAGAATGATACTAGACTCTTACTTGAACGCCTCAACCACTCTTACTTGTAAGTTCAGGGGGCGTTAGTGCATGTAGACGGTTGTGTCATGGACATCTGCCATTGCATGTACTAACTAGTCCCACGATTGAATCATGAGTTACCCCTAGTAATAGGATAATTGTTAGAACGGCGCGGGCTTTCAGGTTACTGGTTACAGGATGTCACAATGCTGGGTAGTAACACCAAGCGCTTTTTTGGTGAAAATGTCCAAATGGGTGGAAGGAATTGACACGGTGGTGGCTTGGATAGGGACCATGTTACCCTGTTAGATTGGCGGATGACTGATCACGCTGACACAATGGCAAATGAATTTAATAAACTTTGCATTGAGTAAAGTAACCAGAAGATGGCCGACCATTTGGCCAGCTCTTTCTTGATGACCTCAGAATACAGCCAATTTCTAGGTCAGATTCACCATCAGGTAAATTCCAGTCATGAAGCTCAGGGCCAAGCCATTACTCATCCGTTCATTGAGATGGTGGAGTATACAGATATGCGCGTACGTTTTGATATCATTTGATGTTAAAATGAGGAGTTGGTGCGGGAACAAAACCGCTCTAATAGATTAAGTGGACAAAGAAAACTGACAAGTGCACAACACAGGATGGCAGAACGCGAGAATGTAGGGCACGTTGAAGGATGTCCTCATAAAAAATTGTGAGATGGAGCGTAAACTGGACACAGATCAATAATTACGCTGTGAATTACAAAAGAAATTTGAAGAACTTAGGCAGGGGGCAAGAGATGGGCGGTGTCAGTGCTATTCTTTCAAAGCGGAGCAGATAGTAAATATTCTTTTTACTGAACAGACCAGAGATTGAGGTAAGGGTGCAGTCAATGGTGAGTCTGGTGAGGAATTCTATGGGTTGTCCAGTGAGTACCCCCTGGGGGTCGCAACAGTTCCTACCTGCAAAACAACCACTTCCAAGTCAACTACAGCTGATTCTCATCTTTCCTCACATCCCTATTCTTGCGCACAATGGGATGTCCCCTTGGCCAGTCTGAACCTATTCCGTCTGCTCCCCACATCCAAAGCATGGAACCAGGTAACTTTGTACAGATCAAGAAGTTGCCACCTTTTAGTCAAGATGGGAACATGTATGTGTATCAAGCGGTTTGAATTTACTGTGAAGGAGCATCAGATTAGTGGAAAGCTAAGCTGTTGTTATCCACTCTGGATGTTGAAAACGCTGACCAGGTCACATGTTACCTTAAGAGTAGTGCTGTAACATATCAAGAGGTGATGGAGACTGTGCTCCATCTGTTTTGGGGCATGGCAAAGATGGCGCAGCGCAAGGATGACTTTCTGACAATACAGTTTCAAAAGAACGAGTCCCTAGTGGAGTTTGCGGAGTGGTTCACATCTGAAGCTCATGTGTTAATGGGAGCGGATATCTTAAGCAACGAGGATGTGGGCGTAGCAAAGACTGCAGCGTTTAAGCCATGTAGAGAACTTCATAATGCGATGACCCACATTCTTCATGAAGACGTAAGGCTTTTACAGATTATTAACTCTTTACGCCATCTCTCTGTCACATTTAGTGCTCCCAACGTGGACTGAAAAGCCCCTGAAATTGCCACTACATCTGATCTGGAAATGGTCCACAACGACCTGGTTATAATCCATTGGGCAATACTTGCCCACCCAAAATGTTGGCAGGTCCTTTCCTACCTCCTTGATAACAGCCAGCTCATCCCCGGCCAAATTACAATTTCATCATTTACCTTCTGACCAGGACCTTTTGGCATGATCCATAAATGGGAGCCATTTATGAATTCTTGTTTCTCGTGTGGCCAAAAAGGCTATTATGCGGCTAACTTCCCAGGCAACCTGAATGTTCATGCTGTACCAACTATCCCAATTGAACAGGGAAAAGCTCAATCAGAGTAGTGACAGGACGCTCTACCTCTACTGATCCAAATTTATTTGTTCCTGACGATTCCCACAAGTTGTATTGCGTCAGTCCCTTACTTGGCCCAAAAGATTTATTATATCAACAACTTCCCCATAATATCTCATCCTCAGTCTAAGAGAGTGACCATAACCTTACCACATTGGAGTTCAACCAATATGTGCAAAAGCCATACGCCTGGAAAATTCTTGAGTGAAATGACACAAGTGAAATTAGACCCTCAACAGACGTTGACTCTCTAGTGGGGGTAAACATTGCAATTCCATAGAAAAAGTTGCTTAGGAGTATCCTCACATCGGCGCTTTTATTGTCACTTTCCTTGGTAACAAAAAACTTTGTGAATTCACGTAATAAAATACCAATGGTTCTTCTTATTTTAGTGTACCTAATGTGATATTTTTGTTTAGAACAAAAAATCCGAGCTAATATAGATACTGGCGCTCCAGTCAACATAAGTTCCACCAAGCTCTGGCTAAGCTTCCACTGAATCCTGATGTGGAACACAGAGTAGTGTATGGGACTTCAGGGGCACAGAGCACTGTGTCAGAGGGCGCTTTCAGTGTGTTATCTCTGAGGTTCAGCTCAGTAAAAGCTTCCACCCCAGTAGTGGTTCTGCCTAATACCAACTATGACATGTTGATCATAGCTGCGTTCATGCGGCAATTTGGGGCAGTGGTCAATATGGCGAAAGAGATAATTAGTATCTTGGGAAAATAGATTCCCATCTATTTTACCTCTACCAGAATCCCAAAGGACCCATTCTGTACCAGTCAGATCAATCTGGCGTATAGCAACAGGGTGATTCCTGTTTGATATCTGTGGATGAAGCAGAGTACCAGAGCCCTCCCTAACCAGATCTACAAGTACAAAGGCATTCTGTTATGGGCTGCGAGAACTTTAAGCATATCTTCTGGGCATCAGGTCATATCAGGGATGGAGCTTGATATTGACATCCTAGAAGTTTTATAAGTGATATTATGAGGCCCTATCAGCAATTTTGGCTCGAACCCTATGTGGCTCCTGGGTTACTGTTGCCAGGGCATGGTGAAAGTATTTCTAGAAAACCTACAGAAAGAATCTTTGATGGTCCAAAGACACCAAGTGGTGGCTTATTTACACCTGACTCTTCTGACAAGGTTTATTCCATACATGGTTTTGGGCCTTAAGAGGACCTTTGCCTACTAGTAACAACCAAATTTTGATAATGACATTGGTTCCTCAGGAAGCTCCGACCAGGCTGTCAGAGGAACAGAAGGATAGGGCGATGGCCCTGTTTGAAAAATACCAAGGAATTTTTGAGTCAAATGACTACAACTAGGGATGTGCGTGGGGGGTGATGCATCAGGTGGACATGGGTGATCACCTCTCCCCATTCGTTCACAGCCTATGAGGCGCTTGAAAGCTGCAGAAGAAGTTGTCTCTGATGAGGTAGACCAATTGATTGAACAATGGATGTTAGAACCATCCAAGTGTCTGTGGGATTTGCTGGTTCTTATTGCTAAGAAAAATATGTCACCAACCGGGTGGCTATTAACTACCAGAAGCTTAATAGCGTCATGAAGAAAGATTCTACCCCTCCCATGGAGTGATGACATTTTAGTTCGACTGGGAGGGGCTAATTGTTTTTCTGCCATGGATCTGATATTGGGGTACTGGCAGATTAAGTTGCCAGTGGCGGAATGGTAGAAATGCTCTATAATCACCTCTAAGGGGTTGTACTAACCCACACGTATGTCCTAAGGGTTATTTAACGCCCCAGCTACGTTCCAGCAGGCGATAGACATGATCTTAGATGACTTGAAGCTGTCCATGTCTTAGTTTACCTCGACAATATCAATGTGTTCTCTCAGATTTTTACAGAACATCTGGACCATTTGGAACAAGTGTTCCATTGCCTTGCTGATGCTATTAAGATCAAGCCTCAGAAGTTTCATTTTTAAGAGGCAATTACAATACCTAAAATTCATAGTAAACTCAAAAGGACTTAAACCCCTGCTGCAAAGGTGGATGCCATAAATAAGATGGCTTGGCCAGGCAATAAGAGAGATATCCAAGCGTTTTTGGGAAAGGTCAGGTACTACCGGCGGTTCATTATAACTTCAGTTGTATTGGGGCACAGCTATTTGAGTTATTGAAGAATAATTCCACTTTCAACTGGACTGAATGATGTCAAAATGCTATTGACGCCTTGCGGACCACATTGACGAGTGCGCAATTTTTCAATATCCTAACTTCAAAAAACAATTTATATTGCAAATTAGATGCATCACTTTCCTCTTTAGGGGCAGTATTATCTCAGTAGTATGATGACGTCGTAGAGCACCCTGTCATATTATGTAGCTGAAGCTTAAACTGTCATGAACGGAATTACACTCTGACTTAGTGGTAGTGTTTAGCAGTGATATATGCGTATGAACAGTTCTGGGTATTTCTTTATAGCTGAAATTCCATGTGGTCATGGATCATGCATCCTTGTGTGTGTTGCGGAATCTGTGAACCTGAAGGATGGCTTACGCGATGGACATTGAAGCTCTAAGTGTATGACTTTAAGATAGTCCACCAGTTGGGGGCAAACATCAAGATGAAGGCTGTCTTTCACGGTTATCAGCGGTCGCCATTATGGCAGATTTGGCTTACATCATGTATGAGAAGATGTTGACAGGCAAATATCACGATGAACTACCACATGTGATCAAGGCGCTAGACGGGCTTAGACAAGATACCTTCTTGACAATGGGGAACTATATATATGAAGATTGTAGAAGCGACGCTGAGTTTCCCAAAACCCTCTGCCAGGCCAGCAATTACTTAGATGCCTAAAGGGCGGTAGGGCATGGAGGGTTGCAGAAACGTTGGAGTTCTTGCAACCCCACTACTATTGGGAGGGCATGCATTATGACGTGCTGGAGACGGTTGGTTGTTGTCAGCAATGCCAAGTGAGGAAACCTTTTCCACAAATATACCACCTACCAGCTTGTTAAGCCCCGTTTTGCATGGCATATTGTTTCTCTTGAAGTGGTGGGGCCTTTGCCAACTGGAGCAAACCAATATAAGTATATATTAATAGCAATTGATCATTTGACAAGATGGGTGGAAGCAAGAGCAATCAGTGATTTAGGGGCTGTCACCACTGCCAAGTTTATCATGGAGTGTGTCATACAGCGACATGGCTGTCTGCGGCTTGAACCATGGACAATGGAAACAAATTCACATCGCATATCCTGTCCAAGTTGAATGAACTGATAGCAATCTGCAGGGTTTTGACTACACCTAAAACCCTGAAATTAATGGAATGGTGGAACGGGTCAACGGAACATTGGTAAATATTTTCTGCAAGCTTGGAAAAGATCGGCCCTCTGAATGGAGTATCCTCCTACCCACCACTGTCTTTGCATATATTATCAGCTACCACTCATTAACTGGCAAGAGTCCTTTCAAATTACTCTATGGTAGACATCAATCTTTGTTTTCTCTGCTTTACTCATGTTTGGAGGTACTGGCGGCATAGAAATGCGGCGTTATCTGAAAAATTTAATGGAGACAATGATGATTCACTAATGGAAGCATATTCTACCAGCTTAGCTAAGAAGATTCGTGATCAGGAGACTGACCAAATTAGTTGTAGTTGAATCCCACAGTTCGTTGTAGGAGATCATGTCTTGTTCCACAACCAACATGGATTTTGAAGAAAGAACAAGCGTGCTAACATTTGGACCAGGCTGTTTAAAAATATTGAGAAGAATGGTATCAATGCTTACACCATTAAGGAGCCTGCACGTGGTCAGATATTCAACTGAGTTCAAGCAAAGTTCCTCCGAGCATACAAAAAATAGGAGCCTATTTTCCAGTCAAAAAGGGTAATGTTGATAAATTATTATGACTGGATGATAAGCCATATATCCAGAATATCATATTATATGAGTCAAGGTGAGCCTCAAGATTGAGCGGAAGATTATGTCAATGTGAAGTGAATTAATCAAAGTATGGTATACAGCAAATTGAGGAAATTCTGCTGAAGCCTCGAGATAGAATGAAAGCCCTGAAATGTAGCAAATAGAGAATTACTAAGAAAGAAGGTTGAGACCAATTAGGAATACCAAGGATAAGAGTTGAGCGTGAGAACAAGAAGGGGGAGGATTTTTAAGTTGGAAGAAGGAAGAAAGTTAGCAGAGATTTTCTACGTTTTTTATAAATAATAGAAAGTTTCAGTTGTGGCAATAGCTCCATACTTATTATATCGATATTATTTATTAAGGATTTCAATCTTCATAACATCTGATCATTGCTCCGTGGTGATTTACCTGCGCAACCTGTGTAGTAGATCTAAGAAATACCACCAGAAGTTAACATAAAGCTTGTTGGATTTGGGGGCAGTTTGTGTGATAGGGGGTGAATTGCCTGAAACTCTTTGTGCATGATCACATACTCACAATTGAGTTGCTTCCAGTGCATGTAGACTTGAACCCCCAGAAATGAAGATCAAGTGGACCTTAGTGAACTACCTTAATGTCAGCGCAGGTGATTGGAGGCATCTGGGAACAGATGCTCCCACACCTTGGCCTGTCTCTTTAATTAGGGATTGGGTACGCCATTTAGTGCTCATTGTAAGTCTGCCAAGTGGCAGAGGCCAGCTCTCTGTGGTCACGTTCTTCCCTCGACCTGTTGTTGTTTGGATGCGTCATTAGTTTGGATAAGATAAAGGGATTCTTGGCTTTTGTGCCACTTATACTAATGACATTTCTGGTTGGTCAATCATAGGCTAATAAATCCTATGAATTAAAGTGACTCTTTATAAGGTCAGTTGGTCTTCCCCATGGCAAGTTGAGTCTTGGGAGCACCCCCATTATTTATTTCAGGATCCTATAGCTCTTGGTGGTCCGCAGTTACCAGATATTCTAAAAGATGGCCATTAGGTAATGTCCCAAGCATCACCAGGGTCCTTTGATCTTTTTTTTAGTTTTGTAATTACCAAAAGGAGGATGGGAGGTTTGGGGTGGTTTTTGGACTTCTGTCAATTTGAGTCCTCCTGCGCCTACCAGGATACCTTCAGGGGTTTCTGTTTATTTGATCTGGGAACTCTGGATTTCCATTTCCCTCCTCAAGTTTCTTCCAAAAGTTCAAAAATTGAGAAATTTTGTCAAGTGGTGATTGCCTGCCTCAGCAGTCCTGACTAGTGCATACAGGTTTTCTTGTTTCAAGGGGTGTAACAGTTGGTGATTGTACTGGACTTTCTAAATTTGGGTGCTTAGGAAAGCTGCTACATCAACAGTCACAATCCTGACTGTTTCAACAAGTTTTATTGAATTGTATAATCAAGGTGAAAATTTTTATAAAATTAATACACCATATTATGCTTTTAGGTTCTCAATCACAAGCTAATGGGTCTCACAGATGCTGGTAATTATTAAACTCTTCACGCCTATAATTATACATCCATTTAGCTCTTACTGGGAATTAAACCAAGGCTGAAGTTGTTCCACATCCTTTCTTCATCCTGAATTTATATAACATATTTCCTCTCCAAAATAAATGCTATTTTCTACAAACTTTTTTATGTGTTTTTGATTATAAATTTTATTGTCTATAGGGCCAATTCATGAGGAAAAGGTTGAGTAGCCTGGAAGCTTTTATGTGCAGTTGCTTGTCTTCATTTGAGTGCTTCTGTTGCGCGTAGACCTGAGACTACCAGATTTGAAGAACAAGCGGACCTTGTTGGCCTCCCTCAATGTCGCATGATTGGTTAGAAGCCAAATGGGAACAGATGCCCCTCAACACCTTGGCACGCGTCATTAGACAGAAATTGAGTGCATCTTTCAGGTACTTATTGTAAGTCTTCCAGGTGGCAAAGATCAGCTCAGCTTTGGAACCACTGCACCTCACCTATTGATGCTTAATTGAGTTTTTGCCTGTGTTAAATATAAGGAATTCTTAGATTTAGTTTTATTTTGCACCTATTTCTGGTTGGGCATTTACCAGCTAATAATTATAGATTAAGATGACTCTTCATTAGGTCAGTTAGTCCACTAGCATGGCAAGTAGTGTCTTGGGAGCCTTACCCTTTACAGAAGGGATAATAGATTAGTGCTTTAAAGGTACCTGGTGCAGTTTTGCTGAGATGAAGAGGTACATGAAGTAAAAATTGGCCACGTGTAACAAACTTGCACAAAGCTTTAAAGGATACATCTGTTGAAAATAATTCTCTATAAGAACATAATACCAGCTAAATGAGGTTATTAAATGATAGTAAGATATGCTTTAAGGCTAATTTTGATGCCATAGTGCTTAAAGAAACTATATATTACAATTTATAATTAAGGCAATATTGCAGTGGATGGACATTATTGAATGCTAAAGGAGAAAAATAAGCTTAAAATAAAATTTTTAAAACAAAATGTGGTGAAACAAAAATCAACAAAATGAAAAGGAGTGAAGTGAACTTGAACAAAAAATCATTTGACAAGCTGTCAGGATTTTCATATTAAGGTGAAGCCTCAAATTGGTGTTGATTATTTAGTTATAGTTAATCTCAATTATATCTGATACACATCTAAATATGGTATAATAATGGGCCTATATCATATTAGGTTTGATTATTATTGGAAGCGACAAGCAATTCTAATCATTTATAAGGTTGACAATTCAGTCAACAAAACTGAAGTGATCAGCTGATGGGTTTAAGTGAGCTTACCACGTGACTTAGGTTATTCCTTATTATCATAATCTATCTAATCTTAAACTTATTATTATTGATATCTAATTAACTTTCATCTACAATTCTTCCCTAGGTCTTTAAATAGTACTAAACATTTTTATAATAAAACATATTTTCCTCAGATTTAGTATCTATTATAAATGGGAAGTTCTATTAGGACCACTGAACCTTTATCTAGATTAAGTGTAAGTCTGGGGGAGTACACCCTATGCCTTAATCTGGAGGCATTCCTGTTCTGCACCAAAAAGGGTGCCAATAAGGCGACCATCCCCACATAACCCAGGGCGATTTAGCCCATGTGGTGGATGAGAGATGGGTGACAAATTACCCCTTCAAGGTTGTCCCCTTTTCTCGCTACCTCACCACCTAAGAGTTGGTGCAGCTAATTGGGGGGCATATAGAGGTGGTGGCGGTATGAAGTCACCACCAGCAGGAAAGTGGTGGGCATATCTCTCCCTCAACAATCTTGGGTACCAATAAAGGGGCTGTTGTTATCAATAAATTGAGGTCTAGTGTAATTGAGTCATCCAAAGTATGTTTGGATTAAAACCCCATCAGTGTGTTTCCCTACTTCCAGAAAAGGTGAGCTCAACTCCTGCAGATTCAGGAACATTAAATTTTTCAGTACTCAATGGGACCTCCCCTATGTGACCTGGCTATGGGCTCATCCAGTTACCCACCAGACGAAGTGTCTCCAATCTGTAATGATTGATACACTCCCCAATATAAATATTGCCTTATTTTTGGACTTAAGGTTGGTCCAGGTGATTTGATATAGAGAAACATCATTCTAAACATAATTAAGTCTTTGAATTCTCTTTTAAGATTTTGAGATGGATGAAATTCCATCTGAAACCAATGATTCAGCCCGCATAAATTTTTTTCTCATTTCACAGGACCTCAGAGGCTAAAAGAATTAGCAAACCAAATATAGGTTGACAAAGATAGATTTATAGTAAGTTGAAGCGCATAAATAAGTAAAGTCAAACTGGTTTTTCTCAGTTTCATCTTCTAAGTATTTACAACTAAGGATAAAGGCATTCCTTATTATATCTCCAATATTTCAAACCATCTTTTTTAAAATAAACCTAGTTATGGAGTTGGAGAGTTCTTTTAGTCAGGCAATTACCTCACTCCACACTCTCACACTGGGTAAGGTTTGTTACTTGGCACCAGTATTTTTGCAACTATTTTCCGTGGGTTTGTTAATAGATTTGGATGAAATGCACAAATCCAAAGGTTGATGTCTGTGTTGATATCCCTAATTTGGTCGATGACTTGGGTGTTCTTAACCAATTCATTTGTGTCAGACTGGCGTGAGCCCGTGCGTTACATTAGATGAACTCATATACTTTATTTTCAGTATGGTAGGATACTAAGGAGGGATGTATAGTTCCCAAGGCTCCACCTTGGTATTGCCATACTTCGACTTTATTTATGGTGATTTTTTCACTGGCTTTTTTATTGCGAGAGTTTGTTCAGATTTGGAAGCAACTAGGGAGAAAAACAAAGAATGATGAGTTATCCCAGACCAAACAAAATAGGATGCGGCCTCCTCTTACTGCCAAAGCTTTGGATAATATTCATCAAGTGGTGTCAAAGATCCGTTTCCAAGGGCGCTCAGCCCAGGCATCAGGAGGTAAAACACCAATTTCTCTGCAGATCAGCCAAGTTGTTGATACACTACCTGAAGATGAAGCAACATGGTTACAAGAATTATTTGAAGAGCATTTAGGCTTACCCAATTCATTAGATGAATTATTAAGCATAGTTGAACATGCAGCATGTACAGATGAGTCTCAAGATGAAGCTTGGTCTGCTCTACTTTCTTTAAATCAAGGTTCAACTTCAGTATCAGAGTATGCTCGCTTGTTCTATCCTTTGAACGAGGCGGCAAAGGCTTCTGAATCTCAGCTTTACATATGTTTCTCCAGAAATTTCACCCTGATCTTGTATCTACAATGACAGCGGCTAAACTATCAGCAACTCTCAAAGCTGAGGTTAAGTTAGTGGTCCAAGTAGAGCGCAATTAAGGATGGCTCAAGAGCGCAAGAATTTAAAAGAAGTATCAGGAAAGGTCTACCAACTTGCAGGTTCTGAATCTATCCAGAGGACCTCTCATAACTTTGGATACTTTAAAAAAGATAACATCAATGAAGATTCTGAGGAGATGGTAGTTCATGAAAAGGAAAGGCCCTTGCCTAAAGCTTTAAGCTCTGCTCATAATAAACCCAAGAACAGATATAAGCTCAACAAGAAAACTATACCATATAAAACTTCAAGTAGCAATAAAAAGTCTGCTTCAATTTAACCTTATTTATATGTTTCTGTTAGTCAGAAAGGAAATGAAGACAAATATACTGCTTTAGTGGACACAGGTACAGAGGAAAATTATCTTGATCTGGACTTGGTATAGCATGGGTCTAGAGATTGAAGAGTCTGGAATTGTCACCTTATCTAATTTGACCAATAAGATTCCTTCCTGGAGGGTAAAATCTCAAGTGATTTTGAAACAAGGATTATTTGAGCTTGGTGAGGAAGTTCTTACCATTCTTAATCTGCCTCATCCTATTGTTCATGGAATGCGGCGGTGGCATTGTTATTCTCCTAATTTCAATTTTTGGAAAACTCCTGTTAAATTAAGTTCAAAAGGGAAGAGCCCAGTTCATTAGAAGTTTGTCACTGATGGACAAAGTCTTGGAGAGTTAAATGCAATTAGTAGAGTGGATGTACCTGGTTTACCTGGAGAGTATCAAGACTTTGGACCAGTTTTAGCAAAAAAGAGGTTTCCTCTTTTACTTCTACTGGTCCATTTTTTCATTCCGGTTTAAAAGGGGGACTGGGATCCCTCAAGGATGTATGTAGTATCCTTTAATCCTAAAGCAAGAGTAGCCCTGAGTGATTATTTTCATAATATGTTAAAGCAGGGATGATTGTTCCCTCCAAGTCATTGGTTGTATCACCAATTTTACTTGTTCCAAAGTCTTTTAGAGATTTACACCCATAGATTGAATTCCGCCAGTTGAATGTAGTAACTGAGCCTGATCCATATACCATGCATGTTGTGGAAGAGATTTTACCATTAGTGACATGGTGCTAAATTTTTACAAAGCTGGACCTTGTTGATGCCTTCAACCAGATAACATTCCGCTCTGACCATCAGAAATATACAGCCTTTAAACGCCATTTTAGAAATTTTGATTATAAGTGATGCCTTTTGAGTTATTAAATGCACCTGCAGTCTTCCAAAGGATGATTGACCACGTTCTGGGAGGACCTATGGGCCAGTGTTGATTCGCCTACATGGATGATATTTAGTATTTTTTAATAACTATGAGGATCATGTGCATGATGTACAGCAAGTCTTATAGGCTATTTCTCAAACCAATCTCAAATTAAAGCCATCTAAATGTAAATTCAACCAAAATTTAGTTATTTTCCTGGATAAACTTTTATTTCTAAAAAGGATTATCAGTCTGCCCTAACAAAATTAAGGCAGTGCAAGAATGGCAAGTTCCAAAGGATTATACAGGAGTGTGGAGTTTTTTGGGAACAATTACTTTTCTGTGGCGCTTTATCAAGAATGATTCAGAACTATCCCTTCCACTTACAAAACTAACAGGGAAGGTACCTTTCAAGTGGTCCAAGAAGAGGATGAAGCATTTAGATCAATAAATGAGAAGTTAATTCAGACACCAGTGTTGTTGCATCCTGACCCAGGGATATCTTTCATAGTCAAAACAGATGCTTCAAATTTCGCAATTGGAGCAATGTTATTTCAGGTGAAACCTGACAATATGGAACACCCAATAGGATATTTTAGTAGGAAAATGCTTTCCAGCCGAAACTAATTATTCTATATATGATAAGGAACTTCTTAACATTGTGCCTGCATTGAAGGAATGGCAACATCACTTACTTTATACTCAACATCCTTTTATTATTTGCTATGCTCATAGGGCATTGGAATTTTATAAAGAACCCAAGGTGATGAACCAAAGACAATCATGTTAGTATTTGGAATTGGTTCAGTATGATTTTCAAATTGAATATCGCTCAGGATCTTAAAAAACTCTACTAGATCGGCTTAGTCATGATGGTTAACATGAGTTTTAAGGGAAGAGCTTGATAAGTTTAACACTGCAACGATGTTGCCTTCTAATCTGTTTGCTCATGTCAGGGATGGCTTTCATGGTTTAAAAATCGGATTAGAGCGTCTCAGAGACATACTAAGTTTGGGAAACAACTTCTTGGGGAAAGGATGTCTGAACAAAAAAGAGATCTTCATAAGTGATATACTATACAGGCAGGTGTTATCTATCATTGGAACAAATTGTGGTTCCTTTTCCTGATCCTCAGTATGAAGTGATTTAATTCTGTCATGATATTCCACTTGCAGGTCATTCTGAAGCTTAAAAAACACAAGAACTAATTCAACAATAATTCTCTTTGAAAGAGTTATCCAAAATGGTAAAGGAATATACCAATCTGTGTTTGACATGTGCATGCACAAAACATCTCTGTACATTACCTGATGGTAAACTACACCTTTTAAAAGTTCCCAAACGCCCTTGGTCATCTTTAAGTGTAGACTTCATTTCAAGCCTTCCAAAAGTAGGAGGGAGTGATAAGATCATGATTGTGGTTGACTTCATGGATAAATATGCTGAGTTTTTTCCTTTCTAAATGGGAATACGACCAAGGAGGTTGCAGATATCTTTATCAATGAAATATTAGATCGTCATGGTCTTCCTGAGAAAGTAATTTTGATCAAGGACCTCAATTTGTTTCTCACTTTTGGGAGCATCTGTTGGCAAATTTTAATATACAACATTGTCAATAATCAGCTTACCATCCTCAGTCAGACGGTCAGATTGAAAGGGTCAACCAGTCCTGGAACAATACTTGGGGTGTTACATCTCAAATTAAGAAAATGACTGAGTCAAATGGATCTGGTTGGCACAATTTTCTTATAACAATAAATGTCACTCCTCTACTGGGATGTCTCCATTCTTTGCAAATCATGGCCAAAAGCAGAAATGTTAGGTAGACATAAAGGGCAACGGTGCCCAACTGCTGATGGAATAATTGAAATACATCAAAATATTTTAAGGCTCTCAAGACAAACCTGGAACAGGCTATTCATAAGCAGAAGAAACGGGCTGATTCATATATCCAAGGGCTAAAAGTTTGAATCAGGGGACTGGGTTTTGATCAATGCTAAGAATTACAAGGTTCCTGTAAAAAGTCAGAAGTTGAGACTCATGGCATTAAGCCTATATGAAATCAGTTGGATAATTAATGATGTGGCTTATGGGCTTATATTTCCAAAAATTTAAAGGCTGATCCAGTAATCCACACATCTCAATTATGGAAATATAAAGGACCCATTCCAGAAAAGCCTCTTTCACTCAACCCCAGAGAATTGGGCAAGCCTGAATATGAGGTAGAGGAAATCTTGGATACTCATGTGGTGAAGGTTCAGAGATCTTTCTTGGAGAAATGGGTTGGTTACCCAATTGAAGAGGCTACTTGGCAAACTATTGCAGGCTACGCAAGATGTTCAGATGAGATAAAACAGTTCTTTTTGGATTTGGGGGTAATATAACGGTTGAGACACTCCCCAACCAACATATTGATTTAGTTTTTTGATTTAAGGTTGATACAGGTGATTTTATATGGAAAAACGTCAATCTAAACAGAATAAATTTTCTGGATTCTTATTTCAAAATTTGAGATGGATGAAGTTTCATCTGAAACTAATAATTCTGCTTGCAAAGTTTTTAACTCATTGCTCAGAAGCTCAGAAGATAAAAAGATTAGTGAACCAGATATAGATTGGAAGAGCTAAAATTATGGTAAGTTGTGGTGCAATAATAAGTGAAGTCAAATTGGGGTTTTCCTCAGTTTCATCTTCCAAAAAACAACTAATATATAAAGACATTCCTTATTTAATTATTAATATTAAACCATAATTATATAATACACCTACTTATTTAGTTGAAAAGTCCTTTCAGACATGCAATTGCCTCACTCCACACTCTCACAGTGTGCCAGGGTTTGTTACTTGGCACCAGTATTTTTGCAACTATCTTCTGTGGGTTTGTTGATAGGTTAGGACAGAACGCACAAATCCAAAGGTTGATGTCTGGGTTATTATCCCTACTTTGGTCGATGACTTGGGTGTTCCTACCCAATTCATTTGTGTCATACTGTTTTGAGCCCATGAGTTACACAATTCATCTAGCGAAATTGTGCCAGGAGGGAAAATTTTAGCAAAATGTGAGAAAAAGTTGGCTTAAGATGAAATCGATCCAGCTTTATGAAAGTTTTGAAGTTTTGATCTGTTAAATCAAATAGGATTGTGTTAACCCTGGTTTGTACAAAATTTAATCTTTCCTCAAACCCCCAGTACTTAAGACAATTGCCCTCACAGTTACAGTTGTCAGTCAATTTCTATTGTTTGCTTTACTAACCAAATTTGTGCATAGAATTTTTTAGTTAAATTACATTCACAATCATCTAGCTGCTGCTCAATAGGTGCCTTGTTACCAGTCTTTGCAATTACTAGGCTATAGTAGCTATGATTACAATGTTTATGCCCTCCTTCCTCAAAAAGGGATACCATTATATTGCTTTCTAGTGTTATCCCCAATTTTGGATGCTGTATGTCATCAGGATATGAACTTGCTTTTTATTATTTCATACAAGTGGGAAAATTTTCTTGACCTTTCCACAAAATTGGCAACCTGTGTCACAAGAGCGGAGTTTAAGCTCACTGTGGGCCAAAAAATCAACAGTGGAAGAATCTGCAGCTTCCACTGCTGCAATTGCATGGTTGTTAGTAGGTATAATGGTAACACAGATTGTTAATTTCCATCCCTCAAACAATTTTCCTCCCTATCAGATATCATGTAAGGAGAGTGTCTATAACTCTCCTGTTCCCAGCGTGGTAGTGCTTGGTGCACAGGCCCAACGTCAGGGAACTAGCTGTTAGTACAAAAAGTACTAGAGCCCAGCAGAGGGTGCTGGGGCAATAACATCTTAAGTAGAAAAGTGCGATCATACTATAAAATAACCAACTAAAAGTGACGCGGTGCACAAGAGAAGAAGGGGTAAGCGTCCCAGGTTGGAGGGAACATGGGCGAACCAATGGTGCACAAGGAATATACTAATCATATATACAATAGTATGGTTAACATAGCATGAGACCTCCTCAAAGGGGTCCATGCACAGTATCTTCTGAAATAACATAATCGAAAATGGGAAAATGGGGAAAGTTTATTTGGAAAGTCAACCAACAAGGAATGTTGAAAAAAGAAAACAGATTTAAACTTCATTGAGGAAATTCTGTGTTTGCTGAAGTGGGCCCAAGCACCAAATTACCAATAGGCAAACACTACCATCCAAACTGGTAGAATACACCAAAACTGACTTCACTTGAGTACTCTATTGAAGTTGGATCTGACCCAAACGCATAGTTTCATAAATGGAATGAGTTTCAAACCCCATTCCTCAATCAACTGAATAGTATCATTGTTAGCTAATCAAATATATTATTCATTTTAACGCCTGGGCTGACAAAAGGGGCTGGGTGTTCTGCACTTCACTAATACCAACCTGGGCATATTTGGCTTATATTCAGCGTTGGTCTAATATGTGCATGAGGTCAGGGGGGCCTGATATTTCAAATTCTGGGCCTCATGTCGCCCGGCCTTATCCTTAGGGTT
Source organism: Massospora cicadina (assembly GCA_022478985.1). Classification (NCBI taxonomy): domain Eukaryota; kingdom Fungi; phylum Entomophthoromycota; class Entomophthoromycetes; order Entomophthorales; family Entomophthoraceae; genus Massospora; species Massospora cicadina. The sequence goes on along the minus strand of JAKSZP010000027.1, from coordinate 75,188 downwards.
GGTCCCACTATCATGTCATTTAACCATGACATTACCTTCTCCTCCCAATCTGGCTCAACCCCCCCTCCAGTGGCTTGCGCAAGGAAAAAGTTCTTGTGGGCTGGGGCCAATTTCATGGCAGTAATGGTCGGTTTGGGTTGAGATCCAGCAGCCCTGGGGAAACGCTTGTGGAAGGCTTCGATCAGATCTTGGTCATGCACACAGTCACGCGCTGGAACCCAACTGTTCTCTGAAGCATCAAAATCCTTCTAAGATACCAGGTATTCAAGTATTCCTTTAACATGGCGGGAGGCTACTATTTCTTCCAATTCTCAATCTGGCGCCCCATCCACGAGATAGGCCTCCGGAGTCTCTGGTGGTGGGCCCTTGAACAATGTCAATTTTCTCTCATGGAAGACAGAGAAGATCTGAAATGAAAAAGAACTAGCTGGTATGAGGCATGGCCCACCTTTCTAACAACTCGGTAATAGCCAATCCTCTTTGATCCCAGCTCCTTTCATGGCTGCTTAGTAGGGATGTTATGAGCATCAAGCATCATGAGATCCCCTTCCTTATATGCTGGACCCACTAAGCGCTTACCATCAGCGCTCTCCTTATAAACTTGCATTGCCGCCTTTAAACTTGTGGAAACCCCCTGGTGGACATTCTTGATAGGCTTGGCAAAGTCCACCACCGCTTCAACTTTAGAACCACAGCTGGGCTCCATGTTAAAGGTGAGGTTAAAGCCATGGCTGGCGAAAAAAAGGGGAACAACTGATAGAAGAATGCAAAGTGTTGTTATAACTAAATTGGGCCATAGGGAGGTGAGAAACCCAATCTGAATGATCCTCAGCGGTGTAACACCGCAGAAACTGTTCTAAGCACTGGTTCACTCGTTCAGTCTGCCCACCTGATTGGGGGTAATAGGCAGTTGAACGGCAGGGGCAAATGTGAAGAGGCTTGCACAACTCTTCCCAAAAAATGGAGGTAAACTGGGGTCCCCAGTCACAAATTATTTCTTGGGAACCCCTTGGAGCGCAAACACATGAGTGATGAAGAGCCTAACCATCTCAGCCGCAGTTATTGTAATTCTGCAAGGAATAAAATGGGCGAACTCCAAAAATGGTCCACCACCACCATGATGGCATCATAACTATCAGAGGCAGGTAACTCCACAATGAAATCCACTGATAGGTAAGTCCAGGGCCCTTCAGCCTTTTGGACTGGTACCAACAACCCTGCTAAAGGTTGCCGATTGAATTTCATCTGATTGAAGATTGTCACTCTTTGAAATACCGCCTCACCTGAGCAGGCAAGCCCTTCCAATTGTACGTGCGTCATATTAACTCCAACATATTTGCTTTACCAGGATGACCAACAGTGAGTCCATCATGATGGCCCCAGAAGATTTCCAGGGCAGTGGTCCAGAAGGAACCCATAGGCACCCCTGAAACCACACCATCTCATCCTTCACGTGATAGCTCCTGGATAGATCCACTTGGTTCAAAGCGCTCTTTGCAAGTACCATAGTATATTAAGCTGATAGCAGCTGAGAAAGGACTACCTTTCTGAACATACTATATTCCTCCACATTTTCCAGAGGTGCAAGTGCTGGCCCATTGGCCGGGGAGAGGGAATTTGAGGCACAATTTTATTTGGAAAAATTATCACCTGTGTTTTATGAACTTCTACCTCCTTTGGATCAGGAGCTAAATCAGGGTTGCGGCTTAAAGCATCCGCCAGACCATTATCCTTGCCCTTAGTGAACTCGTAAGAAAAGGCAAATTGGGCAAGGGTATCATTCCAACTGGTCTGCCATGGGGTTAGGACATTAGAGGCGCGGTAGTACATCAAGGCACAGTGATCTATATGTTTATGGAAATGTTGGGAGGAGCCGCGCAAGTGGTGACGCCAATAAGTCAGCGCCTCCATCACTTCTAGTGGCTCTTTGTCATAAGCGGCATAATTTAATTCAGGCAAAGACATTCTATTAGAAAAATATCCCACCGGATGCTCTATCCCATCTTCGCCTACTTATAACAAGGAAGCCGCTATGGCGAAGTTGGAAGAATCAGTGAACATAATGAACTCCTTTTTTAGGGTCAGCATGGCGAAGGACAGTCATGGACAACAGGATGCACTTACTGCTTGGAAAGCATCCTCCAAAACTGGGGACCACTGAAGCACCTTGGCACCACTAGCCTTATATAAGGGTGCTGCTACCTCAGAAAGATTGGGCGTGAACTTCTTGAGGAACGTACACGTCCCCAAAAAGCTTCTCAATTACTTGACTGAGGTGGAGGTGGGCCACTCATGAATATCCTTCTCCTTGTCTGGAGTTATCACGTGTCCTTTGTCAAGCACAAAGTTACCCAGAAAGGTGACCTGGGACTTGAAAAACTCACACTTGCTTATCTTCAGCGTAAGACTGGCTGCCTTTAACCTCTCCACCACTTGCTTAAGGTGTACTGCATGGGACTCATGATCAGGGGAAACACCAGGATATCATCCATGTAGGCAACCGCGCATACCCCTAACAAGTCCCCCAACGCTGCATCAATGCAGCGTTGAAAGATAGCAGAGGCATTCTTAAGCCTGAAGGGCATGACCCAAAACTGGAAAATCCCTTTTCTGGTATGGAATGCGGTTAACCACTCTTGTACCTTTTTATCCCAATCTCATTGAACGCATTAAGGCAATCCAGCTTAGAGAAAACCTTAGCCTTCTCCACATAGCGAGCAATCTGAGAGTCTAAAGGGATGGGATGTAGATCTGGTACAGTGACATTGTTGAGGTTCCCATACTCTACGCATGGGCGTAGAGTACCATTAGCCTTCTCAACAAAGAGAAGTGGGGAGCATACATGGGAGGTACGCTGAAAAATCGCACCTTTGGCTAACTGTTCCTTCACCCACACATCCAACGCCTCTTCCTCCCAAACATTCAATGGGTAAATGTGGAAAGATATATGCACCAGATCCACAGTGAGCTTGAAGTCACAATCAAACTCAGAGTGCTCAGGGAGTGCATTAGAGGATGCTGCATCAAAAGAGGTTTCTAAACCCTCCAAACAAGAAGGTATAGGAACTTTCACTGAGGGCTTCAGCAAAGGGACAAGGCTAATAGAGTGAAGGTGGGGCCAGTGGAGAAATTCGCCCTGGGTGTTATCTTCTGACAATGGAACAACTAATGTGCAACCATTCTTCAATGTAAGGGATAGGGTATTATCTTTCAGGTTGGTTCTAACATCAAATTCCCGCCATCGCTCCACACCCAAAATGATAGGGTACAGGAGTTTTTTGACGCTTTGAAGTGATCAGACAAGTGGTACTTGCCAACCTGATAATCCACTGTCCCAATGATCTTCAGAGTAGGAATACCTTGGGATGCCCCTTCTTTAACCATATCACCTGGAAAGTAACTCAGCCCAAGGTAGTCAGCTAAGTACTGGTTCATAAAGTTTTCAGAGGTGCCAGTATTCTTAAAAATAGTGGTGCTGAGTTTCCCTAAATAGAAGAAAAGATAGCCGTCAGTAGAAAATACCCATAATGGTCTTTATTTATGGCAGACAATGACAACACTTCACCAGAAAATTCTTCCTCTGGCTCAAGCAAGCCATCAGAGTATGTTTGTAATCATAGAAAGGAGAGGGATAGTTGGCCACTCTTAGTACTGAGGCCACATACCCCACCATGCCTTCTGCAGGTGCATATACTTTATCATAGTTAAAACGAAGTTCTTTCTCCATTTCATGAGTGCCACGGATCATGGTAGGGGTCAAACGAGGGTTCTCAGGAGTAATTTGATATACTGGAATAGGGTTCTCATTCAGGCCATAAAAGCTAATAAATGGCTCAGAGGTATGGATAAGGTTTTCGTCATAAAAAGCGTTATTAGACGCAAATGACCCTATTCTCCTAACTGCAACAGAATTCCTGATGTTATCCAAGGCCAACACCCCCAGGCCCATCTGCACCAATTCTGACGGCATCGTCTGAACGCAATGTTAAAGCAAAACTCGTTTATTAAAATTAAATTTGGTAATTTCGGCAGAAAGTCAAGGAATCATGACTTTAGGACCAAGAAGCATCTGTATCCACCAGGTATGATCACGAAGGGTGGGTACTTTCCAGTTGGAGGCTGCCATATTAATGCCCAGATGCTCCAACCTTCGGAAAAAGAGAGGAAACAGTAGTGTGACTGACCACAGCTGGCGCCCACCGTTTACACTTTGGAAAAGTCCCACATGGAAAAGTTCGTGCACATAAAATTAAAGGGTTGGTTGACTAAAGTAAGGAGAGTGTCTATAACTCTCATGTTCCCAGTGTGGTATTTCTTGGTGCACAAGTCCAACGCCATGGAACTAGATATTAGTGCAAAAAGTACTAGAGTCCAGAAGAGTTTGTTGGGGCAATAATATCTTAAGTAGAAAAGTGTGATCATACTATAAAATAACCAACTAAAAGTGACGCGGTGCACAAGAGAAGAAGGGGTAAGCGTCCCAGGTTGGATGGAACATGGGTGAACCAACGGTGCACAAGGGGATAAGCTAATCATATTCACAATAGTATGGTTAACATAGCATGAGACCTCCTCAAAGGGGTCCATGCACAGTATCTTCTGAAATAACATAATCAAAAATGGGAAAATGGGGAAAGTTTATTTGGAAAGTCAACCAACAAGGAATGTTGAAAAAGGAAAACAGATTTAAACTTTATTGAGGAAATTCTGGGTTTGCTTAGTGGGCCCAATGTAAGTCCCATGGAACGTCCCCTGTGTGTTAATTGGGCTCTTTTCCCATTTCTGAGTAGTAAGGCACAAAGAGGTTGGCTGTACCCCTTGTTACCCAGGGCGACCTCACCCAAATGGTAGACAAGTGCTGAGTAACAGCCTTCCCTCTTCAGATCCCTCCCCCGGTGCCCACACTCACCTCAGCAGAACTAGTACATCTGATCAGGGGAATTTGCACTGAGATCACCAAAATGAAGTCAATCAGTTTAAAATCGAGTGGAAACAAGCCCAATGATTGGATTCCACATAGTCAAAAAGGGACAAAGACTGATTCATCAGCCAGAATCACTGACAGTTTTGATTTGGCCAACACTGCAATTGTCAAAATTAACCCCCTCCCAAAATCATCGGGGATGATCACTGACATGCAGGTAGTAGCATCGGATACCATCAATGAGGGTTCAAAGCTCCCTTCCAGAAAATTCAGTGTTGCAGCTGAAGCAATGTTTTTGACTGAACAAATGGCCCAGCGACTGGGCATGGGTGAGTTGGGCATCCTGAATCTGTTCCCAACCAATTGGGACTGCTCCTACATGGGGTGGCCCTGGGGGATTCCCACTGCTTGTCAGGCCAAATGCCATCATGCCAATGGTTGGAAATGCAGTTGAGTCTCAGTTTGAACATTCGAGGTCAAACTGACAGTGACTCAGCCTGCCACTTATTCTTTGATGTCAGTCCCAGTGAACTTATCTGCCCCCATTCCCAAATAATTCACCGGTTAGTTTTAAAATTGTTGAGTCTCAATCCCATATTGTCCCCACATCAATTGACCACTATTTAATAAGTTGCATTGCACTGAAAAAATCGAGAGTCAATTTTCTTCGCTTTCCTTTACAATAAAAAATTTTCCTCAAAAACTATTAATTTTGATTTTACTGATATCCTTCTGGCCGCATTCCAAATGGCTTTTCTCTGGTGGCCCATTGGTCCTTATACTGGATGGGCTCTACCAGTGCTGATGGTCACTATGACCCTACTGTCATAAAATGGGATTAAACAAGCTAGATACTTCTGGTAATTCAACCCTGTCATTACAAACTTTTGCCAACAATATAATGGGATCTTGTGGCCTTACATCCACCATCTCCAAGCAAGGATCCGCCCCCTTGTCCCCCATTAGAATTAACCTTGTATTATGGTGACCTTGTAGAAACCATACCTGGTTACCACCCCCTGCAGCAAGACCTCCAGTGTCTGGGGCGGTCTCCATTTGGTTCATTCTCAGGTTGCTATTCACATCACCCTGAACCAACGATTTATAATTTCCCAATGCCCAGCTCCATACAACGTCGTACATGCAGCAATGCCTCTGGTATTCTGATTTGTTCTTTGGGTGCTTACACATCCCGACTGCCAGGCCAGACTAAACTTCTTCTGCCGTTTTCATGACATAATTGATGAACCAATGTTTCCAGCCACTTCCGCCCTGATCTTTGAGATGGGCGTTGCAGTGGTTACCCTCTACCAAATGAACGTGCAACCAGTAGTCTGCTTTTTGTTGTTTGTTTGGTCACTTGTCAATTTTGGGATTAGTATCCACTCTACCTTAGATAAATTTCTTCAGGCCAGCCAAGCTGCGTGGATTACTACCCCTCCCCCTCCTAATAGCCTGGAGGAAAGTTCATGTGTTCCTTCCCAAGAGATAGTAAATCAAGTTCTTGATGCCCTCACTGAGATGCAAATGTGTTTGGCAACTGCGCTTAACAATGCTACTGCATTATCTCATTCCCACCAGGGGGTCACTTTATTGGACGCTGTGGAAGGGGACCCCCATCAGTCGATTAGAGCCTTCTGCGCTCTTCCTCACAAGCAGGAGATCCCACTTCGCTTATTGCCATCATATTGGCTGCCTTAAAGCCCCCTGTGTCATGCTCAGACCACTTATTCATATTGCTCTATACCATGGCTGAAACCCCTAGCTTAACTTCTTTGATCTCTACCTTCTGTGAACTGGCTCCCACACTGGACCTCTCTAATGATATGCTTCAGGAAATCTTTAGATCAGGTTTGGATTCAGTTTCTGCTCACCATGAGGTTTGGTCCACCTCAAAAGGAACGGTAGATCAAATATGTTCTTCTGCAACTACTATCAATGCCTCCCTTTGCCATGCTTTCCACTATCAAAAGGGAAATCTTATGATAGGATTACCCAATGACAATGCGGATGTAGTGTCTACCATTAAACCAGTGTTAGTTTTATCTTCTGATCCCATCACTACTCCTGCATCAGAGCTGACTGATTTCGATTCACCTATAAATGAATCAGTAAAAGCCCAGATGGAGGAAGCCAGTTCTCACGCCCTTGTTCTTCCCATTTTTACTCAAGGGAAAGCCCCCGACCTTCCCCCCAATTTGCCAGCTATTTCTTCAGTCACAACAGAAATGACCAAATCTTCCAATAAACAAAACTTCACAAATTTCTTATTGCCTATGAAGATTAGTATCGGATTTCACCATATCTCCTTTGAGGCCCTGGTGGACTCTGGAGCCACGGGTAATTTCATGAGCGTTGAGTTAGCCCAACCATTAAAACTGGACATGGACGCAGGTCCATTGGTGATGGTGTCTTCTTCTTCCTCCCAGAGATTGTATGTTGTCCATCGGCCAGTACCTTTTTTGGTACTCCAGTTTAGCTTCTGTGATCAATTTTCCACAATGCCATACTTGGTGTTTCCGGTGAACTTAGGAGTGGGATGGTGGCGCTGACAACATGTTAAGATCCACCTGGAGTCTAACATGTTGTTGTTTGTTTATAATCAACTGAAGGGTGAATTTCCCCTGATCAACACTCTTAAGAAAACTCAAGGTTGCAGTTATATCACTTCCCTCATCTCTCCTGTGGGCATACAGGCTGATTTCCTAGAAAGTTTAATGTGCTATCAAAGTATCTTTAATTATGAAAAGGCAGATCGTCTGCCTCTCACACTAAATTTGACTTGGGATTTTGTACAAAAGTGGAGTTGGTGAATATCAACTGTCTATTGTACCTCATACAGCAGAGGAGGAGGTTGCGCTCAACACTTGGTTGGACGATATTCTGAAAAAGGGTGGCCGTTTAAGGAGACATTGCCAGTCGCGTCTCCCATTATCTTTGCTAAAGAAGCCGGTGGTTCCCTCCATTCCTTCATAGGATACAGACATCTAAACAAAGTAACAGTTCACGATCCCTACCCCTGCCTTTGGAGCAGATGATAAGCCAAGCAATTGCTAAACCTTGTGTGTTCTTCAAGATGGATCTCGTCAAAACCTTTAACCAGATTTGGGTAATGAAAGGGAAAGAATGGTTAACAGCAATACAGACAATGCGAGGCATTTTCTAAACCCGCGTAATGCCCTTTGGGCTGAAGAATGCTCCCGCTATGTTTCAATGTATGATCAATAGTGTACTGGGTGACCTCCAGTTTACTTGCACAGTCACTTATATCAATGACATTCTGGTTCACTCCTCAACTCCCAAACAACACACTATTGACTTGGAAGCAGTTGTGGCTGCTTTGCACAAGGCGAGCTTGTTTGTTAAGCCTTCCAAATGCAAGTTCTATAAGGAAGTAGTTACCTTTCTCAGGAACCTCATCTTTAAAGATGGCTACGCGATTCCTCCCAATAAGTTGGACAGTATCCGAGAATGGCCAACCCCAACAACTCAGAAACAATTATAAAGTTTCTTGGGAACCATTATTTTCTTAAGAAAAATTTCCCCAGCTCTTTACCAGCTAGCTGCCCCACTCCACCCCCTCACAGGCAAGAAAATACCGTTTCACTGGATGCCCAAATGCCAGCAGGCGTTCAAGTTAATCAAAGAGGTGTTTTTATCCCCTCCCATCCTGAAACATGTGGATCCTGCCAAGCTGTATATTGTTGTGTGCGATGTCTCCTTAGTGGCAGTGGGGGCAGCGTTGCTTCAAGAGCAAAATGGCTTGGAACATCTGGTCGCCTATTTTTCCTGAAAATTTACCTCTACAGAGCAGACTTGGGCCATCTACGGCAAGGAGTTGGCAGCTGTAGCATGGGCATTGACTCATTAGAGGTATCTGTTACAGGGTGCTCAACATGAGTTAACGGTTTGCACAGATCACCAGGCTCTCTTTTATTTTTGTAAACCCCAAAAATTGGTGCACTGGCAAGCACAAACCTATTGGGACTTGTGCAGTTTCAATTTCAAATACGAATTTGTGAAGGGTGCGCTTAACATACTTCCCAATTTTCTCAGCTGCAGCCCTGCCCACTGCCCCTCAGACCCAGAGGAAGTGGACCTCGTTACTGTGATTCCTGACACTCAAATCATGTTGATTGTTCCCCCTGTTGTCTCTTCCATTGCTCTGTCTCCCAACGCCTCACTAGTTGCTCAGGTCTTAGCCAGTCAAATGGCCTGCCCTGAGAGTGTAGAATTGTTTGAGCAATTGTCCCACCAAAACCATAAATACTCTCTATACTCCTTGAAGCAGGGTCTCATTTATTTTTAGTCATGAATTTAGGTTCCCCCTCCATTCAGAGCCGAAATATTTCGCACACATCATGATTTCCCCCCTGGCCATCCAGGAAATAAGAAATGCATTGACTTGATCAAGCGGATTTACAATTGGGCAGGTTTTATAGGAGGTTCCAGCCTGGATCACCAATCTCACTACTTGTGCTTGGGCTAAGTTGGATTGCTCTAGTAGAAACGGGCTTCTACACCCCTTACAGCAGGCGGAGGGTCCATGGACATTGGTGTCCGTGGATTTTATTGTTAAACTCCCCTGCTCTAACAGGATTGCATCAGTGATGGTGGTGGTGGATTGTTTCACTAAATTTTCCCTTTTTATTTCTTGTACTGACACAATTTACGTCAGAGGAAAACACTCGCCTCTTTGTGCGCCATATGTTCTCGATGTTTGGCCTCCCACAGGAGATCATCAGTGACCGTGGCTCACAGTTCACAGTGCAGTTCTGAAGCAAACCTTTATCTATCCTAAAAATCTCAATCGTCGCTCCATGGCATATCATCCCCAGTTTAATGGACAGACTGAGCGAGTTAACCAAGACCTAGAACAGTACCTGCGTTGCTATGGTGAAGCTGCACAGGACACCTGGGCCAATGATCTTCCCCTTGCTCAATTAACTTATAACAATGAGACTCATGCTTCCACAGGATTTCTACCTATGAAGCAACGTTGGGTTATAATCCTTTCTTTTTGGTCAGACTCTGCTTGCAGCCCGAGGTCTAAGATGCCGCGGATCATGCTGAACATATTAGGTCTACTCAATCCTTAGTGCAGGAACACCTCACCAAAGCTATTGAGGACTACAAGCAGTTCACGGATTGTAAGCAACTTCCAGGTCATGACATAAAGGTGAACTCCTATGTTATGCTCAATACACATCATTTTTAAATGCAAGTCCCCTCCCGTAAGTTTGCAAGTAAGCATTCAGGCCACCATTTGGTAGAGGAAGACTTGGGCAATGGTGCGTTCTTGTTAAAGCTTCCAGTTCACTGGAAACAACACCCCATCTTCCACATTTCCCAGTTGTCACCCCTTAAGGGCACGGTTCCCATGAATTCTGAGCTGATCATTATCAAAAATTCTGGAAGAGGCCAAAGTGGAGAATATCCTGGCATCCTGTAAGTCCTGTCAGTCCGTTCAATATCTCATGGCTTGGAAAGAGTATCTGGCTTATGAAACAGTTGGGTTAAGGCTCATGATTGCGCCAACTGCTTGTAACTGGTCAAAGCGTTTCATGATTTCCACCCTGAAGCTCCCCACCCCCCCCCAAAAAAAAGAAACTGTGACTATAATGGCGATCAAGTTACCCAAGGCACACAAGAATGTGGCCCTCGTGCAGTTTCCCGGTGGTATTGCCCTTCTATTAGAAAAAGGAAAGGGTAATGTAAGTCCTGGAGAACATTCACTGTGTGTTGATTGGGTTCTTTTCCCATTTCTGAGTAAGAAGGCACCAAAGAGGGTGGCTGTACCCCTCGTTACCCAGGGCGACCTCGCCCACATGGTAGACGAGTGCTGGGTAACAGCCCTCCCTCTTCAGGTCCCTCCCCCAGTGCCCACACTCACCTTAGCAGAACTAGTACATCTAATCAGGGAAATTTGTGCCAATATCACCAAAATGAAGTCAATTGGCCTGAAATTGAGTGGAAACGAGCCCGATGCTCAGATTCCACATAGTCAAAAAGGGACAAAGACTGATTCATCAGCCAGACTTGCTGAAAGTTTTAAATTTGGCCAACACCATGATCATCAAAATTTAACCCCCTCCCAAAATCATCAGGGATGATCCCTGACATGCAGGTAGTAGCATCGGACACCATCAATGAGGGTTTGAAGCTCCCTTCTGGCAAATTGGGCATTGTAGCTGATGCAACACTTTTGACCAAACAAATGGCCAGCAACTGGGCATGGGCAGGTTGGGCATCCCAAACCCATTCCAAACTAATTGGGAATGCCCCTATGTGGGGTGGCCCTGGGGGATTCCCGCTGCTCATCAGGCCAAATGACATCATGCCAATGGTTGGAAATGCAGTTGAGCCTCAGTTCGGGCATTCAAGGTCAAACTGACAGTGACTCAGCCTGCCACTGAATTCTTTAATGTCAGTTCCCAGTGAACTTATCTGCCCCATTCCCAATAATTTGACATTTAGGTCAAAATTGAGGGTCTCAATCCTGGCTTGTCCCCACATCAATTGACCACTATTTAATAAGTTGCATTGCACTGAAAAAATTGTTGGTCAATTTTTCTTCCTTTATTTTCCATTAAAAACCTTTCTTAAAAATTTAGTTTTTATATTGAAAAATAAACCGCCTTTTCCACCAATGCTCACACACTCCTCAGCGTTAATGGCCATATTTGTCTGGTATTTTATTATGTGCCTGTACAAGATTCTGGCTCACTGGCAGGCATTGGCTAAACTCCTTTCCAGTTTCATACCCGTCATACCAACAGCAGTGCCTTTGGCATTCTGGTTTGTCATTTGGGTTCTCCAGCACTTAGGCTGGCAGGCTGGTCTAATTCTATCTTGCTGTTTGCCTGACACCTGCCATCATAAACTGTCATGTGCACATGACATAATAGTCAGGACCAACCCCAAAGACAAGGCTTGGCGCCAGGAGGCCCAGAGGGTGAAGCTGCAGGCCCTTCCTGACCTGAGGTACACTATGGACCAACGCTGGGTTTGGGAAAATATGCCTAGGTTGGGACTAGTGGTGTGCCAAACGCCCAGACCCTGATGTCAAGCCAGGCATTAAAATGAATAATCTACTGAATGAACGTGGACGGTTCAATTCAGTTTGTCAAGGAGCAGGGTTTTGAAACCTGTTTCATTTTCAAAATAATGCGCTTGGGTCAAATCCAACTTCAATTAATCACTTGAGTGAAGTCAATTTCAGCCTATTCAACCAACTTGGACGGCAGTGTTGCCCTATTGGTGAGTCAATTATTGGGCCCATTGTGGCATAACCCTATTCTCCCCTTCAAGCTTAATTACATTTTCCCCGACCAACATTCCTTGTTGGTTGACTTCCCAAATAAACCTTTTCTTATTTACGTTATTTTAAATTTTAAGATATTCCAAACGCTCCTGTGCGCAAACCTCTTCAAAGAAGTCTTGCGCTCCATTACCCTCGCCATTGAAAATACCTTGCAGCTCTCCCCTCATGCACCGTTTGTTCACCCAGGTTCCCTCCAACCTGGGTCGCTTAGCCCCTTTTGACATGCGTACTGTGTCCCCTTTACTGGAGTTTTTATAATAAATTTTCATTTTATGCCTAAGTTGTTAGTGTAAGTCTCGTGGAACGTCCTTTGGCTATTGATCAGGTCATCTTCCCATTCCTGAATAAAAAGACACTGAAGAGGATGGTGGTACCTCTCATCACTCAGGGCGATCTCGCTCACATAGTAGATGAGCAATGGGTAACAGCTCGTCCACTTCAGATCCCACCCCCAATACCCACAGTTACCTTGGCAGAACTGTTGCGAGGAATTAGTGAAATCTGTGCTGAGATTACCAAATTAAAATCAGTCAGATCTAATTTGGCCAGAAATCTGGCTGATGCTCAAAATTTGAATGGCTGTAAAAGCATGAAGAATGAGATATTGGCCAGATCGCCTGACAGTTCCAATTCAATCACTAAACCAGTAGAACATATATTGGGCACCATCAACAAGGGTTTGAAGCCCTCTTATAGTAATTCAGGCATTGTGCCCAATGTGCTGCTGTTGACCAAACAAACAGTTAGATGACCGAGCGTGGGTGGGTTGGCTGTCCCAAACCCGTTCCCAACCAAATGGACCCATCCCTATATGGGATGGCCTTGGGGGATTCCCATCACCTGTCGGGCCAAATGACATCATGCTAACCATCAGAAACGTAGTTGAGCCCAGGTTCAGACATTTGAGGTTGAACTGACAGAGACTCAGCCCACCACCAAATTTTGCAATGTCAGTTCCCAAAGAATAAACCTGCCCATTCCTGAACAATTCGCCGGTTAGGTCAAATTTGTGGGTCCCAACCCCATCCTGTCACTACCCAATCAACCACTATTTAATCAGTTGCATGGCACTGAGAAAATTGTTGGTCGATTTTCTTATTTTCCTTTCCCATTAAAATTTTACCAAAAAAATCAAAAAAAAATTCTGTTCTGAATGCATCCCAGATGACATTTACCTAGTGGCCCATCGCCCCACACTCTGGGTGGGCTTTACCAATTCCTTTGGTCACTATAGCTCCCTCTACGCTGATTGGGCCCAGCAAGTCTGACACTTTTGTTTCACAACCCCGCTCTTATGAACTTCCAGCAACAATACATGGGGATCTTATGGCCCTATATACAACAATGGAAAGAAAGAATCCATCTCCTTATCATCCCCAATGAGTTGGCCTCTCAAGCCAATAATCTCATCAAAACTATCCCAGTAATCCCACCTCCTGCAGCTAGAACCACTGAGTTGGGAATGGGTTCAGTGTGGTTCATCGTTGGGATACTCCTTACCCTGTTGTTGCGCCACCACTTCATGGTATCACATTTCCTGGCTTCATATCAAGTTGTACGGTTGGCAATGCCTCCGGCATTCTGGCTTGCTTTTTGGGTGTTCACGCATCCTGACTGGCAGGCCAGTCTAAACTTCTTCTGCCATTTCCATGACATAATTGACCAACCCTTACTCTCAACCACTTCCACCTTCATTTTCAATTTGAGCGCAGCAGTGGTTAGCCTTTACCAGATGAACATATAATCAGTTGTGTGTTGTTTGTTGTTCGTCTGGTCACTTTCTGACTTTGGGAGAAGCATCCGCTCTATTTTTGGAAACCTTCTTTAAGCCACCCAAGATAATCAGACTCCATCTTCTCTTACTTCCTCCAGCCCAGGAAATGGATCAAGTATCCCCTCTTAAGAGATCACCAATCAGGTCCTCGATGCTCTCACTGAAGTACAAATGCGGACAACAATCACACTCAATAACGCCTCTGTGATATCTCATGCCTAACAAGGGCTCGCGTTGTTAGATGCCATGGATGATGATGCCCGCCGTTGGGTGAGAAGTCTTTTGCATTCTTCCTCACAAGAAGGAGACTCCATCCCCCTGATGGCTGTTGTATCAGCCGCCTTAAAACCCCTTGTGTCCCAATCAGACCACTTATTCAGACTGCTCCTTGCCATGGTTGAAGCCCCTAGTTTGGCTTCTCTGATTTCTACCTTTCGTGAGCTGGCTCCCGCGTTGGGTCTATCTATTGATATGCTTCAGGAAGTCTTTAGAGCGAGCTTGGATTTGGTTTTTGCTCATCACGTGGTCTGGTCTACCATCCAGGAATCAGTAGATCAAATATGTGCCACTGTAACTACTATCAAAGCGTTACCTCGCCACGTTTCCCCATATCAGAAGGGGAACTTTATGATAGGATTTCCTAACAAAGGTGTAGATGATGCGCCTGTCATTAAAATAGCAGTTGACGTGGGTCCCAACCCTGCCATAACCCTCAAGTCCGAGTTGGCGTTTCTAGAGTTAACTATTAATGATTCTGTTCAAGCCCAGACAGAGGAAATGATTTCCCCCGCACTTGTACTTCCAATTTTTGCCCCCAGCTAAGAATCCTGATCCTGGTCCCAACATACCCATTATTTCTTCAGTCATCTATGAGTCGGACAAATCTCCCAATAAACAGAATTCCGCTTATTTCCTTGTCCCTATGAAAATCAGTATTGGTCTGCATCATTTCTCCTTCAAAGCTCTGGTGGATACTGGAGCAGCGGGGAACTTCATGAGTGTTGAGTTGCTAATGATATTGACAAATGATGAGGTTTCCCTATAAATCGCTTTAAGAAGTCTCAACAAATGCCTCTTGATTCCAACCCTACTTAACACTTCCCAAAGAAACTCATGATTCACCCAATCATACACCTTACCTTGATCAAGAAACAGTTGCCACCCTCCTGGTCATACTATTTACTTGCCCACTCTTCTATCAGGTAAAGCAGCATCAAATTGTAAGTAAAGGAGCGTCCTAAGAATAATCTATCCTGCTCTTTCCCAACAACGTCCGCCAAAACTACCTTTAGTCGACTGATTAGGATCTTCATTAGTATCTTTATAGTCAACGTTAAGCAGAGTCAAAAGCTGATAGTTCCCCATGAAGGGAGGGATCGCCCTTCTTATACAACACCACCACCACGCCTTTGAAAACGCCAGCTCAATTGCTCCAGAGACTAGGAGTTGATTGGAGAGCTCAGCAAGCATCTTTGACATTTCTGCCAGAGATAAATTGTGTAGCTCAAGGATCAACCCATCCTCCCTGGGAGTCTTGCCAAACTTTCCTTTGCGGATGGCCTCTGACACCTCTGAATTGCAGATCTTGCTATAAAGTTGCTGCTGAGTCTCTTTTGGAATTACTCCCATCCGCTTGTGAGTACTTTAGATGCCTCTGGGCATTCTCCAAGGGGCCATAAAAGTCCTCATAGTAGGACATGGCCACTTCAGCCATGCGAGCTGCATCCTTCACTCAACTCCCTCATCGCAAAGTGACAAGATCCTTGCCAAGGGTCTGAATGCCCCTACTGCCTTACAGATTAGAGTCACATTGCTGTTAAAATCCTCATCCCACCTAGATTTCCTTTGTTTGATAAGATCCACCATGAAGACTCCCATCATATTCGCATACAATTCAGCTTTGGCCATGTAGGCAGATGCCCCCATGACCGCAGCCTGCTTGCAGGTCCTATCGAAGCTCCTCTCCAAGGTTTCATACCTCAAATGCTTGGCCCCTAGCTGCCTCCCAAAGATAATACAAGCCATCTTGTGGCCAGCCTTCATCCGCAACCATTTTACTGGTGCATCTGGTTACAAAAAAATCTGGCTTCTCTACCAACTCACCTTCTTACTCATGATATCCTAAATTGGACTCCACTTCAGGAGTACAGGGTTAAGCCTACAGATTCATTTCCCCACAGAAGCAACCTGAAGTTCATTAATCTGCAGTTACATGGGCCTGTGATCTGAAGCACCTGGATCATGATAATGAAAGATCAACTTGCAGCGACACAGGAGAGGCTGGGGCACCGACACAAGGTCAATGTGGGAGAAATGATCCCCCTGAATGTGAGTCCATCTAGTCTCCCCTCCTCACCATGACCCGCGATCCACACACTCAGGAGTGCAAGGTCGATCATTTAACTAATTAACTCGTGGGCTCCAAGTCAGACTTTCAGTTATCTGAAGCTTAAACCCAGTCATCCCTAAATCAGACACAGTTCATGTATTCCCCCAGAACTGCTGACCTCTCAATGCCTTCCTCCTGGATCCTCAGGTCGACCTTCTGAAAGAAAGCCTATCTTTATGACCCAGAATTGGGTGCATAAATGCCGATAAACCAAATTGATTCCTCTCCAAATAGTGCCATTACTGCCACTGCTCTTCCAGGAATTAATGCCCTTTTATTCAAAACCTTGACCTTGTCCTCCCACCAGATCAAACACCCCCTTTGGTTTCTCCACCTCCCTCTTTCCCTCTCTCCTTAAGGGCGAGTCCAATTTTGGTTGATCCATCAAGTGAGAGTAAAATGATTGCTTCAGAGGGAACTGGTAATCCCAGTCCTCGTTCATCCCAGGTTTGGACTTAGTCTTAGTGAGGAAGCCGATATCTATCCTGTGTTGTTGTAATCAGAGTTTCACTTGCAGCCGCTGCCTGAGGACATTCAGACCCCGCACGTAGCAAATTTAACTCTGATCACCATAGGTTCTAAACTGAAGAGGATTCGGTGTCAGGATCCAGGGGGTCCCCATATTCTTCCACCTCAGCTGGTTTAGCGAGACCACGTTTCTTCCACCCCTTTCCAGTACTAGACTGGGCAGGAGGTGGCGACTGCTCGGTCACAGCAGCCTCCAAAATCTTGCCATTGCCAGGATCCTTGATAGACCCATCTGCTTCTTTTCTAGGCATTGGGTTAGAAAGCATTGGCCCACTATTGCTAGCAGGTAGCACCTCCATCACCTCCGCCTCTCTTATGCGATTGAGTGATGAGAACACCATCTGTTTGGGAAGCAGCCGTTTATAAAATGTCCTTTGCAGATTGGGACAAAGCGCCACTTAACTCGAGTTTGAGTCTAACGATTTCCTACGTCTTCTGACTCCGCTTTGAACCTTGTTGACCTTGATGGCACCTTTCAGCACCTCGGTCACCGCCTCCAAACTGGTGTTGCTAGCCGCCGCCACCTCCTTTTCTTTGGCTGACAACTCAGTTAGCTTCTCCATCGCCTTATGTAGAGGCAATTTTTTTTCTCTAGGGGCACCATTACTGGCACCCTCTCACTAGGCCTGGTAGGTTTGGCCACTGCTGCAGGAGGTTGAACCTGATGACATTTGGGTCTGACATGCACCTTCTCACCACACAAGAAACATGTGACCATTGGTATCACAGGGACACTCCAGGACACCCCAAAGTAACTGAATGAGGCAACTCCCCGTATGATTTTGAAGGCAACTTTCAAAACCCAGTCCCCAGATCCTATATAGAGTTTTTTCTAGCTACCATCCTTCTAAATTCAAGTTCTTATTTATTTGGGGAAGGTCAAACAGGGGACAAGCTCTTCTGATATAGTGAAAACTAATGAAATTCGACAAATAAAGACACCCCAGAGGGTCAGGCCCCTCTTGTTGTCTCCAGGATCACCAAGATTAGGACGGTAGGGAAGGGTAGTTATGCTGGCTTATTCTTGGATGCAGCATGTGTGAAGGAAAGGATCAACTTTTAGGAACCATATGGGGAACCATGTGTTGATTATCCTTCTGTTATGGGGGGTCATATGTCCAAACAGCCATGCTTGGAAATGTTCCCAAATATGGCTGTGGAAGCGATGGATGGCTTCTTGGATTGTTTGCACTGCTCCTGTGAACGATTCCAGTATCATTGTATGTATCGTCCATAGTGCTATTGCTACTATTAGCGCCCTGAGAGATGGGTGGATAGGAGAATAGATGTTAATAGCGAACATGTTCCTTGCTAGGCTGAATGGATGTCCCTTTTCTTGGCGGAAAAGGCGCATGGCCTCTTTTCATACCGCCACTGATGTTGGGCATTGTTCTAAATGGTGGGCTAGGCTTCCATACTGACCACATATTGCACATGAGATGTGATTGGTGTTTGACCGTTCAGCCGTTCAGTATACTCTCCTCATGCACATCCATACATGTTCTCTTATCCTGGGTTGGAGTAGAGGGTGATGTGTGTATCTCCATACTCTTCTTTGGGTCTCCATTTGTATTGTATATCCATATGGTCCAGGTAGTCTATCCTGGCTATGATATTTGGGCTTTTGCTTATTATATTGTCTGTGACTATTTGATCATTGATCTCCTGTCTGTGAGTTAGCCTTAAGCGTCCTCAGTGAATGGAATGTTCATTTATGTGAATCCGCCATGTTGCTCTTCTCATGGCTAGGAGTATTCTTTTAAAATGTGCAGGAGTGCCATGTGGTCCTGCAGCTGTAGGATAGGATGCCAGATACTTGATTAATGTGTTCAGGTGATCTGGGTCTCTTAATTGTAGTGCACGTGTGAAGTTATATCTTGCTGTTCTGGCCTAGTGTGTATCTGGAAGATCTAGGATAGTCACCTGAGCTATCCAGGATCCCAGAATATGGGTTGCTTGCTCTACGTAATTAGTAAGCCCCATGCATCCATTACTTCAAGGCCAAATAGGGTTTTGAGGCGTACAGGGGGGTTGTGGTTGGACCATAGCCATCCTTGTAATAGGGCGTGGACTGTGTTGAAGAAAGATGGTGAGAAAGCGATTGCATGGGCCGTGAACCATATGATTGATAGAATCATAGAGTTGGCTACTGTGACCCTTCCTGTTAGACCTGTTTGGTGTTCATGTAAGGAGGCAATGCGTTTTGTTATTTTGTCCAATAATTAATTTTCCATCATGGAGTTAGCGTAACCTCTTGCTTCCATCCATACTCCCAAGTGATGAACGGGGCCAGCTGTTGGCTTGTTGATGAATGGAAGTTTCAGTGAAATCGTTGCTAATTTTCGCCTCCTATGTCTGGTCAGGAGTCTTGATGTTGTACTAGCTTGTTGGCCCTGTAGATGGCATCCACTAGGTCTAATATTTCCACAGTAGTATAATTTCCGTTTTCTCAGTGTTTTGTGATGCATTACTTATGGCTGAATAGTCTTGTATTATCTTCTCAATTCTGCAAGCGTCCTAACTGTTGGATATGCCCGCCACACAATCATCAGCGAAGGCCATCATTTTGACTGGTGATTGCCCTTGACGTTGATTCCTTTGAGCAGTGTGTTTGTACTTCGGATTAGGGGGTCTAGGCTAAAGTTGTAGAGTAGAGGGCTTAAGTGGTCTCCTTGTTTTAGTCCTCTCTGTGGGATAACTGGGTTGGTTAAGAAGCCTGCTCCCCACACAGCCATGGTTGCAGACTCTGTAAACAACATTACCAAGTTTATAAATCTATCTGGAAGTTTGAATTTTTGAAGGCAGGCCCTAAGATAGGTCCAGTTCACCCTGTCATATGCCTTTTGTTGGTCTAAAAAGACAAGTGCTCCAGAGATTTTGGACTGGCAGACATTTGGAACTGTGTGGATGTTATCCCATATGATTCTTCTTGGGACAAATCCATATTGTGATGGGGATATCGCATCAGTTGAAATTTCTTCTAGTCGTTTAGCCATAAGTTTTGTGAAAATTTTTGTATCTGTGTTGGTTAGGGAAATTGGGCGCCAGTTGGATAGGTATAATCTGTCTCCTTTCTTGAATAAGTTACCGTGTAGGCTTCTTTGCCTCCAGGTAGGAGGCATGTTTCCATAATACAATTATTCATTGAAGCTAGAAGAATGGTAGAGATGTTAGTAAAATATTTTATATAAAATTCATAGGAATCCCATCAGGTCCAGGGAATTTCCCTCTTGGTGCACCGCTTACTACTTCCCATAATTCCTCGCATGATATTAGGTTAATTAAATTGTTATTTTGAACTGCAGTGTTAATATGTGTGCTTTAAAAGAATTTTTCAATTTTTTCTTGTTTTGCCCAGCTCAGATTTATACAATCTCATATAAAACTTGTGCACTTCGTTCATGACTTCTTCTGGTGTTTCTGCTATGGATTTGTCTGGTCAACAGACCTGTGTATAAGCTATCATATTTTTCCTGGCGTGGAATCAGTGGAAAATATAGCTTGAGCAAGTTTCTCCATCTCTTATGTTTTTGCCTTTATATTGGACTCCAACTCGGTGTTGAGGTTCACAGATCAGGGTGTTTAGCTGAGCAGAAACCTCCGCCCATTTGCGACACCATCCATGGCTGTATCCCATTATTGGTAAATCATTTTCTAGATGGTCAATTTCAGCCAATGTGTGTTTGATAATGACTGAAACTGCCCTGTGTCTTCTAGACGATGTGTGTTTAATTTATTGGGTTGTTGATTTTTTGAAGTTTTCCCAAGTGGTTAGTGGGTCTGAGAAAAAGGGTGTTTAAAAAACCCAGGTTGAGGATATTTCCTCCATCCAGGATTGAAATTCCAAGTCGACCAAACTTTCTGGGCGTATTCTGTACTATCTGGGTGCTTGGGTAATTAGTTCCGCCAGTTTGTAA
Organism: Massospora cicadina; assembly: GCA_022478985.1. Taxonomy (NCBI): domain Eukaryota; kingdom Fungi; phylum Entomophthoromycota; class Entomophthoromycetes; order Entomophthorales; family Entomophthoraceae; genus Massospora; species Massospora cicadina. The sequence goes on along the minus strand of JAKSZP010000027.1, from coordinate 54,332 downwards.
GACACTGAAACAAGCCAATAGTTGGAGAATTCAATTTTTGCAGTTTTAAATTTTTGAATTTAATGATGGAAAATTATTAGTGCGAGTATTAGGTCTATCCTTAACATAGAGACAAGTGTACCATTGTGTACATGTGGGCGTGTCATGTTTTGTAGCAGGGATTGCCTTTTTGGCAGTGGATCATATAATCCCAGGGTAGCCTTTAGTACTTGGAGTTCCACTTGCCCTTGTGGTATCTCCGTTGTGTATGGCCAATGGTTCATCTCTGGGTTAATCCAGCAGTTCATGTCTCCCATTATGAAAGTATTTGCTGGTAGATTTAGTTGTGTTAAGGCTGTGAGAAATTCTCTTCAGTCATGCACACCATTTGGGGCGTACACACTGTCTATTGTGTGCACTTCGGTGTGCCATAAGAAGGTTATGGTGAGTACACGGCCATCCAGGAATGAATTTTAATAAATTTAAAGTTTTGGTTCACGCATACTATCACCCCACAGTGGAGTGACCAAAACGATATTGTTGGGAGGAGTATTTTTTTCCCATGCCTCCTCCTCTCTCTGTGGACAATGGGTTTCATAGGAGACTCAACTTTTTGGCCTGAGACGTTGAGGCCTTGAGTCCAATATGTTCAGCATCCCTATCTCTACTGAGACGCCCACTGCGCCTCAGGAGCAGTTAGCAGGGCCCCACGGCCCTATTCCCTCGCTCACATTGCTCTCCACTGCACCTCTGCTGCGGAGAGCATAACCATGAGTAGGAGTTGGGGTGTATTCTGCCCGTTTCATCGCCGCAGTTTTCGCTCCTCTCTTGTATTTTCTTGGCTTCAATATGTTATTGCGGTGCACTTGTGGATTTTTATTGGCCACATTATTTTCTTGTGCATTTCATTGTTTATTTTCCTTCTCAATTGGGTTAAATTCCGCAGTTTCTGGGGGCGCACTGAACCCCAATTTTGTTGCATTCATTCCTGAATTGAGTTTCGCCAAATTCAAACTGGTCAGTTTGGGTGTATGTTTTCCGCGGGATCTGATTGGTTCATGGACTCAAATTCCTCCATGTCTTCCTGGATTTTCTCTGGCGAAATGGTTCATTCCGCCGAGGCCTTTGCCTTGGCCGTGGCCAGCTTGCAAGCTAGTTTTGCCATTTTTCTTTCATTTGGGGAAATAGTGTCAGTAATTTTATATTGCCCGTGTTCTCCCCAGTTGAAGGCTTGTTTAGTATCTGTGATTTTGGCGTATTCTGAGTCATCTTCGCCCATTTCCTCCTCACAGAATTCCATTTCTCTCAGGACTTCTTTTATGGGGCTAGCGTGAATCTTGTGCCCAAAGGCCTAGCAGTGGTTGCATATGGGGAATGCATTTTCCACTGTTGCACAGAACAGCTGGGATTTTTTCCCATCAATTGTGAAGGATGTGATGTTGGGGATTTTTGTAATATCCTCTACTACATCCTAGTTCAGTGAAATTATTGCTATTGCCTTCCCTGTGCTAAGGGTCGGCATCAGCTGGAATCATTGCAATTCAAATTGTTGAATTTCTTCATAGGCTATCAAGCCTTCTTGGAGATGTTCTTTGACTACTGTGCGCGCCAGAGGCCAGAAGATAGTCAAAATTATGAAAATGTCTTTGGATTCAGTCCAATGGGTGCATTTGGTTGGGACCAATTGCTGTCCATTGGGAAGGTTGAGTACCACTCTGACCCTCGCTGCTTCATTCGCTTCTTCTGCAGTTTCAAACCCAAGATCTACCCAACCTCTGCGGATAGTATGGGTTGTTAAGTACACCACTTGTGGGAAAAATGTTTTGTTGGGCTTTGCTAACTTTTCCCATATTTTCAGTGTTTCTGTGACCAGGAAAACTCATATCCTGTGTTCCATTAATGTTAGTGGTTGCAATTGGGATACTTACAAATAGGTACAGTATTTCACCAAAAAAATGACAAAACCTGTGGGAGGCGCCACCTCGAATTTTTTATTATTATGAGATTTTCATTTGTACCAGTGCACTTTGTACCTTTGGGTGGTGCAGGTCTGGATCCGCTGCCCTTTACGTATTTGCCTAGCTCTGTATCTTATTATTCATACTTATCTCGTCTGGTGTTGATTATCAAATTACGCTGTTTTAGTTGAATCATATTACTAAAAGTGATAGTAATTGGAAAGAAATGTTTCTGATTCAAATTCTTTACCAGCTTGTTCTCATTAAAAGAGATCACTCTGCCAAAGCCTTTCAAATGCGACATCATGGCCCCTCTAGTGACAGCAGGTGGTATGGCCCAAAGAATGAACCTTTCCTCTCAGTACCAAAGTCAAGACATACGGCCTCCTCATTCTTTATTCTCAAACTGGCAGCCAACCCCTGTTTCTTTTGAAGCTTAGACTAGAAAGTCATAAGTTTCAACTTACGGGCCAAATGTGGAATATGGAATGGGGGAGCCTACAAACCTCAATCACATGGACCATGAGTCTCTCTTGGACCACACAGTCTTAAATTCCACATCGTGAACCCACTTGAGGCTCACACCATGCTCGCCATCAGATACTTGGAGGGGCCAGAGTTCCCCACTTCAAAAAGGTTTAGTATTGACACCAAATCCATTAGTGGCCACCGCTGCAAAGGATGCCGGAGCCTTCTGTGCAGCAGGGGCCACCCCCATTTTTAATTTGTTAATGGAGTTGGTCTCTCCAGTTTTTTGATTAAGTTTGATCTCTGGGCCCTTTTTATGTAAGACCCATCACAGCCCTTTTGAGACAGTCCTTCAATTTTGGTATGTGAGTGATCTCGCCTTTTGCTGGACCAGTGTAAGCCCACATAAGCTATTGGCCGCTATCCAGATTTCAGGCCAAATTAGAAACTCTCGGTGAACCTTGTAGACAGGTGAGCCAAAGCCCAGTCGATCAGGATTGCCCCACCCTTGTTGCTATCACCTGCTTTTACAGTGCCCCGCTTCATAGGAAAGTAGTGTGACAGACAATTGCCTGACTCTTGCTATCCCTTACTGCCCATATTCCACCCCCCAAATTGAGAGTGCAAGCACCCACAAGATTAGATTTGGTAACAGTCATTAGCTCCATCCCACACTTCTTACAGGCCACTACAGGACCCTTCCAAGGTGCCTCGACGTGTTCTGGTGTTGTCTACTCACCCATGTTACCATGAAATTTCCTTAGTCACTCTATGTAAATGATCCAGCTTACCCTACCTAGCTCCCCTGAGTAAATCTTCTCAATGTTAAACTTGATTATGGTAATTCATAGGGATCCACGCAGTATTGTGTTGTTGGTGGCTGAGGCGCTGTCTGCATACTCAGGGTTTGTGAATCCCACATCAATATAGTGGCCTTCCACCACTTTGTGAAGGGTGGTGTCAACAGGAAAAACCCTAGCTATTTCTTCAAAGTAGCTAAAAAAGACCTGGGAGTAGAATTTGACAGGGTTATGATTGTAATATATGAAATCCATGTGAGCTAGAATGGAGCGAGGGAGGGCTCTTTGTGCTTTTGTTTTAGTCCATTGCTTTTTAACCTATGACACAAATACAGGTTTTCAAGGGCTAGGAGTGCGCGGGTAGGTGTCATTTACTTCCGCTCATGCCCCAGCGTTGTTTTTGACCTGTTTGTTGTGGGTAGCTGACCCAGTATATACATTAAATAATTCTGGACCTTGAATGTCATTTTCTAATAACTTGGCTAATATTTTAACCATCTCACTACCATGGGTGGTTTCAGTGAGGAGTAACTTTCCACCGCTGGTACTTATTAAGGGGGTAAAACATTTGACTGAATATTATCCAGCCATTTTTCCTTAGTCAAGGTGGGTCAAATAAAGTGGGTGCGTCAGCTGTATTGTCTTAAATGAACACACTTTATTAGTGTTATGGAGTGTCATCCTCCTTAGTGGATGCTGACTTGAAGCGGATGGTCCTGGTGGATGCACATGTTGGAAACCTGGAGTTCCTGTAGGGTTCACGTTGGACTCTGGTTCTGAATGTTAGAATAGAGAGTTTCTTAGCGGTTTTTACCGCCTTTTTCTATACTTTTCAAAAACTTTTCTAGAGTAAATAAATTTCTAAGGTAGTGTAGTCTCAAAAATGATGCGCAGTGTAAAGAAAAGTTCAGCTGTAGCAACACATTTAATGTAAAACACTCCTGGAATCAATATTCATACTTGCCTTACCACCAATACCACCTTAGTGGTATTATTTGAGAACCCTTCTTTGCACATCCCTCCAAATTTTAAATAACAAATTGATGGTGGTTTTTAGCATATGGAACCAACTTCATTATCCACTTCGTCATTCCTTCTTGGTGCATAGCTCCTTTCTACACCTCATGCCATTGACACCATCAAACCACACCACCCCATCATTGCTCAACATATCCCCATGGGTATTTATTGGCATGTGGTGGAACATTTTTTGGGCATATTTCAACAACCGTCAACATATTTGTCCCAAATGTTTTCATTAAGGTTGTTCCAAAAAAATCATAAATCCATGAACCAAACATTCCTCCAGTGACCCCCAATTCTGAGTCTTCACCAGTGGCATTGAAATAAGGATTTTTCTTAATCCTCCCGCCCTGCATAATCACTCAGTGGGTCATAAAAAATTCTCATTCAACCCTCAAACCTCACCAACTTGAATTAGAAGCAGCCAATCAGGATCAGGCCTAACCCCCATTTTTTCCAAAGATGATTTCAATTTCTCGCAAAGCCCATCCTTATCCAAATAACCTAAATCCACTATAGCCAAGATACTTGGGCCTTATTGGCTAAGGTTACAAAAATATTGAACCTCTTTCTTTTTGAGGAAAGCCCTATTCACCTTGACCATTTTCTAAACAAATACTATGTTTATAATTACCCCCTTGTCGTTATACACCACAACCTCACACTGAGACATTCCAGGGTGACCACCAGCTTAGAGTCAATGCAGAATTCTCTTATGTATGTTGTCCCCTATGAATGGCTTTTGAAAATTAATTTTAATGCTGATGGATGGTCTAGCTCCTTCAGACTTCCCTTCCACCTTTCATGCCCTGCTAGGTACAATCACCGCTCTTTACAAACTTCAAACTTTTAGAAAAAATGTCGCCAAAATTGCTAAGTTTGGCCCCAAATCTAAAATCACCTGAACAAACTTAGCACATTTTCCTTCTGGCATGAGGCCATTTTCAAGCTGAAAATGACATAGCTTAGTCGATTATAGCCTTTTAGTATATTACATCTAACCCACCCATTAAACTATTATGTACCACATTGTCATGCCATGGCATAATTATGTGCACCTATTGCAAGATCAAGGAATAGATTATTAAGGCCAAAGGTATCAAGTTGGATGTCCTCCATGATTTTGTATGCCTGGGTTGGATCTAAGGTTTGCAATATAGGGGTTTTAAGCGCTTCATCAATTTAACTAAAATGTTACAAGATATTTGTTTAACAAGAATGGGTCGTTGCATTTAATTGTAACATGGGAATTTTGTGCCTCACTCAATGTATAATAATTTATATTGTTTTTATTTAATTCAATATAAAACTAGAGTTTAGAATTAACAGATTACAATATCTCTGTTAATGGTATGTTAGACTTATATTGTCTAAATTTGACTCAGTACTTCAGAAAATTGTCATGACCCATCTCTGTAATAGTCTTATAGTAGTTTCTAATAGATCAACATTCTTTGTGGCTGACTCCTCTAATAAAACCCTAAATTATACATATCTGTTGAATCTTCTGTATCCTTTCTGCAGACTTCCTCAAGGAGGTCTCAAATCATATAGCTTATTTTATACTCAAATAGATTACATGCTGATACCATTCAATCATTGGTAAAATATATGCCTCTTTAAAATGAAACTCCATAAAGTCCAGACTTCAAGTTGCAGTTAGTAACAGACTCCTCCTTCAAGCCCAACATAAAAACTCGTTTTCCTAATATACCTGGCTATTTATATAAATAAAAAATTTACTCTCTAGATCATCTCAGTGTGGCACCCTCTGCAGTGTTTTATTCCCTCTTGTTCTGATTGTTTGTTATATGGGTGTTTAGTGTATTCCATCACTTTTATTGGAACAAAATATTTACAGACACTCACCTGACATGTATGCCATGGATGCCCCACACTTTTACTATCTTACTTGCTCCATAACAATTTCTATGAATTCATGGATAGCAATGACAAGCTACATAATCATTCCCCTTCCACATGGTCATAGAGACAGCTCTACATTCTCCACATGGTTAGTCTTAGTTTAAGGATGTTTCATTCCATTTTGCTCGTTTTTTTGCATTTTAATCCGATTTTATCCTTATAATTAATATTTTAACTTAGTTTTATTTAGTTAAGTGTAATGTAGTACACCATAGTTCTGCTCATTTTAAGCCTTCAATAATGTCCTTTCCCTATATGTCTTAACTCAAATAATAACTCTGTCAGACCATTTAATACTAAAAAAATAATAACTCTGTCAGGAATTACTGGATTGCTAGGCCGCTTAAAACACATATACCATACTCCATTTTTTGGTTGCAAATGGGGTCAGCTGCCTCGTGGTACCTCAAGCCTTTGTGATTATCTGACCTTTCCACTGTTATCCCTATTGGCAATTCCCCATACCATGAACCTCTCTGTCATTGACTACCCTGTTGAAATTCCAATATGACTGGACGACAAGCACTGAAAGTTATGGCAGAATGGTGAGAATCTGCTAACTAAGATGATATTTACAAGTAATTGAGTGCCTTAAGATGAGCCGATATTGGGTTATAATAGGGTGTTATTGGATTGCCTTCAAATAAGGCTATAAGGCGATTTTGACATTTGACAAATATAAATTAGATCGCCTTGAATTAGGACAATAGAGAGTTGAGGAATCCCAGCCAAAACCAATGAGAATCGGTTTAATAGAATTTTCTAAGCTATGATAATGGTATTGTCTAAGTCGCTGATATATAAACAAAATGGGCTATTTAAAGAAGGTTGTAGTGAATAGTGGAGAGAGCTGAACAGTGAAGAGTCGCTGTATTATTGAAATAAATAAAAGTGTTTTTGGGGCAATTGCTCCTATTTTCTTATGTTTTCAAATGTGGCTTGAGGACCAACGATCCCAATATCATCTGTCTGTTGTTCAGTGGGTTTGACCTATGTGACTCTTATGGTGGATCCCAATGGTACCACCCAAAATTATAACAGTGGTGCTCACTACAGGGGCCCATTTATCAACCACTAAAAAATCAAAATCTTTAGTTGCCGGCTATATCTCATAAAGTCTGCTTTGCTGGGGAATCTTCACGAAGCACTGCACCAGTCAAATTTTTAGAACTCAAATTCACATTAGATGCATTGCTCAAGAAACAAAATGAACTTCTTAAAGAACGAAATGCTGTTATGAACCAGCTCAATATCACGTTTAGTCAAATGCAAATTCCTGAAAAAAATAAGGAACTCGCCAATCGTTTAGATGATACCACTGATTGACTGCATTGCGTGGAGCGAAGGGATTTTGACCAGTACCTCACAACTCTCTCATCAGGAAGAAGAACGACATGGGGGGGTTACAATACAATGATGATTATGACGCTGGTTGGAGCTATTACACCCAGGAGGGTAGCTCTGGATATGAGTATGAATCAGAGCGTCAATTCCTCCAAGTGATGGCAGTGCTACCCATGGCAGAAGGCCACGCTATCTCTGAAGCAACGGACGTCTTAACCTCCGCTGGACTAGCTTCTCATCATGAGACTGCTTTTGGATCTCGACCCATTCTTCAGTATGCCCCAAAAAGTCGCGTCTATGAACAGGACGAGGAGGTTGATATTGAGAAGATGCCTCCATTTGATCAAAATGTGAATATCCAAGGCTTCTCTAAATGGTTTGTGTTTGCAGAGGAAGGTGCTTCAGATTGATGTAAAGCAAAAATGTTGCTATTTTCCTTGGATATTGGGAGTGTCGATCAAGTCACCTGCAACCCCTCAAGTAGCTCCATTACCTACAAAGATGTAAAAGATACCATGCTTCAACTGTTTGGAGGCACTTCAAAGATGTCGTAGCAAAAGGCAGAACTCTTGACAATTGGGTTCTGCTGTAATGAGACCCTCATGGAGTTCGCTGATCAATTTATGATAGAAGCTCATATGCTGATTGGGTCAGGATACTTAAAAGAATTCAATGTGTGTATCACAATGACCTCCGCAGTGAAGCCATACCATGAGCTTTACAATGTCATTTCAATGATTCTGAATGACGACGTTCCCTTGCTTAAAATTGTACAGTTCTTGTGTCGCATATCCCCTAACTTTCCGCCACTAAATATGAAACAGAAAAATACCACCTCAACTGGACCCTCTTATTTGGGGAGATATGCTCATCTGGCCCACACTCTGCCTAGAAACCCCTAACCCTACTATAGTTCTGTCCCTCGTCCTCAGCCAAATTATTCTCAACAGTTTTGTACCACATTAGGGCCATTAGTGATAATCATCAGCAACCTAACTACTGACCCAGACCTAGTTATGCCAAACACCAGCAATCATCTTACCAAACTGATCCTGGTTATGCTGATAGTCCCTAAAATCTCTGACTTGGACCCTCCTATGGGAACCAATGAAGCAGATCTTATGGGGTTAGTTGCTATGAATGCGGTCACTCTGGCCACTTGGAACAAAACTTCCCTAAAGTCGTGTGCACTACGTGCAACAAGATCAATACTACCAGGGAAAAGATGGAGCAGAGTAGATATGAGAATCTCTACCTCCGTGATCTCAACCCCAAACACCCTGAATCAGCAGTAGTATAGCCCGCGGAAGTTCCTCAACTTGACGACGGGATTTTATGCCAGCAGCCAGTTGGAGGAGTGAATGTAGTGGCACAAGCTAAGGCTGTGGTGGATGAAGGACCTCAGGTTCAACTGAAGCTGTATGACTGCTAAATGATTGATCAGTTTCTTTGGACAAGCTGGATTCCGCCGCAGATGCACCAACTCTGAAAGGAGTAAACGTTGCCCTTCCTGTAGACGCATTTTTAAAGAATACCCCAAAGTCGGTTTGTGGGGATAATGAGTTTTCCTAAGAAAAGAGATTTTGTAAATATCCATGTATTAAACAGTCAATATTCTTCTTTTTCTGAGTGTACATACTGTGATGTTTTTATAGAGAAAAATATAGTTTGCGCTATAATAGTTAAAGGCTCTTGTCAATATAGTTTCCACTAAGTTGATGGTGAAGTTGACTTTAAAACCTAATATGTACCATTGAATGGTGTACAGGACAGCTGGAGAAGAAAGCACAATCCATGAGGGATGGTACAGCGCGCAACCTTTGCAGTTTGGGTCCATTGTCATTGTAGATCTGGCAATAGTGTTACCAAACAAAAATTCAACTTGATAATCAGAACTGCTTTCCTGCACCATTTTGGGGCTGTCTTTGATATGATAGAGGAGACCTTTGCAATTATGGGACAGTGGATCACAATTTACTTCACCTCTAGTGGAGTGCCAAAGGATCCGGTGCGCATGGGCCATATCAACCTTGAATATAGTGATGAGTGATTCAGTCATTATCATTGACTAAAAAGCAAGACTCATCCCCTCCCCCAGCAAATATGAGTACCAAGGGATACCTCTTTGAGCTGCAGGGCCTATATCCATTCTTTCAGGACACTAAATCCTAGTGAATACCAAGTTAAAGGCTGAAGTGCTTGTTGGGCTTTATGGGGAGGTCATTGAGCCCTGTCAGCAAATGAGGCTTGAGCTTCATGTGGCTCCAAGGATTATACTCCCAGGGCATGAAAAGATCAAGGTTTTGTTAGTGAATCTCCAGAGCAAACCAATGCAAATCTGCCAACATCAAATAGTGGCATATTTACACTTGACCCCAATTGAGGAGGTCCTTCAGGTTCATGAGATTAGTTCATTAAATAAGTTTGGTTTAACCGTTGAGTCGCCGCCAGGCATAATGATAGTGGTACATGGAAGAACTTAATAGGGCTATCAAAAGAGCAAAAAGACCACTTTTTTGCCTTATTTCTGAAGTATAGGGAGATTTTTGCCGTCAATGACCACGATTTAGGGGGTGCTCAGGGGGTGGTCCATCTATAGGACACAGGAGATCATCCCCCCATAAGGCTTGTCCAATCCACCAATTGAGGGCAGCAGAAGACGTTGTCACTGAAAGAGATTGATAAGTTCTGGACCAAGGGATGCTCAAACTACCCAAGAGTCTATGGGCTTTGCCCATTCTGATTGTAAAAAAGAAGAAAGGCACCAACTATATGGTAATAGAGTACTGGAAGCTCTATAGTATTACAAAAAAGGACTTGTACCCCTTGCCGCGGATAAATGATGCTTTAGATTGGTTAGGTGGAGCTCATTACTTCTCAGCAATGGACATGATATCTGGTTATTGGCAAATCGATTTTCTACGGTGGAACAGGAGAAATGCGCTGTAATCAAATCCAAAGGCCTTTTCCAAATAACCTGTATACCCCAAAGGCTGTGTAACGCCCCAGCTATGTTCAAACGAGCCATGGACACTATCCTCGGTGACCTGAAGCAGTCATGTGCCTTGTATACCTCAACAATATCAATGTTTTCTCTCAAACCCTTTCTGAGCACCTTGATCATCTAGAAGCAGTATTCCGCCAGCTCACTGAGGCAAACATCAAAAGTAAGCCTCAAAAATGTAACTTCTTCAAAGAGCAGTTAGAATACCTTGGGTTTGTGGTAGACTCCAAAGGACTGAAACCACAGCTGGCCATGGGGGAGGCCATCTGAAAAAAGAAACACCTTTTAGTAAATGAGACATACAGGTATTTTTGGGAATAGTTACTACCGGTGCTTCATCCCATATTTTAGTTGCATTTGGGGGCCTCTATTTGAGTTGTTAAAAAAGGATGCAGTTTTCAAATGGATAGAACGTTGTCAACACGCCTTCAATACACTTTGGATGGCGCTGTTCAGTGCGCCGGTGCTATTCTATACAAACTTCAATAGTGAGTTTATTGTTCAAATGGATGCATCCTTTCCGCTATTGGGATGGTCCTTTCTCAGAAAAATGATGAGGGAGAGGAGCATCCCAATGCATACTGCAGTTGAAGTCTGAACTGCCGTGAGTATGATTATACTGTGACCGAGCGGGAGTGTTTAGCGTTGATTATGCATATAAGCAATTTAGAGTCTACTTGCATGGGGTAAAATATAAAGTCATAACAGTTTAAGCGTTCTTACATTAATTGCAGAACCTCAAAGAGCTTGAAGGGCGTTTAGCTTGATGGGCTCTTAAGCTGCAGCTTACAACTTTGAAATCCTTCACCATCCAGGAGTAAAGAATCATATTGCTGACTGTTTATCTCAATTGCTGACCATTGCCTTGATGGCAGATCTCAGCGATGTGATGTATGATAAGATGCTCAGTGGAAAACACAATGATGAACTACCCCTAGTGATCAAAGCATTAAATGAGATATAAGCAATAACTTCCAATAGAAGGGGGAGATGTACAAGCGTATTAGTTATTCTATGGTGAATTTTCCACGACCCTCAGCATGGCTTGGGATTATTATGAGCGCCCACAAGGCAGACAAACATGGTGGTGTGCGCATGACAATGGAGTTGTTGTGCCCTTGGTACTATTAGAAAAGCATGAACTTTATATGCTTGAAACCATTTCCTGTTGCTACCAGTGTCAAGTGGAAAAGCCATTCTGCCAGAAGACCTCGTACTTATTAGTGAAACCACATTTTGCTTGATAGATGGTTTCCCGTGAAGTCATTGGGTATCTGCCAAAAGGAGCCAACTGGTGTATGTGCATTCTGGTGGCTATCAACCACTTGACCAGGTGGGTTGAAGTGTTGGCAATACAGGATTTGGGGATTTTCATAGTGGTCAAGATTATAATGGAATGTAATATCCAGTGACATGGCTGCCCTCAGATCATTCTTACCGAAAACAGAACCAACTTTACCTTGCACGTCCCCAAATTGAACGAGATCATGGGCATCTATGGGGTTTTGATGACCTCATATCACCCTGAAATTATTGGATTGGTCAAACGGGTTAATAGGACCCTGGTGAACATTCTTAGGAAGCTGGTAACAAATAGACTCTTTGATTAAATTTCCCTCCTGCCTTATTCTGTCATTGCTTGCAATATCAGCTACCATTCCACCATGGGGAAGAGACCCTTTCAATTGTTATAGGATGGCTCTCCACTCTTCTGGCATTGCTTTATTCAAGTGTAAAAGATAACAGCGGAATGAATCCCCACTTTTATTTGACAAGTTTAGCCTACACGTTATTCAAGTTGCAAACAGAAGCATACTCATTCAGCTTGGCAAAAAGTTTAGAATTGGTCCACTAATCAGGTACAAAGTAGCAGGTAGACTCAATTCCAAGAAGGTGAGATGATTTTGTTCCACGACCAGCACAGGGTTGGGTGGAAACTCAAGCTGGCCAACATCTGGGTTTGTCCATTCAAAATAATTGAGAACACTGGTGTCAACGTATACACAACCAAAGACCCAGAAAGTGGTCAAATCATTAATCACATACATACAAAGTTTCTCCGAGTATATAAACAATAGGAGTCTTATCATCTAGTCAAAGGGGGTGGGATAATGTCAAGTTTCCAGTATAATAGGACGGTAAGCCCTGAAGAGTTACAGTGGAATGGTGAGAATCTGCCAACTAGGATGATATCTTTGAATATTTAAGCGCCTTGAGATGAGGTGATATTGGGTTATAATTGGGTGTTATTGGATCAACCTTGAATAAGGCGATAACGTGATGTTGACATTTGATAAATATAAAATAGAAAGCCTCAAATTAGGGCAATAGAGAGTTAAAGAATACCAGCCAAAACCAATGAGAATTGGCGGATTAGAATAGTTTAAGCTATGAGAATGGTATCATCCAAAGTCACTGATATATAAGCAAAAAATGGGCGATTTAAAGAAGGTTTTTGTGAATAGTGGAGAGAGCAAAACAGCAAGGAGTCGCTGTAATTATTAGACTAAATAAAATTTTTGTTGGGGAAATTGCTCCTATTTTCTTCTATTATAAGTGTGTTCAGAGGACCAACAATTCCCATATCATCTGTCTGTTGTTCAGTGGGTTTGACCTGTGTAATTTTTACATGGATCCCAACAGTACCGCCCAAATTCATAACACACCCATTATGGGCTCAATCAGAGACCAGTCGCACCTTATTCCATTTATGCTTTAGGCTAGACCACTCAAAGTGAAAGTGCCATCTCTTTCTGCTGCTGAAGTCTCACCTCTCATCCTTCACCTGATGTAAATGCTGCTCATATTGCATTAGCCAATCAACCTCAGCCTTCTTAAATGATTCTTTAAAGATTGCTGAAAGCCCCAGTTGAATTGCCTTGGTTAGTAGTGTCAGATTCTGGTGGTTGACTCAAAAATAAACCTTTTGAAACCATCATATTGGGCCAATTACCCTTTCAGCGCTTGAGCTAACACCTATATTCTCACCTCAATTCCTATTGCAATCATACAAATCAGACCAAACATCTCAATGTTATTTTGATCAAGTATATTATCAAAGCGATCAGCCCAAGTACACTTGCACAACATGGCCATTTTCAATTTATTCAAGGTACGCCGACCAGGGGACGGACAAACCAAATAACAACACCCAAAAATTGACAAAATAAAACTACTAACCAAGTGGGAAGCGGAAACCGCTAACCCACCATGGCAGAGGGTGAGGAGGGGTCAGGGGGTTGGTTTTCGAGAAAGACCCACCTCGATCATGGGATGTTGGTTACAGTACCAGACCAGAGCAGAGAGCCAGGGTGTTGGGGCATCCGCATAGTGGGGGTGGAGTTCAGCATAGTAAGAGTTTTCCACTTCTTCATCAAGATAATGACGGGAAAAGTGATTCAAAAAAAGCTGCGAGGAGAATTTCAGCTTCTTTGCGGGCTTCAGGAAGTTGGGTGAAAAGGGAGATACTGTGGCGGGTGATTTTGACTGAGGGTTTGAATTAAGCAAGCGTTGCGACATTTATAACAGCAACTTCAGCATTATTGAATAGTTTTGAGATTTCACTGAAGGGAGATTCAGGGAAGTTGGGGGGAAGAAGAGGGTGGGCAGGCCATTCTGGAACTGAGCCACTGACTGGGCCACCACGGTGCGTAGTTTTGGGCACTGAGGAGAGGCCCTCGCAGCTAAGGCGAGCTGGTGGTCACTTTGGAAGGGGGCTGTTTTGGGCAGAGGAGCGAAATGGCGAGGGGTAGGGGTTTCATCAAAGTCAGGAAGGAAAAATTCTGCCCAACCATAATCAAATTGGCAGAGAGGTTGACCTGTATGCTTACTAATGAGGACATTACCTGATTTGTCAGTTTCAGCCAATTGATCCCATGGATTTTGGTTCACTGTAATAGTGGCGTTCAAATTTGGGTAGTGGGATTGGGCGAATTGGTGGCTGCTTGGGTGCCAATGGTGGTCTAAGCATTGCTCTAATTGGCTGGGGTGGATTTAGGTGGGAGAGTGAGGCTGGAGGTTTTTTTTTGGGGGGGGGGCTGATTTTCCACGCAGGCCACTGAATGAGATTGGAGGGTGGGAGGGGGCAGCAAAGCACCCCATACTGAACCTCCAGAGGGGGGCTCAGAAGCTGCAGCAGCGTAATTGGCCTGAGGGCATGCTTTTTTGCATAGTTGAGGCCAAAGCAGAAGGAACAAATTTTCCTACCATTATCGACCCAAGCCCAAAAGAAATGATCAGGCGCTGCAGCCACACTAGTGTGGGGTGGGATTTGTTGGGCTATGGTAGGGTGGTGTGGGATGATGGTGGCTGTTGCACAAGGAACAGCAAGGCGCTCTGCACCAGATGGAATGGTAAAGATGAGGTTGGGCTGAGTGCCATAAGCCACAAGCCCCACGACCAACTGGTCATACAAAACCTGGGGTGGAAGGTGGGATGGGAGATTTGCAAAGGATACCACCAGCGTGGTATCTGAAGGGAGGCAAGTACAGGTTGTGGGAATGGGGTTTTTTATAAATTAGAGGAGTTTGTGCTGCCGCTTCAGCATCCTCCTCAGATTGGAACCCAACGTCAAAGTAGCCCTTAACAGGGCGGAAGCCTATAAAGCCAGCTGGCGAAAAGGCCGCAGTGGCTAGGTCAATAATTGCCTTATTGGCATATGGGAACAAACGCCCATAGTCCACTCTGAGGCAAAAGCAAATGGCGGAGCGAGGGAGGGCGAGAGGATGGGGGCGAGAAGGGTGGACGCTCGCCAGGTGGAGCGCTAAGTCCCGTGGGGGGGGACAAAATGGTTGGAAGCAGTGGGTGGGCTGTTTGAGCCCATCTGAACGCGCTTGCCCGCGGGGCAGAAAATGCTAGGTGGGGGTGCACCACTGCCTCACACTGGGGTGGCAGGCGGTGGAGCCAGGACATCAAAGAATAGGTTTGGGCAGACGGCTGTGGATAAATAAAACTTAAATTTAAATTCTCTCAAAAGTGACTTCAAGTGGTAAAAAAGTTTATATTATGGCCATTTTCCTACACATCAAATTGTGGCAAAAGGTCCCAATTATTGGGAACACTATTAATTCATTTGTATACAAAATCGTTTGGGACTGACTTGAAGTTAACGTCTAAAAATCCCATAGATTATCAGATGAACGAAAAACATAATTAATTTTCCACCCTAGGGCAAAATTCATATATATTTATCCATGTAATCAGCATGATAACACTTGCATGGACCACCCAAAAGGGGTTACCTAGTGCTATTTAGTGAGAGGTCTGCCAACGTCCCAATTAGGGTTTCATCATTTACTTCAATTGATGCCAAAATTTTACAGAAGGTGTATTTCGTCAGCAGTATGATGAAACTGAAATCCAGAAGATCCTAGGTCAATTTTGCATGATTTTATCACAATTTTGTACCTGAAATCCTCCCAATTTTGAGAGGATTTTGCTACCAATAAACCTAATAAAAGGTTTCAGTTGTATTTGTTCAAGGGCTGAACTGAGGTGGTATTATCTGTTGAAATTTTATGCTGGAATGTGGCCTGGAGATGCCCTAGAGGTATATATACCAGCGCCTGACCTAATGACGATTATCTAATAAATAGCTTATAATAAAAGTTTTATTTATTTCATCTCTTTCCTGGAGTTCTCATTGGATCCTTTCTTTGGAGAAAGTGTCAACAAGCTGGATGCACCTAATCCACAGCTTGTATATCTACCTGCCTCGGAAGAAGTTCCCAAATATGAAGGTAATTTATTCCTGAAATCATCTGGAAGAGTCAAGACAAATTTAGTAGGCCTAATGAGTTTTTGAACGGTTTGAATACTGTAAACTACAGGCGCTATCAAAGATCAATCATCAGAACTTTGGCCTAAATAGATGTGCAGGATAACGATTTTCAAACGAGCAATCATCATATTTTCACAAGTTGTTTAAGGGAATCCGCTCCTGTCCCTCAGCTTACCAGCTCCTGTTGCTGGCAAAAATCTACCTGACTTGAACCCATTAAGAGACTCAAATTGGTGAAAAAATGCAATTAACCTATTTTATTTAAACCAGATTCTGATTGGCCCAAATTTTTCAATCTCAAAAGTCCAATCCTGAACGCCACTTCTGTTCTCATAAGGGCTTCCCAGTTTACAAAACTCACCATCAACTTGCTGTCAAAGTGGCAGCTACTTTACCAACACCCTTATCTTCTACGACCTCAAGATGGCCATAGAGCTCTCATCAATGGAATTTTTGCCTTAATATCTTTAGCTGAATACCCCATGAGGCCT
This sequence comes from Massospora cicadina, assembly GCA_022478985.1. Lineage (NCBI taxonomy): Eukaryota > Fungi > Entomophthoromycota > Entomophthoromycetes > Entomophthorales > Entomophthoraceae > Massospora > Massospora cicadina. Next base: position 37,560 of record JAKSZP010000027.1, on the reverse strand, counting down.
AGTACATGATCAAGGATCTCACTTTTGTTGAAGGCCGTTAAAACTTACATGGCAAAACTATCATAGTATGACTCAAACTAGCTTAAATGCATAAAATTTTTAAAGCTTTTGTTTACCTCAAAGATGATAAGATACTGTAAATTCCAGCTTGCAGCACATTTATGCTCTTCACATTGCAGTCTTATTGATAAAAACAAAATAACGTTTTTCACCTCTGCAAAATGCCATTAATGCCCTGAATCTCATTTTATATGGCCTCACACTTGGCCTTAGGTCCAACGCTGGAAGGAGATCTCAACCACTTCTCCATCTGATATTGCTGCTTAGGCTAACTTCCAAGGCGTCATATTAGGAGTTTTTACTTTTGGTTTACTTGGTACCAATTCAAATAAATCATATGCATGCCATTCTTGGGTTGGGCCCACAGTACTAAAAAACAACTTGAGTATTATTTTTTAATGATAATTAGCCCTAATGTTGTTTAGTGGTTATGTTTAAATAGGAAAAATTGACAATGATGGTTATGTCATTAAGTTTCTCATGGAATAAGCATTTACTTGTTTTATAATCAATTTTTTTTCTGGTTAATAGATAGTCTCTTAGATTTTAGATTGCTTTCTTTTATGGGTAATCAGCTGGGGCTAGATAAGAGTTGAAATTTGCTACTCTAAAAGTTGGTCACACTATATTAATGAGAGATATTATTATAGGCAATGGTTGCCGTGATGAACATTAAGCAACGGGTGCTATTAAACACATGTTTTCTAAAAACCTCACTAGAATATTTTACCCTAATTTTATTATAGTTAGTCTTAGAATTTCATACTGAAAAGTGTTTACTTCGATTTTTGTTTAGGGCTTGGTTCACCTTTTCTAATTCTCACTTACCTTGAGTGAGATCATAATCATTTGTATAAGAAAGTTTGACTGTAATGGTTAGATTCAGATATAAGTTTTATCATACAGCACAACACGTTTTTTGGAGTAGGTATTTTTAAGTTAATTTTGCTTTTATCTAATACGCTTAATTAAAATTATACATTAAATTTAACTTAGGAGTCCTTGTTTTTAAAAACCATGATTGCTTTTTTACTCCATCTAAATTATGAATAAAGTGTAGGTAATAAAAAAATAAACAGCCCTATCTTAATTCTAATTTATCTGACTTAAATACACCCATAATAAAGTGTCACTATCCCTTCAGTAGCTAAAAATAGCAATTTAAAATTCAGAATAGTAAGTTAATAAAGTTAAGGAACTGTTAGTTTACTAACAGAGGCATTTTATGGTGTTCTTTTTTTAACTTAGTTTGGACAGTCTCTGTACAAGTTTGAGAAGTAATCTGCTATCATATGAGCATCCCCTCCTCCCTTGTAGTGATACTTCAGTGTCTTAATATCCTGGTAAAATCTCTCCCTTTTTCTTCACTGTTATTGACTAATCTTTCATGGAAACATTCCAAGTAACTGTGTAAGAGGTGAACCTTTATGATCTTGTTATATCCAAGTAACTAAATTTTGGAGCATACTGTAAACTAAATTCTTGATAGTTTTCATCTTTGCGGTTGCCCAAAAATTTCTAACAACCAAGAGAAATTACTTAGGTGCTTTTTTGCTCTTCCCAATTCATGATTTTTACAAAATGAGAATTATTTATGAACTGTCTGATTTGATGTCCATCATATACCAACTTTAGTTTTTGTACTTAGCTAGGAATTGTTTGGAAATTTATGCAAAGCATAAACTATCCTGAAAGAGATGCTCTACAATTTGTTGCATAAGACCAAACCTATATGCAGTGGGGTAAGATGATTTTGTTCTATACAACTAAGGGTTCATGATTAACATTTATTTACATAACAAAACATGTTCTCCCTTGTAGGTCACACTTTTTTATCCAGTAACATAGTTTTGCTCTTCTATCACAAAGGCACAAGAGGCAAGAATCTTGTTTAGCACCTTGCTGACTGAGAATAAAGTTTACTTTTTTTAAGTCCACACAAGTTAACCAAACATGTTCATGATGCATAACCTTATCCAAGACTAAAACTATGGTATCCTATTCTTATTCCATTTTGATGAGTGAGAAATTGTATTGATAAAATTTATTGCCATTGTAGTCATCAATGTGACTTTTGTCTCTTTTTACCATTAAAACACCATGTTTCAGGCTCCTTCTTTTTTCTGTTAGTCCACTGGAGTAGGTGTTTGGTACATTTCTTACAAACAATTTGTGGGCTCACAGTTTATTTTAGTCATAAAGCTTAACTCCAAAGTATCCATGAACACTCTCTTCACAAAATCAGAAATAGTTTGTCTATTTTTATACAGTGTGTACTCAGTACATATGAAGCTTAATACATCAAGATGATTAAAACTCCATTTGACTGTGATACAGTTATTCTTCTCAGTAGAACTTTAAATAAAGAACCTAGAGGTTTGTTGGATGCAAACACAAGCTTATATAAAATTAGATTTGGATTCTTAATAAAGGCTACAGTCAGTTAATTGTTGTCAGGTTACCACAATTTAAAAGATTTTATAGTATATTGCAAAAGTTCTAAGTAATGCTGTATCTCAAAAAATATAACTGCTACAAAAAAGGTCTTATATATATAAATATCACGACAATTATAGTTAGAATCCATTTTGTAGTCTTAGGATTCAAGAAAATATCTTTCTTGTTACATTGTGTTATCATCTAATTTACATAAGTTAGACGAGCTTGTGAACCTGTAGAACTGTAATTTATTGACACCATCTTCCACCACTGAGAAAGAATGTCCCCAATAGTCTACAGTAAAATATTTGTTTGTGTAATAACATGTCTTTCAAAAGTTAGGTATCTCAGACTAGGAGCCTCAAATAGCATAATGCGCAGCTTGTTAAAGCTGAATTGCATTTGGAACCCGTGAACATGACTCCTTTTTATAACAAGTGAAGTTGCGGTTCTGCAATATGTGAAAAACTATCTATAAATTGTCAGTAGTATTTACCATAACTAATAGACTTGAACATTGCGCATTGCTGTGGGTTTTATTCTTCTGCATGGTATGATCTTTTATGGTCGAGGTTAAGCCTATCCTGTTAAATGATAGATTTAAATTAATCTAGTTAGCCACAAAACTAAAAAATCAATAGTCTCAAGTAGTGCCTCTATCATCCTGTGATATACCTGTTTAAGGTACTCTAGATGTTGATTAAAAGTCTGCTTAAATATGTCAATACAATCCAGGTAGACTATATCTCACTAGAGCTGGAGGGCGACTAAAATGAAATTCATAACCAGTTGTATGTTGGCTGGAGCATTGTAAAATCCTCAGGTAACTTGTGTTGGCTGTTAAAACCCTTGAGCTGTAACTATTGCAAACTTCTCTTGCTATACCGTGGGTAACTTGCCCTGATAGTATACCAAGATAAGAACCATAGCTGAAAAATTGGCCCCTCCTAATCAATTGAGGGCATTGTCAGTGCTAGGAAGCAAGCATGAATTTTATTGTTTATTGTTTTTCTTAAATAAATAACTAATTATCACCCTTATTGTAAATCTTTCTTTTTTACAATTACGTAGGGGTTAGCCCATAAAATCTTATATAAGACCAATAGTTAAGCTTTGATAATTTATTGGCTTTCTCGCCCACAATTTTATCTTGTGTGTAATTGCCATTTGAGATAAATTGGAGTGTCCTAGCATTATCATTATCAATTAAGTGTTTTCCCCCTTTGGTTTTTCTAAGGTTGGAATTGTCCTGAGAAAAGGTAGCTGAGTAAGTTTTCAATAGGGCTATGGCTAGATCCCTATGTTCCTATGTTATTTCCAAATATTCTTTCTCTTTGCATAACTAGAGTTTTCTAATATATGGTTTGGTGTTTCAAGAATGGAAAAAGTTCCAAATATTTGTCACTAGAGTCATATTTTCAGAGGAACTAGATGCAAAAATGCAAAAATATGCTTTTTCTCTATTCATATGATGGTCTACATTGAACTAGCCAAAAGTATGCTCATATCTTGCTGGATCAGAATAGCAAAACCTAGGGCTATGCAAGGCTCTATGTGGGATTATTCCTAATGTTAGTATATTTCAATTATTAGGCCTTCAGAAAACTCCAGTTTACCAGCCTGTACAACTTTCTAATTCTATGAGACTAACTAGTGAGATGATGAGGCTTCAGTGGGATCCTGCACTGCTCTATAATTTTATTAGGTGGTCTTTATTACTTGTGACCCCACAGATGTTTTATTGGTAAGATTAAATCCCCATTTACAAATATACGTAGGAAAATGGTCTAGCAGCGGGAGTTTTATTATCTTTATTTGCATTATAAGGCAACACTTTGTCATATAATTGTCAAGGTGTTCTTTTAAACAAAACATGCCGTAAGCTCTAGTATAGCTTAGGTCAAATTAAATTAAAATATAAAAAAATCAGCACAATTTCTGGTTCAATGACCAAAAGTGACCCAGACTTAGGGGACAACGCGCTAAATGCTCCTTTGCTCTGAGTTCTTTGATCCCAGCAGTTTTTAGCCCTTGTAGTTATTAAAACAGGTGCCATTTGCAAATATTTTAATGATTGTATAATTGAAATGTTTAATGAAGCAGTTTGATCAATTATGACTTGAGGTTTTACTTTGTTTACAAAAATGTCTTTATAAAAGCATCCAGAGTAGACAAAAAGTTTTCTTTTACCATTTATGTACTAGTAGGTTTTTTGAGGTAATTGTGCCTACCAGTTGATGCCATAAACGGTAGTTAACCAGAGTATCCAATACCATTGCAAAGTTCTCTCCCTTGAGAGCAGGGGCATCTGAGGACTTCTAGGGGAAATCAATTGATGAAGATCAAAAATCTAATGAGCATATGATTAGTAATTCTTTACGCCCTCTAATTTCATACAGTATGTTGCAAATGAGTGACTAATTGAGTACCATGAGAAATTGATAAGCTTAATGAACTCTCTGGTTTTCTTAGACTAAAAAGTGTGGTACTGGTAGCAGTTTTAACCAGCTAGTTCAGCATTAATAGAGCACCTTACCTCTAATGATCAAGACTTTTTGAAAAAATCCTGCAAAATTTTGGCTTCACATGATATAAACTGGTTACCTGGCACTGTTGAGATAAGTGTCCAGACTTATGATATCTTAACAGGTAGTATTAATAGAACGATTGGTTGCTTGTCCTTTCGGCTTATTTAAAAATGTGTTAGATGTGTTGTGACAAATTCCAAGATGACTTCTTATAAAAAAGGGCTCCTGAGAAGGTTTTTGGGCCCAAATGTTTGGTTGACAAAAAGCATCTGCACACCTTCTCATATAGTTGATTTGCATGGTAGTAGGTAGGTCCTGGATAGAAGCAAGGAGCTTAGTAGCCAACTCATGGTAAGGCTTGACTTCTTGATATAGGGATACCTTAACATCAAAAAAAATAATGTCCTCTAGATAACAGTATCTCCTGATCTCTCTCAGGAGTCTTGTTTGGTTTATTATGATTATCTGAGCATTTTTTTTAATATAAAATATTGATAGAATTAGAATTCAAGTAGCTAGCTACTTGGGACCTCAAACTCACATAATAGCTTCTGCATACCTCAGTATAGGCAGAGTCATAGATTAGGGGAGCCATCACTAAGTCAATTCTCCACTGATATAGTCACTTAAACTTGATTGAAGCTTTTAAATAGTCTGAGGATTCCTTCTTTACCCTCTCAAAACGGTAAGTAATTATATTAATTTAGTTTTTATCAAAGTACAAGAAGAATTAAGGTTTGAAGATTAAGCCTCTCCCTTCATAAAACAATCTTTATTAGTAAGTGGCTGCAGCATGGCTAGACTATGTTTAGGGCTCCATGTGGACTAAAGTTGGTCTCAGTACTGTGGTTTTTGGAGTGCTTGGTTTTAGTTGCATTAAAAGATAGTGAGGGTGTAGCTATCTCTCAGCGAATAAGTTTTTGAAAGGCTCTTCTCCCCTCTCAGACACCAATCTTGTCTTTTTATTAAATGAGCTTTGTGTTGAGAAAGGCTGTCTACTATTTTCACAGTGTCCTTCCAGAATATCTAAGCATCAAAGTATATCATTTTTATGGTTTATTTGGTTTTTTTTGCCATTATAAGTCCCGAATTAAGATTCTGTATTGTTTCTCTTAGACCTTTTTTATCATCTTTCCAGAGCTTCCATCTCCTTTCTTAGGAGACCCAGTTGCTCCAAAATTTTGGTATAAACCATGTTAGAGGCTTCTAATTAGCCTGTAGAAGGTGCGAGTCTGCTTGGGCGAACATTTTATATTGTGGTGGCCTTTAACTGGTGCATTCAATTCATTTATAAAAGGAAAAATGTTTATTTTATGCGTGTATAATATTAGTAATAGTAGTCTCACAAACTGCATTGCACTTGATTAAGGAAAAAAGAATATGTACAGGTGCACATCAACTCTGCTTATTCTTCATCTTTAGTAATAAAAGTTTTGTAATTTGAATAGTAGTGTAACCTGACAACTCTTCTTTATAAATAGTTAATCAACTTTCATAAAGTGCTTGTTTGTATGGAATTGTTTCCATATAATGTTATATCCATGATTCTCTATGTTGAAAATTACAATAAGACAGTCTAGGTATACAGCTTGGGAATCAGGGTGCTAATCTGATCATAGGCCCACAGGAATGTTGTGGTTGGCATTGACAGCATCTTAGACCTCCATAAATCCCAGCTCTAATATAAACATCTATGTTAATATTATATTTATTATTCGTGGATGTGTACTCCCAAAATGTCTATAACGATTTAGTGGTGAGCTATAGTGCATTGGTAGTTATGGTTAGTAGGGTGTACATATATCAACAATTACTGCTTGTTAATCTCAGCAATATTTAACTTGGTTTGAGCTGGAGAAGCATTTAGCTTTCTTAATAAGTGATATGCCTCCTAAAGCCAATCCTAGTTTTTTGTTTGTTGTAAGTCTCAAGATCTTTTATATCTACTATTCTTAAACGAGTCACAGTTTTAAATGATGATTATGCTAGTTGTTCCACATCCTCATGGTTGGCCGCTGATTCTGAGATGAATATGGTCATCACATCACTCGCCCAAATTAATACAGAGTTGTCTGTAATGTTTCTATAGGCGGGATTCCCGCCACAACTGAGTATATACTCTCAAGGGCGAGTTATTTTTCCATAAAAACCATTATTTTAATCCAGATAATTTGGGTTATTTTTTGTTTAATCATAAGAGTGTCAAAAATGGAGGGTGTACAGGCTTTGTTTATTTAAAGATAGAGTGGGTTCTTTTTGATAATCACAAGAGATGGTGATAACCCAGATCCCAAAAACGAAGACATAGTATATATTTTTTTATCAAAGAGTCCTATTGCCTATCAATCTTAGGTCAATATCCTTGAACCAAAGTAGATAAAACTAATACTAATTGTTGGCACATTTATAATACAGGGCTAAAATAAAGACAAGCTTCAAAGCTTCTTGGAGTTGAATGTAGTTTTTTTAATAATGTGGCAGGGGTTCAGAACTATCAAGATGGCTAGGGAATGCTGAATAACCTTAGTAAAATTCTAGGAATAGGGTACTTTATTAAATTAAAAAGTGAAAAGATTATAATCTATTTGAATTTTCTGATATTTATAGGGATCTGAGGTGGGTGGAAGGTGAGTCAGTAGGTCATATGACTACCAACCTGAAGGTTGCAGGTTTTTATTCCCGCCCTTTGCACATCGATTGGGGTGCAAGCCAAAGGAAGTTATTGACGGTTAGTAGGTCTAATAACGCGAAAACCTTACCCATGAAGTAACCAGATAAATCTGAGCCCCAATCTTGAGGTGAAAACTTTATATGATGAAGTTGACCCTGATCAAGTTTAATGTCAATATTTACTTTCTTTCTTTCAGTAATGTCTGTCTTCTGGTTGTTTTTCCTCAAATAAATAGAACTAGGGAACTGAGGGTATCACATATGAAACGTTCCCTTTTTCCAACAATTTGGATCTCCCCGGGCTTCAGGAAGTTATGGAGGATGAGATTATTTTAATTTTGCATTGTATTCTACTGGAACCTTCATGGTGGTCTCTTTAGAACATTGGTTTAAGTGTTTCCAGACCTATCTTCCCATTGCCTTTTATTTAAGGGCATAGTTCCTCTAGCAACTTGTATCACCAAATGGAGTATTGTTGAGGAGGCAGGATTCAACCTTTGTACTATAAAGTTGTCATTGTCCTAAGTACAAGTCCTGACAATGCACCCCTTGAGATCCTATTAGAGGGGTATAAAATCTTGAGGAATCAGCTATTTTACGCATTTGAAAATTATGTTCTTCTAAACACTAACAATGGAGTTTATAAACAAACGTTTATAAATGACCTTGTAGGGTTGAACAGGATGTAGTGAGCTTGTTAGTTCTCCTTTATGAGGAAGTGATAAAAGAATAATAAGTCTCCTGGTTGATATACTGGCAAGGAGAATTGATATAATTGCTTTGACTAATTTTCTTGGTTGTGGTATGTACCAAGGCATCCATGGCAAGAAATTTAAATCAGATTAAATTTTATTGTTGGAACTCTTAGAGTGATCTCAATGGTTTTAGGAGTTGCTGGAATATAGTATGGGCTATATACCAGTTGGTAATAAGAGAATCTTACTTTAAAGTGTCTTGAAAGGGTACATATTGATTACCCCGTGGTAGCTGACCCAATAAGTAATCAATGCCCTTGATAGTAAGTTTTAATTATGACTGTCAGTAGAAGCCTCTTTTCTTAGAATGGTAATAAAAGTGACATTAACCTGCTCTACGGCTCCATTTTTGGTAGGGTTGTATGGTGCTGAGAAAACTTGGTGCATATTAAATAAATAATATAATTCTCAAACCATCTCAAAATTAAAATTTAGGTCAATTTTTTGATAAGAGCACCCTCAGGATACCATGCTATGTGAATATAGTCAATATAAGAATAAGGGAGTTGCCAGGAGGTGGCCATAGGGATATATATAGCTCAATCCATCTGGTGATGGAGTCACAACCAATATTCTGTATCAATGGACATTGACTCCTGTGAGCATTGGACTTTTAACATCAATCCCTACAGTATGAAAAGTGGTGAAGAAGAAACTACCCGATGCTGCAACCTTGGGTTAGGTTTGTCAAGTTGGTGAAAAGTGGTACAGACATCCATAAATGTCTTTAACTGTGTCAGCATTGGCCTTTTTAGGTTGAAGCCTATTACTTGGGGTTTCAACACGCAAATTTTTGTTATTGTTGAATGCCAGATTATGCCCTACATTAACTTGGGTCGAGCTACTACAAAGTGTCAGGATCATTTCTGATAACTTTTATTATGTTTTAAATTAATTTACTAGCCTAAAACTATAGAAGATAAATCTACTAATGAGTCAAGTTCTGAGATTAGTAGGAACTAATGCTGAGGATAAACATTTGTAAATTCACTATTATTAATTCTTATTTATTATGCTAATTGGCAATCTATGTCGAGATTTTCATTAAGCTAGGAATGAAATTGCCCTTGCTTTGTAATTTCACTGGGGCCTTTCTTAAATTCTCTCGCCCCCCACTATGAGCCTTAGTAATATAGCTATAGCGAAGCTCCCTTAATAAACCTTACCTTTAATCATATTATACCTTATAATATCTTGTTAACTACTACAACATTTTCTTATTAAATAGATAAATCTCTTCTATGACTAGGACTGAGGCTGGTGAACTTAGGGGGAACTTTAGCCCCCTTTCTCTTGGACAGATCGATGTACTAAGCCTACTGCATATGCCCTATTGTTGGGATTCTGAGCTGGCACCATGTGAGCACCCAAGCATCCAGAAATTCTGACACTGGTGCCCTTACAGAATGCCCCAGTATACCCCTAAGGTTCCACCTTTACCTTGGAGAAGGGTCCAGTAAGAGGTGGCTTAATAACACTAGTTCTTGTCAGCTGCAAATGCCAACCACTTAGTTGCTTTGAACCGAGCTCCCAAGAAGCTGTAAAAAATTCAGTTCACACTCCAGGCTGTATGGGAACTTCTGAACCTCTATGAGAGGTTAAGTTTCAATTTTTGAGGGCCCAACCAGGCAACTCATGAGTAAACTGATTTCCCTGCGATGACTCCAGCTTCTTTGTTGAACCCCTTCAAATGTGTCCAAACTGATGCAGGCCAACCTGAGCCTGCCAATCCTTTATAACAATTCTGAAGGGTATGAAATTCTGAAATCAGAAACCAAGATAATTAAGGTTGGCTGCCAGTTAGATACTTGATATTGATGTTTCAATTGTTATTTGTTAAATATTAGTAAAGATTTGACTCTCTGCTCCTCATCAAATTGAGTTGATCCATTTCACAAATCTCCTATGTAGCTGCTCATTAACTTGAGTAGGCCACCTGATATTAATATATATGATAAAAAATCCTGAAGTGTGCTCCTCATTCAATTGGGTCAAGCTATTTTCATCTAACAGCCATTCCTAACTTTATGGGGTCAATCCCCAATGCTGGCAACCTATGCTGATGGCCTACCCTGAGCCTCTGAAATTAACTTTCCAGAGGTCAAGCTCAGGATGATTACAGTGGAAGACCTCCTCCTAGGCGCTAAATACGCTAGATGCTGTAAGGCTAGGTACCCCCAAACTCTCATTGCTAAATTTTATGGAAGTTATCCCAGTTGATCTATTATTAACTTATTTTTTCTGTGCTATCTTTCAATGCTGGCTATCAGCATTAATGCTCTTCCTGGGCCTACCCCATTTACAGCTATCAGCGCCAATGACCTTACCATTGCAATTCCTTGATGCCAGCAGCTGATGCTGATGATCTTTCTGGGGCCACCCCAATTCAGCCCCCACTACCCATGATCTAAAAAAGGCCAGTCCTTTAATTGCTCTAATGCCTATGTTCTAACCACCGCAGGCCACCCTGAGCCTGCTCTTACCCCAAATTAATTCTGAAGGGGGTGAAAATAAGAACCTCATGAAAAGCGTCACCCTTCCAACTGCACCCCTTCTGAACTTGCTGCTCATAATAATCAGCTGGGGTATATATAAATTTAAACCAATTAAATGATGGTTTATACTACCAACCCCAAACAATCATGTGGTTAATACCTAGGTTTTTGTTGGCAACCAATGCCAAAGATAGATCAGCAAAATAGTCTATATCTAGGGTTGGGACCATCTAGTACTAAAAAAAATAGTCTATATCTAAAAGTTCCAAATTGAGATTTCCATTAACTTGGGTTGAACTAACTCAAGGTGTCAGGGGTCATCCCTAATAGATTTACTTGCTAATTTTACACCGGTGACTAAAGCCAAGGAAGCCAACAATATAAATTTATAAAAATCAAAGAAACTTTTTCTTTCCACTCAATCTCACTTTCCAGTGAATTTATAAAAAGTTTATTTATCTACCGCTGTCTGGCCACTTTTATTTCCCATTTGATGTCTCAGATTCGCCGCCTGCTGCCCCTAATGTGGGGCAGCGGTTATCCATCCCCTAGCATTTTCTATCCTATGGGGAAGAATGTTCAAATAGGCTTAAATAGTCCGCCCCAATCTTATGAACAGTTTGTTCTTCCATGGGACTTAGCGCTCCACCTTGCGTGTATCCACCTGACCCACCCCCATCATCTCGCCCTTTCTCACTTCAACATTTGATTTTGTCTTCATGTTGACTATGGGCATTTATTCCCATATTTCAACAAACAAATAATCGAATTAGCCTCCTCTGCCTTTTCACTGGCTAGCTTTATTGATTTCCGCCCCTTTAAGGGCTATTTTGGTATATGGTTTCAAACGGAGGATGACGTTGCCACAGCATCAAAGACTTCATTATTTTATAAAAACATCCCCATTCATACTACCCGTACTCATCACCCCTTCTGATACTACTATGTTGTGCCATTAGCAAACCTTCTTTCCCATCTCCCATCCCAAATTTTGTATGATGCATTGATGTTGGGTCTTTTGGATCATGGCACTCATTACAACCTCACTTCAATGTTCCCTCTTGGGCAGAGCGCCTTGCAGCCTCTCGCGCCACTGCCAGAATTATCCCCCACCATCCTGCCAATGCCCAACAAATCCTCATGCGTGCTCACATCACTGCATCACCAGAGCATTTATTTTGGGCATGGGTTGACAACAGTTAACAGATTTGTCCACTCTCTTTCGGACTAGACCAATCCAAAAAGTCCCCCCATACCATTCACTCTGTTGCTTTCTCAGAACTTTTGTCAGCGGCATCTGAATGGGGCGTTTTGTTGCCACCTCCCCAACGCCCTCAATTGCTGGGCCAGAGAGAGAAATCTGCTTTTTTTATTTCCACCAGCCACACTCAACCACCTGCATTCCAACCCACCAATCTGAATCAGGCTTGGACTACTGTTCGCCACCAAGCAACTTCCCATTCGCCAACTACCTCCCACCCTTATTCTGCTTCGCCTGATCATGTTAACCAAAATCCTTGGGCCCTACTGGATGAGGTTGACAATTCAGGTGTAATTGTCTTGGATGAGGAGGACGAATCAGGGTGAAAGCCCCATGGATGGCTACGACTTGACTGAATTTTTAATTTTGTTTTTGACAATACTCTCCCGCCCAGACGTTATGCTCCTAAACCCAATGCCATCCCCTTCCAAAGTTACCACCAGCTTGCCTTAACAGCGGTGGACTCGCCCCAATGTCCCCTCCTCCACAAAGCAGTAGCAAAATTCTGTTTATTGAATTCTCAAAGGGAATTAATATGCCTAATTTCCCCCCAGATTTTCTTGAAAAAGCGTGGGAAAAAATTACTAAGCTGACTTACACCGTCAACAACACTACCTCATATGTTTCTAGCCTTGCAGCCTTTAACCCAAAAACCAAAATCACTAAAAATCTATTGCCAATTTTACTATACTCACGGATGCACGCCTTCAAGCTGAACATCAACTTGCAGAATAATTTGAAGCTCTCCTCCATGCTGAAATTCTTTCTATTAATCCCTTTGTTACAGCTTTAACCCCCACCATGATGATGTCCACAAAGCCCTTACTTAAGGCTTACATCAGCCTCTTCAATAGCAACACTTCTAATTTCACTGCTGAGCTTGAAGCTGTGCCGCAAGACCCTCTCTCCCCTCTGCCATGGTGGGATAGCGGTCTTCCGCTCCCTGCCTGATTGGAGGTTTTATTTTAGTTTTGTTGGCCCATTTGTTTTGCGTTCTTTTTCGCTTTAATTAGTAATGTCAGTCCCCTGGTCAGCGTGCCTCAAATGAATTTTAAAAATTATAAAATTAAAACTTTGTGAATCACCAATTTGACACCGAGGTTTTTTTTTAATTACTGATGACTGAATGCCAAGAATAATACACTATTACCTATATAAGAGTTTGCTAGAAAGTTATGCTGAGGACAATACCATTGCCAGCAGAATGCTGAGGATTCCATTATCATGAGCTAGTGACTTTGATTCCGCTACCTACAATTTAAAAATTGTATTTTTTAATTGCACTCCTCGTTCATTTAAGTTAAGCCAATCAAAGAGTTACTGGTAATTTGATGCTAAGGATAATTATAACGCTTTTTCAGGGACACTTTCCAATAATTATAAAATACCAGCCACAAAGGCCAATGATTAAAGTAGGCTAAGCATTCAGTTGCTCTAAGCCTATATTCCTGTTGGCCATCAATGCCAATGATTCTCAATAGGCTAGGCACTCAGTTGCCCCTACCGCTTATGCTCTTACCAGCAACTGATGCCAATGTTTTTCTATATAGGAAAGTCATTTAGTTACTCTCTGCCGCTTATGTTATCCTTGGCATTTAATTCTGACGCTCTTAAGAAGGTTACTTATTTAGTTGCACACCACTTGTATGTTTTATCAGCAACTGATGCTGACAATTTATAAAAAAGGGCAAAGCATTCAGTTGTCCCTATCGCCTATATCCTTGTCATCATCCAATGCCAAAGTAACTCTTACCAGATCTTTTGCTTGTATCCGCGCCATCCACCTTTGGCTCATCCAACTATACTACGTTTGGATATTTCTTAAGTTTTTACAAAGACTACCAACACCAAAATCTTAACTTCTTCTCTTACCCCTGCCAAACTACGCTGAAAAGGATCTGATGACCTCTGTCCTGGCTATTGGCCCTCAGCTGAGGCTTAAAGGGAAATTCTGTAAGGCATCTCCCTTTTTAAGGTAAAACCTCTTACTTGGGGTCACAACTCACTAATATTAAATTAATGATGATTGTCAGATTATGCTCACCATTAACTAAAGTTAAGCTACTCTAAAGTGTTAAAATCACCTCTGATAAACTTTATTATGCTTTTAGCGAATTTACTAGCCTAAAACCTATTGAAGATCAATCCTGATAGTAAGTCAAGTTCAAAGATTCTTAGCAACAAATGCTGAGGATTATCAATCATAAATTCGGTATTATCAATGTAAATCTATTATTATGTTAATTGGCGATCTATGAAAAGAGTTTTACTAAGCTAGGCATTAAATTTCCCCCGCTTAGTATTTCTCTGGGGACTTTCCTAAAAATCTCTTGCCACCCACTAGTAGCATTAGCACTTTAACTATTGTGAGGCTCCCCTAATGAACCCTACTTTTTATTCTATTAAACCTGATTTGATATTTTGTAAATTACTACAACTTTTTATTATTAATTAAAATAAATCTTTTCATTGACAAGGGTCGAGGCTGATAATCTTAGGGTGAACTTTGGCCCCCTTTCTCTTGAACTTCATGACGTATTAAGCTTACCATGTCTTCCCAATTGTTAGAATTCTAAGCTGGTTACTATGCGAACACCCAAGCGGCCAGGAATTACCAACAAACTGAGTCAAGCATCCCATCCCTGAGTTATTGAGACTACAACCACTGATAGGTTTTTTGCACTGCCCCATGTCTGGCAATAGTATGACTATTTATAATAATTTTAGTTCAATCAGAGAGAAAAATATAAGAAATCCATTTCTTCTTCACTAATCTATACAGCATACTATCAGCTATTTGTGTATCTGACACTCTCCGCCTAGTTCATTCTGTATTTATGGGGTTTTTAGTAGGCAAACTAATTAGGAAACAGAGGAGTTATTTATGCAGTCCTCATTGATGTATAATCAGTCAGAACAAGCAATTTGAAGAGGCTGTCAGAATTTTTTGTGCCGCGCCTGGCCAATGGATAATTGAGAATTTGTAGTTTTGTAATTGCAGGGCCTACCTCGCTAGGAGGATATCAGGTTCATGAATCTGTTGCAGCTGGTGGAGGGAGGAGTGAACATCTATTGGTGTGAAGTGCATTTTGTAAAGGAAAGGGTGAAAGTACTTAATGGCAAGGATCATGTTAAACACTCACGCTTGGTGATGTTGTAATCTTGTTAAGCTCTATACAGAGCCTTGCTAAAGTAGAAAAATAGGATGGACCATGTTGGGATTCTGATATGACTGGATTATAAACCCGAAAAACAACGGCAGGTTGAAGAGAATATGCCAATCATGCTACCAGTTACAATTATTTGAGCGCCTTTATTGAGGCAATTTTGGTTTGGAAAAGGGTTATTATTAATCGCCTCCAAATAGGGCAATAATGCAATGTTAACATTTGATGAATATTGAGTAAGATTGCCTCAAACTAAGGAAATAAAGAATTGAATACTATACTATACCAGAACCAATGAGATACGGTGGAGCTTATTAACTAAGCTGATAAAATGGTATAATATGAAGTCGCTGAGATATAAGCGAGATGAGACGATTGAAAAAAAGAGGATTGTTAGTAGTTTTGAGAGAGCGTAACAGCAAGTAACTGCTGAAAATATTTATTATAGAGTGTCATTTGGGGCAATAGCTCCATACCTTATTATATTTTTAAGTGTGTATGAGGACTGATGATCTTCATATTGTCTTTCCAATTGCTCAGTGGGTTTGACCCTGTGCAAAATCCCCAAATGTATATCAACAATTCTGCCAAAATTATAACAACCCACGTGTTTATTGTCATGTTGCACCCAATTTCCCCAACGGCAACATTTCTGGTTACAGTAAATATAGCAAAAAAGGCTATATTATATTTGTGATGCATCAACTCTTGAGTTTTGGTTAGTGTTGGTCTTATCAAATCAAAGAATTTATTGTTGTGATAATTCCCAGTGGAAGAGCATATTCTTCTGTGATAGATAAAACGAGGGTTCCACAAGATTAACAATATGGGGAAAAATTGGCGGTAGTACTGAACCATCAACAAGAAACACTGAATTTCTCTCAAAATTAACGGTGAGGAAGTCATAATTATGTCTGTGACTTTATCCAGTAATGTTTTGATTCCCTCTTTCATTACACTGTGGCCAAAAACTCCAACTCTTTTTGGAAAAAGGCGCACTTGTATAGCAAGAATTTTAAAAAAGCTGTTCTTAGATTCTCAAAACTTGTCACAGATGTTCAATAAGGAAGACAAGCGTTTGAGAAAAACGTTTAAATGTCTATATACCATGACGCAGGACATTTTTAGATCACCCAAAATTCCATTTATGGCTCACTGAAGTGTTACAGGGGCTTTGCATGCCCCTGCGGCATCCATGTAGCCTCAACAATCCCTCTTTAGCTATATGAGTTCACTTATGTCGGTCTTCTGGGGCGAAGTCTATCTTCCAGTACCCACTTGTTTAATCTATTGCTGAGAAGGACTGCAGAGGGCTAGCATTAAAAGGGAATTGTCAATCTTGGGCAAGGAATAGCTGTTTTTTATTTGATTGAGTTATAAATTACAATATTAAATCACAATGTGATGAGTCCCAACTGTCTTCTTCACCAGGAGCAAAGTGAAGCCCATAAGCTCTGCGAATACTTCAACAGGATGGCTTTCTTAAAGTTGTTACAACTCAACTGCTAATTGTGTATCTTACACCTCTGATTTATAGTAAGGTTTGGTCTGTATGGGCAGAGAATCTCTTGTATCTACTCGATGGGTTACTCCATTCACTTTCTAAAGTTGTAGGGTCCAAAGGAAAAATTTAGAATACTTGGCTAAAAGTTTCACAGTGTCCTTTTGTTTAAAATTGGTGAGAGCTTAGCTAATGTTATGGTTGGTGGTGGCTATATTGGTTGGGTCTTCTAATCCATAATTTCAAAGGATACTAATACTGTGAACGCTCCATAACTCATCAACTGGCAGCAGTCAAACATAAGTTATATGTCCTTTTTCCCTATGACACAGAAAGGTTGGGTCAGATTATCTAACAGCACTGAGATAGTACCTGAGTAGCTGTATAAAAAATTCCTGAACAGGGTAATCTCTCCTTGAGAGATGAAATATCTACTCCACAAATTTCCAGTATATTTCCAAGCGGAATGTGCACTTGTATTTGAGTATCTACAATAACATGCTCCTGAGCAAGTACTATTACCTTGGAAGGAGCGAATATATGCATTTCTTCTTAAGATTTGTTAGACAGAGGAGGCAACTTCATCCGCGGTCCTACTCCATTTACTCCATCTGATCCAAAGCTCAGTCACCTTCCATAAGGCATAATCTTTTATTAAAGTTGCCCTTCTTGGATACATAGTTTGAGGACAAGAGGCACTTGAAACTCAAGTATAGATAATTATTATTTAAATATGTAGAAAATTCAGAATGGTCACATAAAAATTCAAGGTTTAATGATAAATTTTATAGCTTTGGTTTTCAAGGACCACAATATGGGTAGTTGCAGGAGCGTTAGTCTAAATGGTTAAGTCTGAATAAGGATCGAGTGACCTGATGCAATGTGCCTAGTGAAACCATAAACAACGTTATGTTGAAGATTGGGTGTAACTTTGACTTTAATGGCCATCATGGAGGATGAAACATTCATTAGAGAGCTGGATTTGACTGTCGCTTGGACTTTTACCTTCAAATGAACTTCCCTTTTGTTGACTGAGTCCCCAAATGCGGTTGTCAGGCAAAGAAAGAAGTTAAGGGCACAGAGAAAACGTGAGTAATCCAGATAACAGTCTTTATTTTAACAGACATAAATAATTTGTTGGTAGAGGTTAAGCGGATGCAATTGCCTAATAGAAGGATGGTTGAGGTGTAAGGTGATTGTTAATATAAAGAGCCTCTCCATTCATGTTGATGGGTCTTTTCCTTCTTCATCTGCAATTCACCTGTAGCATTCTTTGGTTAAATTCCAACGTCTTCTGCAATGAGTACATTGTATATTCTTTTCTAGCCCCCTGCTTCTCAAGAGCATTGACCTGAGGGCGTCAGTTGGGAGAGTAGCTAGGTTAGTAAGCCTTCTTGAGTAGATTGGCGTGGTTTGCAATGAAGATTCCCTTGATGTCCAATATGCTCATGAAGTTCATTTGAAATCGCTGATATATAACTATAAGTCTGGACTAAATGTCAATGCTTATATGTAAGCCATAAGAGCGTCATCAAGTGAGATGCAGTCAAAATCCACTAAGGTCTAGGCCTCATAGTAAAATAGTTGACTAACTCAGTCATTGTTTCTCCATGTTTGATGCAAAAACCTATAAAGGATTGTTTTTGAGAGGATAAAGTGATCGCACTGAGCTCCTTTATCAAGGCAGTCCTAACTTGGCTCCAGGTTTGATGTTTTCAAGTGAGGACCCATAATTTCCTGAGCAATACATCTAAAAAGATTGGAAGATGTTCAACTTTCTGTTGGAAGTAGACTCTTCCATGGCGCTTTTGTAGACGTATAGAAAAAAGCCAATACTATCTTCACCAGAGACGTACTTTTAAATGAGGGTTTAAGCTATAAGAAACAGGAGTGGTATATTTTGTTTCAAATTGATGCAGGAAGTGCCAAAATTGAGCACTTTTTTATTTTTGTGTTCAATAAGTCGCATCTGGTTAAGTTAAGCTCTCGATTCATTCACATTGTTCTGTAGCTCCATGTACTAATTCATTACTACAGTAGAGTTGTCTCTCTGTGTAAGTTGTTCTTTAATATCTTGTATAAACAACTTCTGGTATTCTATAACAATCTTAGTAGAGAGTTGTTCTGCTTTAATGGTCATAATTTTTACTGGCAAATTGGATAATATGGATATTAATGAGGTATAATTTAACTCATACAGCCAGCTAAAAACCATTGACATTCATTTTCTCATCTTCCAAGGCCTCAAGGATATAGTTTGGTTCAAGCTAGCTGGCTATCAAGAACTATACCAGCAGTGATCTACAGACAAAACCGGGGATTCTAGTCTAGCAACCTGATACAGAATATCTTTAATTGAGATTTAGAAGCGTCATCTTCTTGTTCAATTATGGTAGGAAAAGGGGATCAGGAGGTGTTGGGGGCCCAGTAGAAACAACTTATCCTTGAATGCCAGGAGGCCCTGTCAATCCAGGTGGGCCAGGGGGGCCAACATCCACGAGTGGCCCTGGTGACCATATTGATCCTGGGTACCCAAGAGATCCACAATCTCTTTATGGTCTATGAATTCTAATGGGTTAATCATGGTCTGGGGCCCTTGGTAGCTGGGGGCCCTTTGGGACCAACAGGTCTTTGCACTACTGAGAGTGCTTGTTTTAAGGCTTTTTAAAATTGCACAAAACACTTTCCCCATTGTTCTTTGAGGTCAGAAAGATTATCCAAGAGCAATGCAACAGTCTGTCTGACTTGAAGATAAGCTTCAGATATAGCGGAGTTCACTTGAGTCATAGGTTGATTCTTGAGGTAAGCGATGGCTCCTTCATCCAATAAGGCCAATTGGACTTGGACTTTGCTAATTTTACGCTAATTTTTATAATAGAACTTCAGGTTTTTCAAAAATGAAGAAGAAGATTAGCAGGAATCATAAGTGGATGAATGAAGGAACTGGATCAGACCCAATTTTGTTCCAGTACTACTTGAAGGTGAAAACCAAAATCTGCATAATGTGATTGATGGAGGGCGCATGAAGTACCAAAAGTCATCATCTGCTCTTGTTCCCACTTTGGCAGCAAGTATACTAGGAGCTATATATAAGTACCTCATAATGGAGAGAATTCCTGTGGATTTGACTAACTTTAACACACTCAGAAATGTAGATATTATTGAGTAGTTATTTTATGATTGGTCCAAGATTGACAATTCTTATTTAATATTAACTTTGGTTCACAAGGGAAATTAACCTCTGTACTCATCCAGAAACTCAATTGTAACTGGGATAGGGACACCTACTTCATAATGAGTATTGCAGAACTAATGGGCAATGCTTTTAACCATGTCATCTTGGTAGATTTGTTGATCTAAATTTATACATCTTCTGATATGTCCTCACTCTTTGATAGCAACTCAGAAGACCTGTAAGGGATTACAGTTTTCTTTAAAAACTGTTGATAGACAGAGACATGTGAAAGAACATACTTCAAAGCTGTTTAGAGCTAAACATGGTTATTCTTAATAAAAATACTAAAAGGGGCCAGAACTATTGGGATGGCCACGACTTTCTGATTAATTTTAGTAAAGACCTAGGAATAGAAACTTTTACATATATAAGCAAAAAAGATATATAATTCATTTAAACTTTTGATACTTATAGGGAAATGGGGTCCGCATCTGGAATGTCTCCTTTTGGACTAATTATCAAGATCTTCAAGGTTCAGGAAGTGATGAAGGATGAGATGATCTACTTTGTTACGTTGTAATCTTCTGAAATCTCCACAAATTGTCTCTTTGGCACCTTGGTTTTATGTAATTCCAGATCTTTCTTTTCTTTACCCTCTATTTCAGGGGAGGCGCCTCAAGCAACTTGCTATATCCATTTTAGTGTTAGTAAGGAGGCAGGATTTATTTTTGAAAATATGTAATTATATATATATATATATATATATGGTATTTCATTCTGACACTAATAATTCTAGTGACAGAGTAATAAATATCTTTTTGGGAATGGGTTGGGAATTTTTATATGATACAACTCATCTTTTTTAAATGCTTACATCTGGATTGATTATAATGTGTTGACTCTTATTACTGAAAGGGTCCTGACCCTTGGACTTTTTTAGACCTTAGATTTTTGATTTTATACTTTATACTTTATGATTCTATTTAGGAGGTTTTTGCATGAGGTCTATAAAATCATTTTTTGGTAAAGAAATTAGACAATTAAAAATTAATTATGATTGTTTATTTGTTATCCTGACGGAAATATGTATTAAGTAACCTATCAGATAACAGTTCTACTGTGAGCAACTAATTGTGGTTTAGGTACAAATCTATACCAAAGTATGATATAGCCCTAGTTTCCACTGTGATCAACCTGCTCATTATCCATAGCAGCCAGTTTCTACTTATACATTTAGTCAGACATCATTCAAATCTAGCAAAGTCAGTTCAAAAAATTTATGGAATATATATCTGGATAGAAGTGTTTGGGAGGAACCTTCCAGATAAAGTCAATATTTCTAAACAGTATATATAGTTAGATAGAAGTGTTCAGATGTAATCTAATAATCTAGTCAACTATTTTTAGCTTGCCTTACATAGCAACTAAACAAGTCTAAAATATAAAAGAGCACATGATCTACCTGGCAGTATTCTTCTAAAAACTATTTCCAAAAATGTAAAGCATAAGATGTAGATCATATCATTGGTTTTATAAAGCAACAAACAATCCCATAAGTGTTACTGCAAAGGAAGAAAAGTATAAAGTTTGCATAACGCCAGATGAATGACTCAACAGCATACCTTTGTAACTTCTTAACCTACATATATATAGGTTTTTTCCCTTAGTGATTTCATTAATTATTGCTTTACTTAATATCTTAACTTGACCTTACTATTTCAATCTTGATGCCCATCGTGTCATTAAGGTAAACTCATTTTTATCTGCTAAATAATGCTATAATCTAAGTACCTACAAATTGCGCCAACCCCTTAACCACTTTAAATTCTGTCATGCCAGGGTATTAGAATACTATATGCTCTAATTTATATATAATCTAATTTGTTAAAAATTAGTAATTTTTTTATATCTCAAATTGATGTGGCTTTTATGTCATAATGTCAGCACCTTGGATAATATAAATGAAAAGCTGAGAAGGTATATAAAAATTATAGCTCTATATTATTTAAAATCAGAAAAGGATAAAAAATGATACTAAACTACCATTTATTTGTATATTTATATTTATTTATAGCAAGTGAAGCTTCTTAATGGTTCAGGTCAAGGATCTACATCTCAAGACATATAATTAATGAATGTGATACAATAACTAAAGCTCTATTTGCACTATAAGTTCTTAAATGGTTTTTTACTTTTATAAAATAAGGACATATACCAAAAGTATCTCACATGATGCTTTTATCTAAGCAATGTGTCACGATTTTGATATTACTGGATGATAATTGTGAGACACCAGGGCGAAATCCGCCAAACATAGCATCAGTTATGGTTATTTGAGTGCCTCGAGATGAGGCAATATTGGGATATAACAGGTCTTTATTGGATATAATTGGTTTATTGGATCGCCTATATAAGGCGATAAGGTGATAAGGCAATGTCAATATTTGACAAATACGAAGTAAATCGCCCACAATTAGGGCAAAAGAGGATTAGAGAATAACCAAGCTGAATTTGAGGAGAATTGGCGAAATAGAATAGCCCAAGCCATGTGAAGCAGTATCTCCTGAAGCCGCTGTATATAAGCAAGATAGGCAATTGAATGAAGAAGTTTGTTTTTAGCATAGGCAAGATGGGACAGCGACAAGTAGCTGTATTTATAAAAATAAATAAAAAATCAGTTGGGGTAATTGCTCCTATTTCTTAATATATTTTCAAGTGTTTAAAGGACTGACAATCCCCACATCATCAGTCTGTTGCTCAGTGGGTTTGACCTGTGTGAATAACCTGACGGATACTAGTGATACCATCCAAAATTATAACAGTGGTGCTCACTACAGGGGGCCCATTGATCAACCACCTAACACTGTGGAACCCCAGTCACCAGCCATGCCTTACCCAAGCTTTGTTGTTGGGGAGTCTTCGCGAAACACCACAACTGCTGGATATGAGGAGCTCAAAGTTACCTTAGATGCAATGCTCAAAAACCAAGATGAACTTCTTCATGAACGAAATGCTGTCATGTACCAACTTGATAGTACGTTCAGTCAAATGCAAATCTTGGGACTACAAAACAAAGAACTCGCCGAATGATTGAACAAAACCACCAAGCGGCTTTAGTGCACAGAACACGATTAACCAATACTTATCACTCTTCTTGCTGGAACAATGATGACTATCAAGAAGAGGCATCATATGTGGATGAGTATGACGCTGATCGAAGCTACTACACCCAAGATGGTAATACTGGATATGCATATGGGTCAGAACAACACCGCCCTCAAGTAATGGCAGTACCATCCACAGCAGAAGGCCATGCTACCCCTGAAGCAACGGACCTTCCAACTTCCTCTACTCCAGCTCCTTATTGAGAATCTGCTTTTGGGTCTCGGTCTGTTCCTCAGAATGGGCCAAAACCCCGTGAACAGAATGAGGAAGTTATTATCAAAAATCACCTCCATTTGACCACAACGGAAACTTTCATGGGTTCTTCAAATTATTTGAGTTCACAGCAGAAGGAGTCTCTGATAGACGGAAGGCTAAGTTGTTAAGATCTGCCTTGGATGTAAGAAGCACTGATCAGGTCACCTGTTACCTCCCAAGTAGTTCTGTCATCTATAAGGACGTAAAGGATATCATACTCCGCCTATTTGGGGGAAGCTCAAAGATGTCAAAGCAGAAAGCAGAATTCTTAACAATTGGGTTCCATCGAAATGAGACTCTCCTTGAGTTTGCTGATCAATTCACAACAGAAGCCATGTACTAATTAGAGCTGGGTACTTAGTGGAAGCCAACATGTGCAATGCTATGTCCTCTGCGGTGAAGCCATAACGTGAGCTTTCCAATGTTATTTCGCTTGCTTTTGGATGATGACGTTCCTCTGCTTAAAATTGTGCAGTTTTTACATCATGTATCCCCTAACTTTTTGCCGGCAACTATGGAATGAAAGACTACCACTGCTATTGCACCCTCTTTCTCTGGAGAATACTATCATCCTTCTCCAGCTCAAATCAGTAATCCTTGGCATTACTTAAACTCTGCGCCTCATCCTCGGCCATATTACACTCAACAGTTCGATCAGATTCAATGGTCTGGCCATGAAAACCGTCAGACACCCAGTTATTGACCTGGACCCAACTAAACCAATTGTCAACAATCAGCTTACTACCAGGGGCTGGTTACACAGAATGACACCAAACTTTCTAGTCTGGACCTGCTTATGATAATTAAGGACGTGGCTCTTATGGGGTTAACTGCTACAAATGCGGTCGCCCTGGTCATTTGGTGAAATTTGTCATAATTGCTATGTGAACTATGTACACCAAGATCAATACTATCAGGGAAAAGATGGATTGGAGTAAAGACGGGACCCTCTACCTCTGCAATACCCACTCAAAACATCCCTGAGTTAATAGTAGTATACCCTGCAAAAGTCCCTCAGTATGATGACGGAATTTTATATCAGCAGCCAGTTGGAGGAGTAAATGTAGTAACCTGAGCTCAAGCCAAGGCGGCGGCGGAAGAAGGTTTCCCTGACTAAATGAAGCCATATTTCTGTCAAACGCTTGATCAAGCGTCCTTTGACCAACTTGATTCTGCCGCGGATGCACCAACTCTGAAGAAGTAAACGTCGCCCTTCTGGTAGATGCCATTGTCAGAGAATATCCCCAAGTCGGTGAGTGGATAATGAATTCTCTTGGGAAAAGAGAGCCCATAAATGTTCATGTATTAAACGGTCAATATTCTTCCTATTCTGAGTGTACATACTGTGATATTTTTGTATTGAAAAATAGAGTTCGCGCTATAATAGATACCGGTGCTCCTGTCAACATAGTGTCCACTAAATTAATGGCAAAGTTGACATTGAAACCTGATGTGGACCATCAAATGGTTTATGGAACTTCTGGAGCTGTAAGCACTGTCTCTGAGGGAGCTTATAGTGCGTTACCTTTGCGCTTTGGGTCCATTGTCATTGTAGCTCCGCCAATTGTGCTACTGAATGAACACTACAACCTTTTAGTTGGGACCACTTTCTGGTGCCATTTCAGTTCTGTCATTAATATGAAGGAGGAGACCCTCGCAATTCTGGATCAGCGCATCCCAATTTACTTTACTACTAGTGGTGTACCAAAGGATCTGGTGCATATGAGGCAATATCAACATTGCTTATAATGCTGAGGTGTGGCTTGTTCGCTACCATAGACTAAAGCGCAAGACTTGGGCCCTCCCCAGCATATATATGAATGTCAGGATTTGAGATAATAAACGAATTGAATTCCCTTCTTCCAAATCAGCCGTGTCAAATTGGTTTTCAAACCTACCAGAGCTAAATCTATTTCAGGATCCTCCTCCCCTATTCTTAAGTCATGTGGGGTGGCATTTCCACCCATTCAGTCAGGTGAGCGACACTATCCATTAAGTACGCCCATGAGAGCCATTCCAGAAGATCAGTAAAGATCCTGAACAGATGGGGCCCCAATGATCCTGAAGGCACTGAGTCCCAACGCACTATATAAATATTGAGGCCTTTTAGTTTAATAAAGTATTTAGTATTCTAACCTATTTTTCCATTTCCTCCTCGGCGCTCTTACCAAATTTTCCAGCTTTGAGCCACCACGAGCCCTGACGCTAGTCCAAAGAACTGTAGCACTGACAGAAGTGGTGCTCACTACAGGGGGCTCTAAGCTGTCCTAAGTGATAACGTCTATCACGAAATTGGAAACCAATAGCAGCCCTGACTGCTAAATGACTGGTCAATTGAGGAGCATTACACAATGGGTTAGTACCTCGCGGTATGCAACGCAGCCCTTGCAGCTGGAGAGGCTAGAATTTCATGCCGCATATCAACTCTCGCTGCCCTCCCTAGATGGGAGCCAATAACAACTACAGTATGAGAATATCAATGATGTCGTTCAACAATAAATAAATGGCATCTACTCCGAGGGCGCCCACTCTATCTGCATCCGCGCCTCTTTCATACCTTCCACAATGCGGGATTTCTTTGCTTCGGCCATATTGCCAGCTGGGGAGCTTACCCTGGGGCCTGAACGCTACTTTCGTAAACTTGTCCACCCTGCTATCCATCACCTCCTCCAGTTATTCAGATTACACCATCAGGAGGTCTCCCGTCAACTAGGGCTCACCCATAATTTACATTCCTACATTATTGACTTCTACAATGCCACCTCCTCCTTCATGCACAACAATCAAAAAGCTATTCTTGATAACTGACGATTAATCAATGAGATCCGCAATCAGATGGTAATACTGGATAGCAGAATCTCTGGCTTTCTCAAGGAGCAATTTCATCAAAACGCCCAGCTATTTAAAGTGACATGAACCCAGCGTCTACTTTGAGTTAGAGAACTGGTATGATCCCTACAGCAGCACTACCAAGAGCTGACTTCTCATGAATACACCCCATGGGTGCTGGGCAAGAAGGGCCTAGGGGGCCTGAAGGCCCCAAGGGGCGTCAAGGGCCAGCTGGACCCAATGGACCACGTGGGCCTTCAACCTCGAGCAACTCCTAAAGACCCCTGGTGAAGGGATATAATGACTGCCCTGGCTGCCTTATGGGATCAAATTAAAAAGGTGGCACTGGGATGCAAGCTCTGATTGGACAGTGTCCCCCTCCACCCCAGGGTCTCTATCATAGCATTTTTTGATGAGATGGATAACCTCAGCGCCTTCACAAAGCTCACTGACGTGTAACTCCCAGATTGAACAAACTTGTTGTGGGTTTGAAACCCTGTTGGCCACCATCAAAAACAAGCTCCATCTACAGAACACTGAGATTCAATCCTTAAAGGATCAGGTTGCCAATAAGGCTTCTGCTTCCACCCTCATCCAGAATTGGGACTACATCCAAGAGGACTTAGAAGGATTGTGGAGGTTGTTGGATCAGCGGGCTCCTTGAGATTATGCAGAAATGGAGATCTCAGAGCTGGCACCTATCCCAGGCGTTAAACCCTTTTCACTCCCATTGTAGCTAACTTTAAACCTAGTTTCAAGGAAAGGTTCACTCCCAAACAGGAAAGTATCGCCTCCCTCCTGTAGCCTGCAAGAGTTCCATGGAGGAGGCCACCAATCGACAAAAGGTGAAGCGTATCCACTCCTGTCTAGACAGCACCGCCCAAAAAATCATGACCCCCCATTTGAAGGAGTGTAACACCTGGGAGCAGGTCCGCACCGCCTTTATTCAAGAGTTTGGCAGCAACCAAACCCTGGCCAACCAGAAGCAAGCGTTCATGGGCATTTGACTGAACAAAGGAGAAACCCAATGGAGTTTGCCAACCTGTTCTATGCCCAAGCACAACTTTTGGTCATAACAAATCATACCACTCTGGGCGACGCTATCACCGCTGTTATCTCTGCCTTGGGATCCTATCCTGATGTCCAAATGCACATGATCAGGCAGAAGAACGGGTTCACCTGTATCAAGGAGATTAAGGAGGCTCACCACGAGATCCCTGCCTTGATCCTACACTTTAAGGCCACATCTACTGGCCTCTCTAACCGCCCTGGGGTCCATGTAGTCGAAAACCAGAAGAATCCACATCCTCGCTGCACCTATTGCAATAGCTTTAGACACAGCGCTAAGACTTTCTGGAAACGTCTTGCTAAGGAGGCGGGAAAAGGTCCGTCAGCATGAAGGACGAGGCGCTTCATGCTGACATCCCTGCCCAGCCTCAAGTATCCCCTGCGCATAAACCAGAACCCATCGTACCTGAGGAAGTAGTTGCAGTATCTGATGACAATAAAGCCACTGATACTGCTTACTCTTCTTCTGATGATTCTCCCATGTTCCTTACATTACCACCCCAGTTTGGAAGTTTGGTCACCTGAGTTGCCATTCGGGTCCACAGATTCCAGTTTTCGCCATAGTCAACAGTGGCTCCCCTGTGAACGTCATCTCTTCCAAGCTAATGAAACGCATCAAGGTCGCTCCCAATATGCCGCACTACATGGAGTATGGCGCGGATGGCCCCCAGTGCACCCAATCCATAGGGCCTATTCCTCTCTACCGATTTGGTTCAGAAAGCTCACCTTATATACACCCACCATTTCTCTGGACAACCCTAGCTATGACCTGCTCCTTGGTACTCAGTTCCTTCGAGACTATTCAGTGATGCTCCATTACAATGGTGGTTTCCTCTCCCTTCTAGGACATCAAGTCCCTCTGTTTTTGAAACTGCTCATGACTCTAGGGCTGAGGTCAAGGCCCAAGCCTGCCTACTGGAGACTGAAAGATGATTCAATTGGCTCAAGTATCACATCCGGGGCTCTCAAGTCCAACTACCCCATCTGCTGTTGATGGACTAGAGGGGATGCCGATCTATTTACCCCAGGCGACTACCATACCCCCAAAATCCCAAGTCTCTGTCAATACCCGGGTCCATGTCAATATTTCCTCAGGGTATTTACTGGAAGTCTGAGGCCTAGATAACCCATCTCCCATGGAAGTGCTGATCTGCCCTGGGATCCTTGATCCAGCATATGCCGGATCTATATCAATGTTGCTAGCCAACCTGACTGACAAACCAAAAGTTTTAGGTCTGAACCAACCTGCCACTTATGTCCACCTGTTACCTATAGGGACTGTTGCTGACGTTCAAAGCTTTGGGGACTTAAGGGACTTTGGCTTGGAGTCACCACCCTCAGTTAATTTGGTCGACGCTAATATTGGAAAGGACCTCTCTGATGAACAGCAACTTAAGGTTCAGGAGCTCTTGGATGAATACTTGGACCTATTCTCAACTTCAACTTATGATTTTGGAGGAATGAACGGAGTCCTCCACCATGTAGAAACTGGGGACGCCCCCCCTTTTTGGTCCCAGCCTTACCAAAAGAGCAAGGTTGAAGAGGCCCAGGTTATGGTGGAACTCAAACAGCTGCTCAACGCTGGGCTCTTGGTCCCTTCGCTTAGTCCTTGGGCCTCCTCTCTCCTGCTGGTCTGGAAGAAGGATGGCAAGCACTGGGTGGTAATGATTACGCTGACTCAACTTCATCACCAAGAAGGACAGTTATCCCCTACCCCGGATTGATGATTTTCTCCATCTGCTTGCTGGTTCCTAGTAATTTTCGGCCATGGACCTTACAAGTTGGTATTGGCAGGCCAAGCTCGCCCCTAAAGACCAAGCCACGTGCGCTCTAATCACCCACGAGGGGCTATTTGAGCCCACCACTGCTTGCCCCAAGGCCTCTGTAACGCCCCAGCCACGTTCCAGCGTGCCATGGATGGGATCCTTGGGGACTTGAAGCTCTCATGTGTCCTCGTATACCTGGATGACATTACCATTTTTTTGCAAACCTTTAATGGACATGTAGAGCATCTCAAGGAAGTCTTAGAGAATCTCAGGAAGGCCTCCATCAAGCTTAAGCTCTCGAAGTGCTCTTTCAGCCTGAGCTAGAGTTTCTAGGACACAAGGTCTCCAAGCGTGGCATCCAACCTATACCCAACAAAGTTGACGCCATAGAAAAGATGTTGCACCCCCAAAGCCTATGAGATATTCAAGTCTTTCTAGGCATATTGGGCTACTACCGTCAGTGCATCCCATGATTTGCTGACCTAGCTGAGCCTCTGTTATACCTCCTACAAAAGAACATAATGTTCAAGTGGCGACCTGAGCAGGAAAAGGCTTTCAACGCTTTACGTATGGCCTTATGTACTAAACCATTTTAGTTCATCATCACTTTGACCAACCCTTCTTCTTTTTCATAGATGCGAGCAACATCACCGTTGGAGCTATCCTGGCTCAACATGATGAGGACCAGGTTGATCACCCTGTGGCTTATTTTAGTAAGATGCTAAGTAAGGCTGAGTGGAATTACAGCGTCACTGAGAGGGAGTGTCTAGCCATCCTCTTAGCCATCAAACATTTCTGGCCCTACCTATACAGTACTCATTTTACTATTATTAAAGACCACTTTTCACTCCTGTATCTTCAACAAATGAAAGAGCCCAATGATCAGTTAGCCATGTAGGCCTAGGACTGCAAAGCTATGATTTAACCATTGTCCACCGCGCCAGCACTATACACCAGAATGCTGATGGCCTCTCCAGGATGCCGGTATTAGCGGTTCTGACCCCATAGGAAGATTGGCTCTACAACCTGATAGGACATCCCAAATGATGGGAACTGGAAACTCCCGAGGTTCAGGCCAAACTCCGCCAAATAACTCAGGACACTCAAATCAAGGATGGGCTGCTCTACAAGAAAGTCAAAAAGAAGTGGCTTCCCTATATCTGACCCTCCTCTCAAACTGACGTCATCCTGGAAGGCCATTCCACTGTGGGACACAGTGCAGTTAAGAAGACCCATAAGTGGATGAAGTCACGCTGCTACTGGGACCTAATGGTAAAAAAATCATCTAAGAGGTTCTGGAAGCTTGTATGACCTGCCAATCCCAAGACCAGGCCAACCCTCAATATTAGCACTCAGTTTTCTCACTGAAAAAACCTTTCTTTGTCATTAGTATTGATGTGGTGGGTCCCCTTCCCACTGGGCTGCATGGTCACAAGTATATTATCCTAGCTATAGACCACTTAACTAAGTGGGTCGAGGCGATCTCAGTCCTTGCAGCCACTGCTAAGGCTACCACTTTTTTCTTGTTTGCTCCATTTTCGCCCAGCACGGGTGCCTCCAGACCTTACTCTCAGACAATGGGTTGAACTTCACCTCTCAGGTAGTACAAGAACTAACTTCGCTATTTGGCACTACCCAGAGTTTCGCTGCCCCCTACCACCCTTCTACTAATGGGGAGGTAAAATGCGCTAATGGAACTCTTGTTTCCATCCTCCGGAAGTTGGCCACCTCAGATCCTGCCCGTTGGAACCATTATCTGCCCAGCGCCTTACTTGCCTACCGGGTAAGCTATCACTGTGTCATCAAGATGTCCCCATTTGAAGCCCTATATGGGCGGGCACCTCGGCTACCCAATAGCATCCAGCCCCTGCTTAAAGCCTCCACCCCTGAGAACTACAATTTAACTATGAGGGCTTTAGCCAATGAATTGTTTGGCTCCAAGCCCAAGCCACTCAAGACATTATCACCACCACTGGAAGAGAGACATCCTAATCAAATCTCGAATGACCCTCCTTACCAGATTTTCAATTAGGTGATTTCAGTCTCTTTTATCATCATCGACCTGGAGGCTGGAAGAATAAGCTTGACATACTTTGGTCTGGACCCTACAAATTCATATATAAGGTGAAGTCTGAGTACTCCATTGCTGACATTAATCAAGAGAATGTAGTAAATTGGGTGCATGGTCAGTTCCTCTGGCCATATACCCCTCTCTGACAGGATCTTGAGGGGGGCCTTTTTGGAATTTGAGATAGAAATTGAATCAAATTTCCTTCTTCTGAATCAGGCCATGCTAAATCAGTCATCAAGCCTACCCAGGCTAAATCTATTTCAGGATCCTCCTCCCCTATTCCTGAGTCACGTGGGGCGTCATTTCCACCCATTCAGTCAGTTGAGCGACGCTATCCATTAAGGACGCCCATGAGGATGCCATTATGGAAGATCAGTAAAGATCCTGAATGGATGAGGCCCCGACGATCCTAAAGGCACTGAGTACTTTACACCCTATAAATATCGAGGCCTTTTAGCTTAATAAAATATTCAGTATTCTAAACCATTTTGCAGGTCCTCATTGGCGCTCTTTCCAAATTTTCCAGCTTTGAGCCACTGCAAACCCTGGCGCCAGTCCAAAGAACTGTAGCGCTGACAATAAATATAAGGGATACCTCTTCGAGAGGCAG
This sequence comes from Massospora cicadina, assembly GCA_022478985.1. Lineage (NCBI taxonomy): Eukaryota > Fungi > Entomophthoromycota > Entomophthoromycetes > Entomophthorales > Entomophthoraceae > Massospora > Massospora cicadina. The sequence continues at coordinate 5,745 of JAKSZP010000027.1, read as the reverse complement.
GGCCCAAACTATCCCTTCTGGCCATCAAGTCTTAGTAAACACTGAGTTAGAAGTGGAAGTGCTGAGTGGGTTATATGGGGAAGTCATTGGACTCATTCATCAAACCCATTTGAGCCACACGTGGCTCCAGGAATTATACTTCCCAGACATGGGGAGATTAAGGTTTTTTTAGCAAACCATCAGAGTGAACCAATTCAAATCCGCCGCCATTAAACTGTAGCGTATCTACATCTGATTCCCATAGATGAGGTCCATCAAGTTCATGAATTTGGATCCTTGGATGAATTTGGTCTACTGGATGAGAAGTCAATTATGTACTAATGGTAACATCACAAAGTAATTTAACGGGATTGTTGGAAGAATAAAATGACCAAGCATTAGCTTTATTTTAGAAGTATAAGGGGATTTTTTCTGCCAACAATCATGATTTAGGGTGTGCTCAGGGGGTGGTCCATTGAGTAGACAGTGGTGATTATCCTCCTATTTGGTCTCAGCTGATCCGCCATCTTCGGGCAGCGGAAGACATGGTTACTGAGGAAATTGACCAGTTGTTAGAGCAAGGTATGCTTGAACCGTCCAAAAGTCCATGGGCTTTGCCTGTTCTAATTGTAAAAAAGAAGGACAGCACCAACTGTGTAGTAATCGACTACTGGAAGCCCAATAGTATTCCAAAAAAGGATTCATATCCCTTGCCAAGAATTGAAGATGCTCTGGATCAATTAGAGGGAGCCTGTTACTATTCTGCAATAGACTTGATATCAGGTTACTGGCAAATCGAGTTACCTTGGCGGAACAGGAAAAATGTGATGTAATCACCTCTTAAGGCCTTTTTCAACTGACGCGGATGCCCCAAGGGCTGTGCAACGCCCTTGCTACGTTTCAGCGAGCCATGGACACTATTCTTGGTGACCTGAAACTGTCATGTGTCCTAGTATACCTTGACAATATATATGATTTCTCTCAAACCTTTTTGGAGCACCTCGACCACCTCAAAGCAGTATTCCGCCGGCTAGCTGAGGTGAACATTAAAAGTTAACCTAAAAAATGTAACTTATCACGGATCAGCTGGAGTATCTGTGGTTTGTGGTAGACTCAAAAGGGCTGCAACCACAAATGGCTAAGGTGGAGGCCATCAGCAAAATGACTACTCCCAATAGTAAGCACAACATACAGGTATTTTTGGGAATGGTTGGTTACTACCGGCACTTTATCCCCAATTTTAGCTGTATTGGGGGGCTGCTATTCGAGTTTTTAAAAAAAGACGCTGTGTTTGAATGGATGGAATGTCGTCAATCCGCTTTTGATACACTACATATGGCGTTAATCAGTTTACTGGTGTTGCAATATCCAAACTTTGACCAGGATTTTATCGTTTAGATGGATGCGTCCCTCTCCACTGTTGGGGCAGTACTTTCTCAGAAATACGATGAGGGAGAGAAACATCCTGTTGTGCTCTGTAGTCTTAGTTGAACTGTCACAAACATAACCATACTGTGACCAAGCGGGAGTGCTTAGCAGTGATTTACACATATATACAATTCAGAGTCTATCTGCATGGGTTAAATTAAAGTCATATCAGACCATGCATCATTACGCTGGTTGCAGAACCTCAAAGAACCGGAAGGACAGTTGGCTCAATGGGCTCTCGAGTTACAGGCTTATGTATTTGAGATTCTCCATTGGCTGGGAGCGAAGCATCATAATGCTGACTGTTTATCACAATTACTTACCATTGTGGTGACGGCAGACCTCAGCGACGTGATGTATGATAAGATGATCAGCGGAAAATATGATGATGAACTGCCCCAAGTAGTCATATTTTTAGATGAAATGCGCGCAAATACCTTCCAACGGAATGGAGAACTTTACAAATGAATTGGCAATTCCACGGTGAATTTCCCGCTCCCCTCAGCATGACTGGGAATCATTATGAGCGCGCACAGGGCAGTTGGTCATGGTGGAGTGCATAAGACTATGGAGCTGTTACACCTAGTACTATTTAGAAAGTATGAGTTTCAATGTGCTCAAAACTATTTTCTGTTGCCATCAGTGCCAAGTGGAGAAGCCATTCCGCCATATGACATCTTATTGGTTAGTGAAACCACATTTTGCTTGGCACACGGTCTCCCTTGATGTTGTTGGCCCCTTGCCAACAGGATCCAGTTGTTGTAAGTACATTCTAGTAGCTATTGACCGCTTGATCCAGTGGGTTGAAGCACGGGTGATTTAAGACTTGGGAGCAGCACAGTGTCCAGATTTGTGTTGGAATGCGTTATACAATGACATGGATGCCTTCAGTTTATTCTCACTGATAATGGAATTAACTTCACCTTGCACATCCTCCCCAAACTGAACGAGCTTATGGGTATCTGCAGGGTTCTGATGACCCCATACCACCCCGAGTCCAATGGAATGGTCAAACGAGTGAATGGAACTCTGGTGAACATACTACAAAAATTAGTAATGGATCGCCCTTCTGATTGGAGCTCTCTCCTTTCCACCGCCATGTTTGCTTATAGCATTAGTTACCATTCTGCCACGGGAAAGAGTCCCTTCCAATTATTATATGGCCAACACCCAGCTCTCCCGGCGTTGCTTTATGTGTGCATAGAAGACACTGGCGGACTGGAACCCCACCGCTATCTGACTAACCTCGTGAACATTCTGATCAAATGCAAACTGAAGCATATTCCTTCAGCTTGACTAAGAGGATTAAAAATCAGGCCGCTGATTAAGCACATCATAGTGGGCTGGAGCCATTCAAGGAAGGCGATATGGTTCTCTTTCATGACCAACATGGATTTGGGTGGAAGAACAAGCTAACTAGTAGTTAGATTGGTCCATTTGAGGTAATAGAGAAAACTGGAGTCAACACATATACCATCAAGGATCCTACAAGTGGTCAGATCATTAACTGAGTACATGCGAAGTTCCTCCAACCTTACAAACAATAGGATCTTATCATCCAGTCAAGGAGGGGGTAACGTCACGATTTTGAGATGACTGGATGATAATCATGGGACAGCAGGGCGGAATCTGACAAACATAGAATTAGTTACAGTTATTTGAATGCCTCAAGATGAGGCGATATTCTGATATAACGGTTCTTTATTGGATATAATGGGTTTATTGGATCGCCTATATATAAGGTGATAAGGTGATAAGGCGATGTTCTTATTTGACAAATATGAAGTAAATCGCCTACAATTAGGGCAACAGAGAGTTAAAGAACAACCAAGCTAGATTTGAGGAGTATTGTTGGAATATAATAGCCCAAACCATGAGAAGCAGTATCGCCTGAAGCTGCTGTATATAAGCAAGATAGGCGATTGAGTGAAGAAGGTTTTTTTTAGCATAGGAAAGATGGGACAGCAACAAGAAGCTGTATTTATAAAAATATAATAGAAGGATCAGTTGGGGCAATTGCTCCTATTTTTTAGTATATTTTCAAGTGTGTCCAAAGGACTGCCAATCCCCACATCGTCCATCTGTTGCTCAGTGGGTTTGACCTGTGCAATTAACCCATTGAATCCTAACGATACTATCCAAAATTATAACATAAGGGAAAAATATCTCTATCACACAAGTACTTTTATGCAAAATGAAAGGGTATCAATATGAGTAAAAATTTACTATATTATACAACAATTATTTGATTAGTTTTCTATTTATCATCTGCAGAAAAAGGATGATTGTTACTAAATAATATATATTTTCTCTTAACTTTAAGTTTCAAGATGCACTAAGAGGGTGGGATTTAGTTTAACCTTTTTTAATTAGTTTTGATATCTTTACTATTAATGAAGGGCCCCAATATAGGCACAAATGTACGTTTAAGATGTTATGATAGATGTGCATCTCTTGATAAGGCTTGTTAGATAATCTTAAGTAGAGTCCATTTTGTAAAAAGCTTTTTTAACTACACAAGTTAAAGATAGTTCACAAGTCTTTATAGCTGATATCTGACTATATATGTCATGATGATAATAGATAGTAAAAACTTTTTATTCTGTGGAAAACATAATTTTTGAAAAAAAATCACTTACTAATAAGAAATTGCACATAAAGTCTGTTGAGTTGTGGTACCGTGGCAATAATCAATTTACTGTAGATTTTTATGACGCCATATTTGTTTATATAACCTTGTGTTGAATCCAACATAATCTCTAAGTCCTATCATTCTAATTTTACTTAAAAATAAATATATTTAGTAAAATGAAGCTGTGTTAATCATCCAGATGTATCTTGCTATGTATGGTTGAAATCACACTGAAAGGAGATAGAAAAACTATTTTTGATTTTTTGAAGAGAGCGTCTTATGGGTACTTTGGCATTAGGCTTGGTGACCAAGATAAAATGTCGCTCCATGCATTGTTTATAAAACTTATACCAAAAACCTACTTAATGGACTAACAGAAAAAGAAGTTTTCTGAATTTTGGTGTGTCAATGGTTTTAAGAGAACCTTTAAGTCACATTGATGACTACAATGTCAATAAATTTTTATCAATACCATTTTCATTTAACCAAAATGAAAGAAGAATATGATAATATAGTTTTAGTCTTAATTAATGTTGGGCATCATGAACATGTATGTTTATATGTATGGAATTTTAAAAAATTGCTTTTTTCTTAGTCAGCAAGGTGGCTACGTAAGATATATTTGCTTCTTGTGCCTTTTAGTTAGAAAAAACAAAACTATATGACTGGGTAAGAAGATTGTGGCCTACAAGGGAGGACATGTTTTTAGGGAAGTTAATGTTAATCATGAACCCTTATTTGAATAGAACAAAATCATAATGCCTCTACTGCATATAGTATTGGTCTTTTGAAACAATTTGTGAAGCCTCTTAATAAGAATAGACCAAGCTTTTTATAGATTTGCCAGACAAGCCTGGGCTAAGTACAGAAAAACTTGAAGCTAAAATTATTATGGTCCTCAAATCATAAAGTTCATAACTATGTCTCTTTTTGTAAAATCTATAAAATAATGCAGTGCAAACAGCATGGACTCCATTTTCCTTGGTGTCAGGAACTTTCTGGGCAACCACAAAGCTAAAAGCTATGAAATTTGTTAACATTATGTGCTAGACCACCAGGGTAAAATCATTAAGGCATGAGAATCTGAGGGAAGGGCTTTGAAGTGTGCAGCGTTGGATAGAATTTTGGCCATTAGAAATAAAACAAGAACTTAAATAAAACTAAAATGAATAATAATTCCGCTGTAGAGTACTTTAAATTGAAATAAATCAGTACTTACTATAGTACTAATGAAAATATAAGGGGATTTAGGGTTTGTCATATTCTGGTGGTTGATCCAAAAATAAACCCTTTGACAACAAACAGATAGGCCAGATTATCTTCCCATTTCTTGAGCTAACACTATAATTCTCACCTTAAAGTCTATTGCAACTGTTGGAGATACAACGAATATGACCGAAATTACTCCATATCAAGATTCTATATCTCAGTCTAATGAGATTGAAAAATCTAAAACGAGTATTTCCAATTCTCACCTTTTGACCAAAGAAAGACTCTTTGGAGTTATTGACCTCCTACAATGGGTGAATCTAACCAATCTAAAGAATCTTGGTAAACTGAGACAACCAAGCAATCCAAAATGACTAATCATTTTAAAGGGGCTAAGCCCTCATTAAGAAAGTCAATCGCATCTAACAAAACTCTATTAGATATGATCATCACAAATCTTTTAATAATAATGATGATCAACAATATCAGTCCTCTGG